>OX371225.1:171592833-172163367 GCA_947310385.1 Nephrotoma appendiculata
TATTCTGCATAGAACAATTGCTTTTGGATGGGTCCCATTTGAAACGCGATATTTTAAAACGCGAATTATCAAAACGCGATATTTTAAAACGCGATAACTCAAAACGCGGTACGGTATAAGACGCGATATGGTACACAACGCGATATTTCAAAATGCGATATTTCAAAACGCGATACAGTTCAAAACGCGATGTGGTACAAAACGCGATAGTTCAAAACACGATATGGTACAAAACGCGATATGGTATAAAACGGGAGTTTAGGATCAGGTTATATCAGGCGGGTGAAGGGGAAATTATTTTTCAGTTTAACGCAATTTAAAAATCGATAAGAGCGAGAGTATATAGGATCGGTATCAATCGGGTCGCAGCGCTTCCGTCGCTTCGCAATGCACATTCTGTACCATAACGCGGTTTGAAATATCGCGTTTTGTACCATATCGCGTTTTATACCATATCGCGTTTTGAAATATCGTATTTTGAAATATCGCGTTTAACGGATCCACTTTTGGATAAACTTAAATCGAGAAAAGTTTTTTTTTCTTGTAATAACAAGATAAATTCATAAACATTTAAATCTGTTGAGTTAAGTGGTTTTATCGGAACGAAATTATTAAGCTCTGTAGTGTAAACCTGTAAATTTTCATAATTCTTCTAAAATTAGGTAAATAACTGTGAATAAGTGAATTTAAGTTCCGAAGTAGAATCGAACGAAACTCGACCATCTACTTCCAGAGATGCTTCAGATAAACATTAGGCGAAACTGATAATTTTATAAAGTCAGTAGATAAGAAAAAATTAGATCCCTCATTTGAAAACTGTTTTGCCGATGGTCAGTAGTATTCCATCAAAAACACTAAGTGCAGACAAAATTATTGAAATTAAACAGCACATTGTCCTTCCTGGCCAACGAAAGCCTTTATTCACGACGATACACATCTAAATTATACTTCGAATGAGATTTACCCATCGCTACAATGTACACTGAGAAAAATGATTGGTAATACATCCG
The DNA here is from genome assembly GCA_947310385.1 of Nephrotoma appendiculata. Lineage (NCBI taxonomy): Eukaryota > Metazoa > Arthropoda > Insecta > Diptera > Tipulidae > Nephrotoma > Nephrotoma appendiculata. The sequence goes on from OX371225.1 coordinate 171,593,844, forward strand.
ATTTTTTATATACTTTCCTACCATATGTATAGGCGATTTTGGGACAACAATAATTTATTGATAAACTTCCCCTATTTTAGCTAACAATATTTCAGGCAAAATCACATATTGTATGAGAATGAAAACTATATTAACGAATGCAATATATCTCATTATGTGGCATTTCAGCAATAAATATTGGCATTCCAGATTAGTTATTTGGCTTATATCATTGAATATATTGGTATAATTACGATTTGTTATGCTTAGCTGCCTCCTTTCAGTGCATACTATTTCAAAATTATGGCTGGAATCTCTATCTGCATTACATCACAACTATAATGTATAAATATGTAATGTCTATTTTTACTATAATATTTGAACTTGCTACGAATATTTAGGAAATATATGCAATAATATTGGGTAATCAGAACCGTGTCTTGTTAAAATTGTAGTGTAGGAAGGGTAATTCCCTCATTATTATAGGATTCCAGACAAATTGGAGTTTCAATAAGCTTTAATATTCAGGTAAAATTAAAATAATTTTTGAATTCTTCCGATATATTTTTGACGGATACCTATATTGATAGAGATTAAACGAATGATTGCCCACCCGTGTGGAATTTTACCTATATCTTGGGGAATATACTTACTCTTACTAGTATACTTGTGTTTCGATACACCAACATTTCTCAATTTTGCTAATAAAAAAAAAATTAACACTTTAAATATATTTTATTACATATTATTAAAAATTCATAAAAAACACACAAATTTTAACATTAGAAAATACATGTGCAATAATTCTATATAAACGATTTTGGACTATAGATTTACATATAAAAATAATATAACAATTTAATAAATTTGTTATAACTACGTAACAGTTCGAATTAAATCTACTAAGATTGTGAAATGGAATAATTATACACATGCATGCACATTACTAATTCTAAAAAAATATTTTAAATTATTATCCATTGCAATTTTAATTTATTTCAAGAATTTAAATTAATCCAGAACATGGTATCGTACATAAATGACGACAAATTTCTATAAAAGACCTCCAATCCTTGTTTTATCTATTATATTAATACGCTTAATTTTTTCAAACTCAACGCAAAAATGACCCCTAAACATGATCCGATCCGTTCAAATTTTTCAGGGTAGGTCGACATAAATATAGCGGTGTGCCTTTGCTAGAAAAATCGGAAAAATTCCACCGGGAAGTACCTGAAACGGGTACCTTAGGTGTTTTCAGCAAAATTTTGTCACGACGCCAGAATGCCATGACAAAATATGTTTATATTGAATCTATGGTCATGCGCATTACACCGTGACAATGACAAAATTTATTAAAATTGCCGATGTTTTTGTGATGACACACTGTGATGACAAAATGAGTAGAAAATTTGTAATTGAATCTCAATTAAACAAAACAGAGAACATAAAATGATTTTACATACATTTTGGTGTTAATAGTAGTTGTGAGTGTAAAAAATACAATTTTGTCATGACACTCTATCTATTTAAGATTTAAAAATTAACCGCGTATATGAATCTACTTTATTTTTGATAAAAGTGCATCAAATTTACATCTTAAAAAATCATCCTAATTAATCAAAAATTCAATAAAATGTATTCACGTGACTGATTATTCAGTCACAGGTCAGTTTCTATCTATCTTCTATTATATTAATATTCTTAATTTTTTCATACTCAACCCTAAAATGACCCCTCAACATGATCCGATCCGTTAGATTTTTGCAGGGTAGGTCGACATAAATATTGCGCTGTGCGTGGGCTAGAAAAATTGGAAAAATTCTACCGGAAAGTACCCGAAATGGGTACCTCAGGTGGTTTCAGAAAATTTCCAAGTTTTTGTGCGCGTGAAATCTTACAACATTTGAGAATTTTATGGGACGACCAAAAAGCAAATATTTTTGTTCAAATTAGTGGCGCGCGATTCAAATTCAAAGTTGTAAAACAGTTGGTACGCGATTCAGATTCGAAGTTGCAACACTGTCGGCGCACGAATCAATTTCAAAGTTGCTTAATGGTTGACGCGCGATTTAAATTCAAAGTTAATCATGCCAGTAGCAGAGCTCACAATCATAGACGGGTAGTGGGTGTTTCATTAGCTGGGAAAATCAAATCCTCATGTGTGGAACTGGAGGCGGGACGCGCGCGAACTTGCGAATCGACCATCAAGTTGAACCCGCTTTGGAAATTGGTAAGTAAGTTTACACTTACCAAGAACATGCGTGTCGATGAAGGTGAGGACGAGTTTGCGCAATATTTGCTTTCTGTTGGAAACCAGCCGAGGAAACCATCGAGGAGCGCACCATCCTTGCACCCAAGAATGATGATTGCGCGCTATCCGATCAGCAGGTGCTTGAACTCCTGCCCGACGAACAAGAAGTCAAACATAGTGCTGATAAACTTGAGAGTGACGACATGCATGAGGAACTCCGCCTACCCATCGAGTTTCTCAACAAGATTGAACGGTCCGGATTGCCGCGCCATGCCATCCCGCTAAAGGTAAACGCGATCGTTCGTTTGATGAAGAATCTAAACACTAACAAGGGTCGAATCAATGAAACACGCATGCGCATCGCAAAAATAAACCGCTACATTCTTGAATGTGAGGTGCTGACTGGCTTCTCAAAAGGCGAGCGCGTTCTCATCCCACGCATTAAGCTCTCACCCTCGGAAGGCATCTTCTCATTTAAAATGTCTCGCCTTCAATTTTCAACAAAGAATGTATTTTTTGAAGAGATTCTGTGCATGTAAATTGTAATGTATTTTACTGTTTTGTTATCTACCTTCTACTACTATTTTATTACCCTTTTGTACATTTCTTATGAAATATTTAGATTAAAGTTTGACTCAGCAATTGTGTGCTTTTCCCTTTTGAGATTTTAATATTTAGTTTGGGTGTGTAAGTGATCATGTGATCCCGAGCGCGCGCTTCCTGTTTGAGATATGAATATTTGACTTGACACGTAAGTTATACTGTGCACATTTGAGCGCGTACTTTTCATTTAAGATTTAAAAATTAACCACGTATATTAATTTACTTTATTTTTGATAAAAGTGCTTCAAATTTACATCTTAAAAAATCTTCTTAATCAATTCTTAACCAAAAATTCATCAAAATGTATTCACGTGACTGATTATTCAGTCACAGGTCAGCTAGTATTAAATTAACTTATAAACTGATTTAAATTTTTAAAATTCGAAAATTTTTTGTAACTCATTTAGCACTATAATATTTTTATATAGACGTCACTACATAATTTATTCAATATATTATGTATATATTGAATTATAATTCACTATTTTCTTTTGTTAAATTAATTTTCACAGCCACTTTTTTTTAAATTTAAGAAACTAAAATACTCTCGTACATATAAAACCAAACTGAACGATAAAAACCAGACTAAAAATAATTGCGTATGTTTTAAAATGGGAAAAATATTTATGGTATGTTACCAAATATTATAGGTATATATTCATATATATAAAGGTTGGATTACTTAATGTGCCAGACCAACCATATCAATTTGCAGGATCATCAATAATTTATAGGGGCTGCAGCTAAATCATTTAGCTCCGATCCAAAGTAAAAATTTATTTTGCTTTCCTAAACAAATATAGGAGAGTTACCGATAAACTATAAAAATATCTCCGAATTTATTATTTTGAACTGCGAAAATAACTTTAAACATAGGGAAATCTCCAAAATATTTATTATCTATACATTATAGGCAGAACATCAACATATTTTTTTCTCAGTGTATAAATTGTATTGTTAGAAGTATCAGCATCCTGTGCCATTATTCAAGTATGCCGCAGTTATCAACGGTAACATTTACGATTATTTTCAGACATGCATATACAAATCAAAAAAGTCAAATTAAATATTTGCAACAATTGTTAAATGGTTTAAAGTAAACATAGTAAAAATAGAAGCATCAGCATCAGAAGATGAAAACCAATTTTTAAAAAATTACCAATAAATTTATCATGAGCAAGCAAAGGTAAAGGAGAATATAAGTTACGGGCCAAATCTTCGGACACAACATTTACGTTTAATTTGCAACAATGTTTGCCCACCCTTTTTAACCTAACCGCGCATGATTGTGATAATGGTCAGCCAATATGCTGTATGCGGCATGAAACTAGTGAGCTAGAAGAGTTGCGGTTTTGAACATTTAAAACAGTTACCACCGACTGTGAAAACTGCATTGTTTTACAGCGATTCTTGTTCCGGACAAAACAAGAATTCGTTGGTTGCTACAATATTCTCGATTGCAGTAAATAATTTAGATCTAAACTATAAGTTTTTGTTCCTGGCCAAACTCAAATGGAGTGTGACGGCGATCGCAATAATCGAAAAGAAGAAAAAATCTACCTTGGCTAAAATACATCGTCCGCAGGATTGGTTGATGCAAACTTGTGGAGTAAAACCAAATTTTGTTGTAACGGAAATGAATCAAAATAAATTTCTTGATTTTTCCACAATATCAAAAGCGAACTTTATATGGCGAAAAAACATAAAGGAAGAACCTTCCATTATTTGAATTTTTGAATTTGAACTTCCAATAGCCCTCTGTAAGATGATTATGATTTACACGAAAGTTTGGTAAAAAAATTTCAAATATAGTTTGGATTTAGACGAACCATTACAAATATTGGAACCACCAATTGTTTTTCATAAATTTTACCAGAATTTTTTTTTTCTGGTAATCAAATTCGAAATATTGATCCTGATACTAATGATGACAACAGTGATACTGATGCTTGATTGATTAATCAACCACTCTTTATCATTAACTTCGGACAAGAATCCGGAAAAATCACTTAACTCGTTTTATTTTTAGTATATGTATTCTGAAAAATAAGTTAATTATGATAAGTTTGCAAATAATAATACATTATTTTTATGAAACCACTATCTCAGAATTTATATAATTTTCGGTAAATCCTTTCCAGGCTTGGCCTGTTCTGCCTTTATTTATTGCCTCCTGTGGCACTATTCTGGTAATTCCCCGGGAATAGGGAACTGATGAAAGAATTTACATATAAATTCTAACTAAATAATTTTTTTTCTGGCATACTGAGGTAAAAAGTTAGTGGAAACTTTTTGAAAACAAAATAAAATTAGGAATAACTTTCACTGATAATTTCGCTATGGAAAAATTATTCCCAATTTACAAATATTTGCATCAAACTTTTTTTCTCAGTAGGCCATAAAAACTGATTTATAGATAAAAGCTACGTAAAATCATTTCACTGTTTTTTCTCAAAATAATTTAACTGAAGCGGGGTTTTCCATGGCGACTTACTTTTGTTTATCATTTTGGCATTAATTTCTTGCAATTTTCTAAATCAATTATTTAAAAAAACGGAAACACGAGTGGTTATGTAGTAGATATCAATAACATTCTTTTCTTACATAATTATCACCATATGTAAATTTTTTGATACCACTACTGCAACCGAATCCGTAATTATTCTAAAACCTCAAATATATTAGTTCCAATTTGTTTATATTTTATATAAGTAACTTGAGTTAAATATGAAAGTTAAATATTTTTTCTGATAAGAAGATTTGGTCGAGAAAGAGGGTGTCAATTATAATGCATAAAATTCGATACCCTTTAATATACATATATTAATATATTGTATGAAGAAGGTACCCAACCCATAAGAAAGTATCCCCCCATTCCTTTTGGGTAAACAAAATAGCCACCCATACTGATGAGCTTATTCATATTTAAAATCATTAGGTTTATATCTGCCCTTTACCTGAACGATATATATAGACACGTCATAAGTTTATAGGTTCATTCATTTATTTATATGGTAGATTATCAATTTTAATAACCCGTTACTTTCTTATAAGGAAATCTTCAGAAAGATTACGCTGAATAATAAAATTTAAATTCAATTCATGAAGTTACCAAAGAAAACACTGTTTTAGAAATCACATAGAATTACATTTTTGTTCTTCAATTACAATCCTAAACGAATTCATACAATTCAAACTGTCAATAATAAATTCATTACCATCGAATTAATCGTTCAATAAATAAATTTGTAAAACTGTAATGGTGCATTTCACAACAACAGCAACAACAAACAGATATTATTGATTTAACAATTCAACAATAACCAAATATACAAAAAGTCAATAAAATTTAATGAATCTTTTTATTTATTTTTAACGAAGAAAAGAACCTCGACCATTATTCGATTATTGTCCCCTGTGAGCGCCTTGCACAATTCAATTGAATTCCAATTTAGAGATGTCACACCCACTTAAAGTATTTTTTTTTTAAATAAAACTCTTATTATTATTTTCAATATAATTTTGTAAAAATTACGATCATTCATGAATGCTTAGTTAACTGCGGATCTTCGATTTGTATAAAGTACACACACGACGCTTTAATTACCTGAGATCAACGATATTGATTTCATTTTCGGAAGTTGATCACTGTTTAATTACAATTTTATCGTTAATTTTATTTGTTCCAGTACTTGAAGAGTATGTACATATATGTGTGTGGCCAATGAACGTACGCGATTATAAACAAAAAATAAATTAATATTTTTATTACAAAAAAAAAAAAAAATATATATATATAATAATAATCAAAAATATTAATTTAATTTTTTTTTTACATATTAAAGGTGGCGCCAATGGCCTCCAGGTCATAAAAATTTTTCTACAGTCATTTTCTTATATATATTGTTTGTACGTAGATTTTGTGTTCGTTGGCTCTTTGTTGATTAATATTCAAGTACGCTATCAAAAAACGTGAATCAACTGTAATATATTTAGCTTTATTCGAAAAAAAAATAAAAATAAAAAAATAAATAAAGCATTAATAATAATATTATTAATAACAAAAACAACAAATATTATTAAACTTAAAAATTAAGATCGATCGCTAGATTATAAATTTTTAAGGATTATTTTTCTGTGTTTTCTTTATACATTTTATTGTACCGTAAATTAGTTTATTATCTTTAAGTACATAATACGGCAAAATGATTTATAAATTTTCAATTTTTTTTGCTGCTTTTCCACATGGATACGCTGCGTGAAGTTAACAAAGTCATTTATTTTATTTTTGTTTTAACCCAACAGTAGTAGTTGGCATAGAATGTATTAATTTTCCAATTGTTGAGATCTGTTTTAGATAAAAAATATAAAACGAATTATTTACGATCTCAAATATAATTAGTTAATTATACTTGAAAGATAAATTAAAGTTTGGTTTAAAATAAATAAAAATGTTATAATAAATGTGCATGTAAGTAGTGTTTTTGATCGTCGCTTCTTGCATGTGCTATCGCGATTTTAACCACCGTACACGTATTCTATACTCAGTGTGATTGATTTATTTGTGGTACTAACTGATTAAGTAATTGATATTCATTACTATTATTTTTTGTTTAGTTTTAATTGTGTAGTAGTTCAAGATGTATAATTAGGAACGCATAATTATGCTACATAAATCTATTAGAAGTACATTATGATTTGATTATTATTTAATTACTGTATTCTATTAATCATTGCGGTTAGTTGGTTCGCTTCGATATCTGTGTAGGGTACCAGTTTCAATAACAAAATTAATCGCAAACGACTCAGAAAAATATGCAAGTTTGATTCTAGATCGTCAGTCCCCCGGGTGGACGTATTCTTGAAATCCGTGGAAATTTCACCAACCGGAATACAATTTGCTTTGAAATTCTCTATATTATCCTAATTCTTCGCCGGCCACTTTTATCATTTTTTAAATTTCTTTTCTCTTTTTAAATTAAGGCTCCGGGCCAATAGTCGGGTAAAATTCAATTTTAAGTAAATTTTTCGGTAAATTCATTTGTTTTTCGAAAACTCTATGACAGACTGATCGAAAAATCTGTTATAAATTCAATTTATACCATAGTAAACGATTTACCCGACTATTGGCCCACAGCATAAGAAACATAATTTTTCCCCCTACTAGGTAAAATTCCGATTGGGTAAATGGGAAAATCAATTCGAAATTATTCCCTTAGTAGGGAGACACATACTAGTAAGCTAGAAAACCAATTTGAAAAAATGATTAAAGCAGGCGGCGAAACATTCGAATGTATAGAGAATTTTAAAGCAAATTGTATTCCGATTGGGGAAATTTCGACCGATTTCAAGAATACGGCACCTGGACTTAACAGGGTGTTTGGCAGGTGAACCGACAACGTTTTATGGCAGATTAATGGGGTCATTTGGAAGCGTTCATCCCATGGAACTGATGTCCTAAGTCTCACAGTAATTGAGATATGATATTTTTAAGTTTTTTTTAAATTACCGAAAATCTCAGCTTTAAATAGTCATAAATTTTTTGTTTTTAGACGTAAAGACACGAAATAACCTTTACTGTATTCTGCAATCTGATATTATTCTAAATAAATCATTATTTATTACAATCGGTTTAAGAAGAATGAGTTATGGGCTTCCAAATCCTAAAAAATGTATAAAGGTATAAAAAATGTCTACCTTCTAAATATATGCATTAAAAAAAAACTAGCAATTGTTTTGAAATAACTTTGTTTTAAAAACTTCTCTAGTTTATGCCCTTTCCAACGGTATGCTACATGTCGTAGAAATCATTCAGTTTGTGGTCAACTTAAGAGATACTATTTCGTCGGGGCCAGGTTTAAGAATATACCTTTTAAGTCATTGATACATTTTTAATAAGCTTCATTTATTAAATTTTGTTTTAAATGACCTCCTCCACACCGTATGCATGCAAGGTACATTTTCCTTATCTCCAAGGTTGTTGTGCGTGATTTTTCATTTTTTTTAAATGCGGCGCTTATCATTTCAATTAAAACTAGCTGACCTGTGACTGAATAATCAGTCACGTGAATACATTTTGTTGAATTTTTGATTAAGAAATGGTTAAGAAGATTTTTTAAGATGTACATTTGATGCACTTTAATCAAAAATAAAGTAAATTCATATACGTGGTTAATTTTTAAATCTTAAACGGCAAACCAAATATTAAAATCTCAAAAGGGAAAACCACACAATTGCTGAAGCAAACTTTAATCTAAATATTTCATAAGAAATGTACAAAAGGATAATAAAATAGTAGTAGAAGGTAGATAATAAAATAGTAAAATACATTAAAATTTTTATGCACAGAATCTCTTCAAAAAATACATTCTTTGTTGTGATGCGCCCATCCTGATCAGCTGATTGATCGTTTGTCTCAACGATAAACACCATGAGTCCGTCAAATGAGCAGCATCGTGAAAAGGCCACATATATCTGATCATGCGTAAATACGGGGGCTGGCAAGTACACTCCTACCTTCTTCAAGCTTTAACCATGACTCTTGTTGATGGTTATGGCGAGCGCAAGCTGAACCGGACTTTGAAGGCGAGACATTTTAAATGAGAAGATGCCTTCCGAGGGTGAGAGCTTAATGCGTCGGATGAGAACGCGCTCGCCATTTGAGAAGCCAGTCAGCACCTCATATTCCAGAATGTGGCGGTTTATTTTTGCGACGCGGATGCGTGTTTCATTGGTTCGACCCTAGCTAGTGTTTAGATTCCTCATCAAACGAACGATCGCGTTTACCTTTAGTGGGATGGCATGGCATGGCAATCCGGACCCTTCAATCTTGTTGAAAAACTCGACGGGTAGGCGGAGTTCCTCATGCATGTCGTCACTCTCAAGTTTATCAGCACTATGTTTGACTTCTTGTTCGTCGGGCAGGAGGTCAAGCACCTGCTGATTGGTTAGCGCGCAATCATCATTCTTGAGTGCAAGGATGGTGCGCTCCTCGATGGTTCCCTCGGCTGGTGTTGTGTTGATGTCACCATACACGAAATCGATCACACTTTGAGGAAGTCTGTCGGAAGTGTGATCTAGTCGGTTCGAGCATTGCCGTTTCCAACAGAATGCAAATATTGCGCAAACTCGTCCTCACCTTCATCGCCTCGCATGTTCTTGGTGAGTGTAAACTTATTTACCAATTTCCAAAGCGGGTTCAACTTGATGGTCGATTCGCAAGTTCGCACGCGTCCCGCCTTTAGGTATACCTGTCTATGATTGTGAGCTCTGCTCCTGGCATGATTAACTTTGAATTTAAATCGCGCGTCAACCATTAAGCAACTTTGAAAATGATTCGCGCGCCCACAGTATTGCAACTTCGAATCTGAATCGCGTGCCAACTGTTTTACAACTTGCTTTTTGGTCGTCCCATAAAATTCTCAAATGTTGCAAGATTTCACGCGCACAAAAACTTGGAAATTTTCTGACACTACCTGAGGTACCCATTTCGGGTACTTTCCGGTGGAATTTTTCCGATTTTTCTAGCCCACGCACAGCGCAATATTTATGTCGACCTACCCTGAAAAAATCTAACGGATCGGATCATGTTTAGGGGTTATTTTAGGGTTGAGTATGAAAAAATTAAGAATATTAATATAATAGATAGATAGAAGATAGATAGAAGCTGACCTTCGACTGAATAATCAGTCACGTGAATACATTTTATTGAATTTTTGGTTAAGAAATAATTAAGAATATTTTTTAAGATGTAAATTTGATGCACTTTTATCAAAAATAAAGTAAATTCATATAGCTACGCGGTTAATTTTTATCTCTTAAATAGACATAGAGTGTCATGACAAAATTGTATTTTTTACACTCACAACTATTAACACCAAAATGTATGTAAAATAATTTTATGTTCTCTGTTTTGTTTACAATTACAAATTTTCTACTCATTTTGTCATCACAGTGTGTCATCACAAAAACATCGGCATTTTAATAAATTTTGTCATTGTCACGGTGTAATGCGCATGATCATAGATTCAATATAAACATATTTTGTCATGGCATTCTGGCGTCGTGACAAAATTTTGCTGAAAACACCTGAGGTACCCGTTTCAGGTACTTCCCCGTGGAAATTTTCTGATTTTTCTAGCAAAGGCACACCGCTATATTTATGTCGACCTACCCTGAAAAATTTAAACGGATCGGATCATGTTTAGGGATCATTTTAGCGTTGAGTTTGAAAAAATTAAGCGTATTAATATAATAGAAGATATCTATTGTAGGTACTTTTGTTGCGTACAGTAATTGCTTAGCAGGTCCCAGACGTAGAAATCCAAGGATATGAGGTCTGGGGACCGTGCGGGCCAAGAAACAGGGCCACGTTTACAAATCCATGTGATTTGGAATGAATCATCTAAGTATTCTCTTACCGTTCGTTGGTTATGTGCCCGACAGAATGCCAAAATTTTGTATTATTCTTCTATTGGCTGCAACATTATGTTGCCTCACCTTCACCCGAGACTTGTAACAATGAAAACTACCGCTTTTCCTCAGACGTCGATAGGTTGTGGAGCAGGTTTCGTAGTGCGGTAAACTTCAATCAGAATATCACTCTCAATTCTTCTCGCTTCACGCGCATTGCAATTAGCACTGCCATACAGAAAAAAAATCTTAACAATTTAACTTAAGTCCGGCACATAACCAACGAACGGTAAGAAAATACTTGGATGATTCATTTCCAAACGCATATTGGTAGGGGTCTTTATTTCTTTATTTATTTACTAATTAAATAACAGTGGCTCTAATAGGGGTAACCCTATTCCTTAGCACGCATGGTCCCCAGACCTCACACTCTTGAATTTAGGAGGTCATTTAAAACAAAATTTAATAAATGAAGTTGATTAAAAATGTATCAATAACTTAAAAGGTATATTCTTAAACCTGGACGAAACAAATTCCAGTAAAATAAAATTGGATTTTTTTCTTTTTAATTTGAGCAAATGTTGGCATAAAACTGGGAATGTTGCCATAAAATATAGTTTCTACGAGTATTTTTATAGCAGTAAAATGAAAAAAATTCAAAAAAGTTTCAAATAAACATCAAGCAGCCATAAACATCATTCAAACATAACGAGCAAACATGAGCGGTAATTAAATATTTTATTTATACTTGCAATTCGATGTTGTTCGTTATCTAATTTAAACGCAAGCTGTTCGAACTGTCAAAATTTATGGGACATACAAAAAAATTATAGCATTGCCTTATTTGTTTATATTGCTGACTCTTTTTAGCTAGTAACTTTTTTTTTTATATTCGTGCAGCTCTATTTTTCAGTAAAAAATTTGTTGGGAAAAAAAATTGGAACATGTAAATCGTGCATAAAGGTTATTTCGTGTCTTTACGTCTAAAAACAAAAAAGTTATGACCAGTTAAAGGTGAGATTTTCGGTAATAAAAAAAAACTTAAAAATATCATATCTCAGTTACCGTGAGACTTAGGACATCGGTTCCATGGGATGAACGCTTCCAAATGACCCCATTAATCTGCCATAAAACGTTGTTGGTCCACCTGCCAAACACCCTATATATATGCCAAAGTTTAGTGAAATTAAGTCTTTTTAACATCAGAACTCGCCATTTCCGGTAAAATTTAAAAAATCATCTGAAATTATTTTTTTTAAAATTCTATTTACAATTATGTGTTTTTAATCGTTTTTTCGTTGACGTTAAATATTTTTCAATATAGAAGCTACTACTTCGGGTTAACTGATTCGGCTAAACATCATCAGGATCTTCTAGTTTATGGAAAAAGATTAGGTATTAAGTTTCATTCCAATCAATTAAACTATCTGTTCTGTTCACATGCCAAATATCAGTTGAAGAACATTTTTTTTGTCAATTATCTTTTGAATTTTGAAAAACTGATGTGGACCGGCATTGAAAAAAAATTGTGCCGCAGAGTCCAGATTAAATGTTTGAAGCTTCTCTGCAGTACAATTTATAGATTGCAACTAAAATTTCAAACAAAATAAGTTCAAGGGGTTTATTATGAAATGTACGACTTCGGATCCGCTGCGGATCAATATTAAAACTTACTAAATTAACCAAAATACGGCGGGGACCGCAAGTATCGACTTATTAAAATAAAGATTTGGCGATAAGTTGGTTTCGAGAAATAGACCTATCAATTGGCCTCGAAAGTAATGAGATTTGACACCTCTCGATTACTTCCTGTGGGGCTACGTGAAATCACTGGTTTATGCTGATAAACAAGCAGCAAATGACGCCTTCTAAGGTAGGCCTCTAAGCCAGCATTTTTCGTGTTACTCGTAACATACGGCGAGCAGTGCTCGAAAAAGTAGTCCAAAATTGGACGTCCAAAATGCGTTTCGTTAAGAACAGCCCATACACCCGAAATAATTTTCCAATATTAATGCCATGTGATCTTGCGAATAAAAAATTTTTTTCATTACAATTTAATTTTTTGTGTTATTTTTTACAATTTCTAGTTCTATCGAACTTAAAAAACACCCATTATAATTCGCCGGATTGACGCGGCGGGAGTTTTATTCAATTTTGAAGTTTTTCTTATTATTGAAAACGACGGATCAAAAGGGAACGGATGATGGTAATGTAGTTTGAAAAATACATATTATAGAATCCATGAGTGAAACGCATCTCTTCGCAATAAATGTCATTCTAAATCCGCATCAAATTTAATGCATATTTCATTCGATCAAGTGATTTAAGGTTGGATATTTCGGTGTACCAAATTTTTTCTAAATGGAGAATAACAAAATGTAAGAATTTGAAAAAAGATTGTTTCTTAAAACTATTTTTAAATAAAATATATTAAATAATTAAATTTCGATTTTTTAAAGAAAACGGACGACTAACCGAGCATAATTTGGTAAGCTGGTGATAATGATGAAGGCTCACCCAAATATGGCAAAAAAATTGTGACGGTGCTTTGAGACGGTGTAAAAGTTGTGTTCTGGCAAAAATTGAGAGACTTAGGCCCTTTTCCAATTACTTACTTATTTGAAACTTATTGACTTATTCGCCGCTATCTTAAATAAGTAAGTGAAGCCGTTCCAATTCATGTACTTACTTATTTTGACAGTTAGTTAATGAAAGTATAATCAAACTCTTGTTGACCCAAAAATTTTATAAATATTTTAAAAATATTAAAAATGGGCGTAAAATAATCTTACTCTTTTCTAAACTATACTTTAAAAATAAAAATAAGAAGTTATCTCTAAAATTAGTCAAAGGTGTAGATTGCTGAGTATTTAATTCATTCGTTGGAAGAACGTGAAATATGAAATGTATAGTTTATTTTTTTCATATTTAATGTAATAACAAATAATTACAGAGTATAAAATATTTTTTCACCAACAGCAGCTTCTTGATAACAACCTATTTTAAACTGAGATGTCCCACTGATCAACAAACATGTTAGGGTATCGGTACGCTTTCCAGAAATTATTAGAGTTTTTTCCAATTTAGCGACATGGATATTACGCTCAAATCGAACTGACGGTGAAATTGTTTTGGTTAGCAGCTTCGTAGCTACATTCAACATACTAACATCTATATTAATATTTATCTATAATAAATTTCATTAAAAAATACAAAATTTTTTACATAAACGCCTTTGACGTCTTCTGACAACAACATATTGTTGTCATTCAATTTATAATTTATATATGGAGGATTTTTTTTGACATATTAGTCGTTGTCACTAGATTTGAAAATAAAAACATTTAGTCAATACACAATTTTGGAGACATTTCTGTGTAGACGTACTTATTCAAATAAGTTACCTCGCAAGGTGACGTATTTGAATAAGTACGTCTATACAGAAATGTCTTCAAAAATGTGTCTTGATTAAATATAATCATAAAGTAAAATATACATAAGTGGACTCGTGTAGAGTTTCCGAGGTTAATCTATTTACTTTTGGCAACCTGTATAACTATAAGCCTAACAAGATAGATTAACCTCGGAAAAACCTGCTTATAAAATTTGCACTACTTGATTTCTCTTATATTTCTCTTAACCCTTTAGCTGTTTAATTTTGTTTAGAAACACTTTTTCTCTCTGCTTAATTATTTGTCAGCGGAGACAATGCAAGCTGTTGCGAATTAAAATAAATGTTGCTACCAGAGTAACGAAAATTCTAAAAGTATATTTTTTAAATGATCTATATTTGACCTTCTTCAGTAAAAAAAAAAATAAAATTGATTCGTTGAATAATAAAACGAATGTAACATTTTTTATCTTTAACCATTTTTATGTTCATGACGAGTATACTCGACATTATGCGAAATTTTTTCGTTTTGCTTTGACGAGTATACTCGACATAAACAGTTAAAAGGTTAAATGAATGATTTCTGAAAGGTGAAATAAAGGTAATTTCAAAACAACATCAAGTTTTTTTTAAGATGTATTTAGAAGGTATAGACATTTTTTATACTTTTACACATTTTTTAGGATTTGGAAGCCCATAACTCCTCTATAGGCCATAAATTAGAATAAAATTATATTGCAGAATACAATAAAAGTGATTTCGTGTCATTACCAGTACAAACAAAAAGTTATGACCATTTCAAGGTGAGATTTTGGGTAATTTAAAAAAAAACTTAAAAATATTATATCTTAGTTACAGTGATACTTAGCACATCATTTCCATGGGATAAAATCTTCCAATGAACCCCTAATCTGCCAAAACATTTTCTCGGTCCATTTGCCAAACACCCTGTATAATTGCTTTCATAAATTTAATTTAACGAACCACATATTTAGGTATCTGTTAAAGTGCGAAATCGTTAAATGTTCGAAATTAAAATATTTAAAATCGATTACATGAATAAAATCGGTTGTAAATAGGACCTATGCTTACCGAGGTGTTTGCTGATCCCTTTAAAAACCTCCCTTGCTGATAACTTCTCTTGGTGGAAGGGAGGTGCAGCAACTTACCACGTACCCGTGACAGTTATGTCGGCCGTTAATTAATACAGTTGACTACGTAGTGTGATGACGTGAGTCGGACAAATAAGTGTTTTTTGTATGTATGCGTTAGCTGCTGCAGTACAATTAAAAGTCTTTGTTAAAAAGAAAACTTTATACAAGTAAAATTTTTTAACTAAACCAAGATTTCCCAGAATTTTAATGTACTTATTACAATGTTCAACATCACCACGCAAAATGCTAAAGCATAAACTGTTTTCAGAACATTGGGTTTCTCCGTTAATCCTTGTTGGATGCCGTTGCGGGACGCGCTATTTAATTTTCTTCAAAATCCTAGATCCAGGGGTTTGTGTCTGAATTCTTGATACCTCGAGTGTGTGCGAGGCTTCTTCGATTGGTTTACACAGTTACTCGTTTACACTGACGAGGCTACTTGTTCATTGGTTTGGAGGGTGCGCCTTGGGGCTTCGTAGAATGTGTTTCTTTTATCGGCGTCTTTTAATAATCCTCATCTATCGGTGAAATATTACTTCCGATTTGTCTAGTTGCGATTTACAATACGTTTAATTTTGAATTTTGGTGATCTTACCCATGTTGGTGGTCATTGTGAATTTCTGCACCATTGGCCTGACATCTTGTATTGACATTAGGAATTTGTTGTTGATCATTTACGTGAATCTAATTTGGTTCAATGTTCCGCTATTAGCTGGTGTTTCGTATTTTTGAATAGACTCTTGTTACGGTTTTACGATTATTTTTCTGTTGATGGTTTCTATTCCACTACTAGTATCTTCCGTGCTTTAGCTGATTTTAATATGGTGACGCCTATATACTGTTGGAGTTTTGATGTGTTAATTTCCAATTCGTGTCCATATAAGATAGCTGAGGATCGATATTTGCCAGTTTGTGTTATTTTTAATATTCGTTCCTGTAATCATTTTGATTTTCGATTAATGAATCGATTGGTCCAATAAATCTGATCTGTGCTTCTGAGTAAGGTATTCTGATATGCCCCTGTTTTGTTCCATTTTTTATTGACTTGATTCTATGATGTTCCCAAACGGTCACCCAAATTTGTACTAGCCCTAGCAATGGTTGTTTTGCGTTGGTGATGATGTTATTTTTGTCTTATCTATGGCGCTTGCCTCCCATTTCAAGCCAGTTTTAACTACAGTATAAATTACCAGGAAAACCAAAGATGATTGATAACTCTGGAGAAACCAAACAAATCTGTAAGCCATTTTTTTTATTTTCGTTTAATAAAACATAACCAAAAACAGTAAAATTTATCAAATTTATCTTATAAGTTTTTTAGTAACCCAAACTACATTTCTCAGGAAACGTACTTTAAAATTAGAAATGAAGCATTCGTTCATAAAATGTTCATGATAGACGGCCCATTTGGTACAGTGAATTCCTTTTAAACCATACCCGAATTTAGCCCCGTGCAACGTTATGATAATCGATTAAGCTCAGGAAAGTACATTGCATACCGACATTTTATTTGATCCCGGTACAAAACTAACTCGATTTCAACCAGAACGAAAATTATTAAATTATGTAAAAATTAAGCCCTCTGGATACAGCAAAACTTCCTACCATTTCTCGGATTCCTATTCGAAGGAGTACATCGACGCCAATACAGAATCGATACTAAAGGGTATTTTATTTCAAGATATAGAATTTTATGTCCGCAACCCTTTTTTCAGGGACAGCCGATTTGGCAGCTGATAAATAATGTTTAGTTTGTTTCGATTGCCATTTCATAATAAATAGACTCAAGCTATAGCATCGGTTACAAATTTACATTGAAAATAATAGTTCAGTTCATAAAAGTAAACGCGCGCTACGTCCATGTTATGGTTCACATAGTCGTCCATTAGAGCAGTTAATTCGATTAACTATATGGATCGCTTTCACACCACGTTTACTCTAAATGATAATATACGTCCCATATGACCCCATATGGCGGGCACCGAGTAGTCAGTTGGCAGCTGTAGTACGTAGTATTGAAGAGAATTGAAAGTGATCGATTCGTCATAATGCAGAACAATTGGAACTTGATGCAATATCTTTATGGAGAGGCTTGCATAAGCATCTTGGTCTAAATGCTTACAAGATTGAGTTTGTGCAGGAATTAATTCGAAGCATTTGGATGCCAACATTCGACGTGTTATTACTGGAATACGACCAGAAATTATATTCAAACATTAGTAGAATAATCTCACTATTAAAACCACTGTTGCCATTACTCTTATTTTTCTGTGTTTTATTTTAATTCATTATTCTATACCTCGAAATGAAACACCCTTTACAAATCGGCAAATGTTACGGGATCGTATGCAAACAACTCATATGGAAGTTACGGAAGCTACCAGTGTACGTTACAGGAATTTAAACTATTAAACATGAATTTCACCTTTTAAAATATAGGTTAAAATTCAATTTAAACTGGAAAACTAAAATGGCTGTGGAAATGGCTCCCACAATTCAGCACAAAATAGGCCAAAATTGTACCTTTCAACTTCTGCATGTGAGATTCAATATTAAAATTAAGTTCGATTAGTTTAGATTGTATCGTTGTCACGTTTAATAGTTGCAACAAGTGATTTTTAATCCAAAATGAACATAGTGGCCAGATGCCATTACTCGGACTTCGATTCTCTTTGGCCAACTCGTACTTCGCGATTAAAAAATTTGGTAAATCTAAATATTTTATAGTAAAACTACGTTCACAATTTTTTTAAGAAGCGTTAATTCTTTCTGTCAATATGTTCATAATTTTTATTTAATTTTTTTTAGTGTTTTTTTATAAATAAATGTTTATTAACTTTTTTGATTATTTTATTTGAAAAGTTAATGTTACCTTTTTGAAGACCGACCAGATACTAATTGAGGCCAATGAAAAAAAATGGCATCATAAGTTGGCGAACAGTAAAGTTTTAACGAACACGCTAAAATGGGGTTTTAGTTCCTTATAAAAGAAAATATAGTTGAGTACCCTATTAAAGCTAGCCGATATTTCCAGCCGAAGGATAATGCAGATAGTGTCTTGACTATTTCTTAAACTCTCTTTATTCTCTCGCTCCTATCGATTTTTAAATTCCTATAAACTGAAATAATTTTCCCTTCACCCGAATGATACAACCCGATCCTAAATTCGTAAATTCTTAAGTTCATGACTGATTTTTGCTGTATTCAAGACATTATGTGCATTATCAGTCGGCTGGAAACTGTCGGCTAACTTTAAAAGTATTAGTTGAGTAACAGTTTATAAACGGTTAAATTTTAACTGCGTTGGTTATATAATTAACTTAAGTTAGCAACGGTTGAATACAAACTGAAAGATCTTCAAAATTATCTGAAAAGTTAAAAAACAGCTTATATTTCTTAAACTAAAGCACGCTCTAATAAAGGTTGATAAATGGTAAAAATTCAATGAACTTTATAGAAAAAATATTAGAAATACTAAAAATTTAACTAATTCCATGATTTAAATTTAATTAGTTATCAACTAACGTCAAATTACGGTTAAATTTAGGGTCATTTTAAACAAACCGTTTGGTTAAAATTAGCAAGTTCAATTTAGCAACTGGCAACTCGTAAATATTACAACAACTTCAATTTTCTAGTACTGTAAACCTACGATGACCGTTTTAGCACAGGTCACAAGTGGCAGTTGACACCTCGATTTCGTCTTTTCGTAACCTTATGTCGTCTTACTAATTGACTTCGGTTTAAAATAAATATTTCAATTGATTTGAACATAAAATTGTATTTCATAAGGTTCGCTAACCCTGACGATAAAGCTATCAATCACATTCATCACGATAAATTTAATTTAATAACTCTGTTAATAGAGTTACAAAACAATATAGAAAATTAAATTAATTTGTTTATTGAGTGATATATCAATAACACAAATCAATTTGTTCCAAGAATTATATTTCGGTTATGTCAATTAAAAATAATAATAAAATCGAAATAATTGATTTAAGTAAATAAATAATAAACATTTAAATTATTGTGAACTCATTGTGTTGTGTCTATTGTATGTGGTGTCTTACGAGTTCTGTACTCGGAGGTATATAAATATAAATTAAAATTATTTATTTTATGTTAACATCTAAATTCAATTTTTTTATTGCTTTTGCTGTTGTTTTTTTATCTAATTTATTATTATTTTAAATTTTTAAAACGTAAATATAAAAGTACGGCTAAGTATTATATTAGGTGTGCAAGTAGAAACTTGGCGCTGAAGTAGTTGGTTGCATTACAATATTCTCTATATAATAAAGAACGCATCCAAATTGCTCGCTATTTTGGATAGGTTTAGTTTGGTTATTGCTGTTTTTATGGGCTGTGTTACTGTGTGTGGGATTTTAAAGAAGTCATTTAAAACGAGCTTCTGGAACCTAGTCAAACTGATACAGCTAAACGTTATCAGGCCCAGGGTAATGTCCAGGGTATCCAGGGTATCCCTAGGTTAGGAAGTTTAATAGCAAGCAACAATTTCTCCAGAACGTCACCCCCTCTGATTATCACATTCAGATCGATGTTAATATATTTGAAAGACGAGCGGTTCATGAAAGATGTACAAAATGGTTCGATGACTATTTTAACCAAAAAGTTTTTATTGCGGAAACATTCATCATCTACCTGATAAATGACAAAAAAACCATAGATAGTAGCGGCAAACATTTCGATAATAAATTTATGTAACAATTATACTTTCAATAAAGTTGAATTTGACCATAGAAAACCGAGTTTAATTTTGCACACCTAATATATTGACTCGTTCGGATATTTATTGATATATAATTGTGACTTGATAGGTATCATGTGCTTTCCCAGTAAGTACTTTTATTATAGAAATGAAAAAATGAATATGATTTATATAGTATTACACATGTACGAGTACAAAAATTTAAGATTTGAATTTGTAAAGTAGATTTATTTAAATAAAAATCACCATTAATATTTTTATTTTGAAACTCAAAAAAAAAATTTAATACCTTAACACCTTTATTTCACCTTGTTAAAGTTAGCCGAAACCAACTAAACGGCACACTGATTAAAGATTTGGCGTTTGGATCGGGAGGTGCGAGGTTTGAAATTGTGGTGTATCTTTGGAAAAACTTTAAAACCACTATAAGGAAACCACTATTTATATAAAATTTCAACAAAACGCGCAACAAGAAATAGGGTAAACGTGTATGGGAACGAATCCGAGGAAATCTTTTTTTTTTTCATAAGACAAAGAAAGATATGATCGCAAAATCTAAATTGTTACACTCTTCGCACGATGGTGACTAAAGTTTATTTTCATATGAAGAGATGTTCTTACTACAAGACCAGCTTTAGAAAAATTAGAATGATCGTGATTTTTCTGACTGATTGAGAAACGTTCCACCAAATAAATTATACAAGGTTTGAAAATTTTTGAGCTATGATGGTTTTGGTAGCAATTTCTGAAAGAAGGAAGTTACCGCTGCTGTTTGTTTTTAAAACCCCATGTTCAGGCGATGAACAGAATTGAATATTCTGCTCTCGGCAAGATAGTGCTCCTAGAAATAGAGCAAAACTAACAGAAGTTTATAGTGCAATGCGAATTTTACTTGATATTATACCATCGGAAGAATAGCTTAGTATATTGCCGGACCCAAACCCTTTAGCTTTCTGTATATGGGATATATGCTTGGCAAAACTAGAAATATTTACTTGAAATTAGAATTTGTATCGTTTAAAAATCTATTTAATAGAATATGGGATAGAATTCTCAAAAAGTATATGGAGAGAGATTTGAATTGATGGAATAAATTTAAAAGTTTGAAGATTCTGAATAATTTAATAAAGTTATTTCTCGAGTTTATATGACTTGTTGAAGAATTTCAAATCTATGATACCAGTTTATAGTTTATTAAAGCATTTATTTTATTTTTACAAACTGTCAAATATGTTGGACCAATTACGATTATCTAGTTCGAACTGGTTTGTATAAAGGATTATTGAGAGAATTAACATTTTCAAATTTTTTAAAAATTACATTGCCATCTATTATGTAATTCCACGGCCTATTCCACAATTCCTTAATTCCACGGCCTATTTATCCCGTTAAACTGGTTCAACTGGTATGGTAAACCTATTAAAAATTGTTCTGGTTTCGATATAAAACACAATTAGTAGAAAAATAATTTGTTGATGATGATCATTTGGAAAAAACAAAGGTCCAAACTACAAAATTATCTTTTATTTATATTTTCAGAAAATACAATTAAATTCTACAGGGAAAACTGCAGTTTGAAGGCACCCGCCCCATTGAAAGTTAATAAATTTGTACGTAGCCCAATTTACCGGGTATTCCATTATGAAAGAATAATTTTCAGTAAAATTAATATATGAAAATAAATTATAAATTTAATAAATAAATACGCGTTAGTCACATTACGAAAGAAAACATTTTTAAATGAGAATTTACTGATAAATTGTTAGCGTACTGAAAATTTATGGCTGTGAAAATAATATAAAGTAGCAATGCTATCTTGTGAAAACACCTGAACATAAAATATTATTTTTATATTTTAAATAAATTTAATTGCCAGCACATTAAATATTTAATATAAAATAAAAGAAATTTTGGGATTGTTCTGGGTGATAGATAGAAATTGTTTTAAATCTAGGTAAGCCAAGGCGTATGGCAGTTCGGTTTCGAGCTAATGAAGCATCAAATTATTTAAAGTAAACAATTCGATCGTCTTATCATAAATGTAGTGACCGAACTATTCTAAAATTTATTGTATCGTACTGGGGAAGGTAATGGATTTTATACAATTGAATTATCATGTATTGGCTAAGTTCAACTCCCACTAATTGTCCTAAGGCATCAACAAATTTGCAACAACAAAAAACATTTCCCGTGTTACATATATTCGTAAAGTGGGAATTACTATGTTAAGCGGGTTGTCATACTCGCTCGGTAGAAAAACATCGAAGTCCGAAATGGATCGGGATTTTATCATTCAAATCATCCGGAGGTATTCAATAGGGCTAAGATCGGGTGGCTAGGTCACTCTGATATTTTTATTCTTTTTCAAACAAAATATTGTTATGCGACCCTTAACGTTGTTTGGGGTCATTATCTTGATGAAACACGAAACGATTTAGCTTAATTTTCTTAGCAGATAACACTTTTCCAATAAGATCGGGAATTAAGTCTGATATAAAAAATTATCGACCGATATCAATTTTAAATACTTGCAGTAAAATATTTGAACGGATTATTTACATTAAAATAAGTGATAATATTTATATAAAACAACATGGGTTTTTCCCATCCAGGTCTACTTTATCCAATCATTCTACTTTTCAAATTTTGTCCATTGGTCTCTAAACTCACATTATCCGCTTGATGTCATTTACACAGATTTTACAAAGGCATTTGATAAAGTAAATCATGAAATTTTGTTCTACAAGTTAGGCAAATTTGGCTTCATAGAGTTGATACATTTTTTCAAATCCTGCCTTACTAATCGTATTCAATTTGTGGCTATTAATAATTATAAATCTTCAGAATTCAGTCCAACGTCCGGTGTACCTCAGGGATCTATTTTAGGACCGCTTTTATTTTTATTATTTATTGATGATGTAGTGGATGTACTAGATTGTGAGGTTCTTTTATTTGCTGATGATTTAAAATTGTCTAATTCGATTAAATCAATAAATGAATGTCATATTTTGCAAAACAATTTAAATAATTTGCAGTTATGGTGTAATAAAAACCGTATGATTATTAATGCTAGTAAATGTGGTGTTTTAAAAATTAAACCAATGGTTTACAACGTGAATTTTAGTTATGATATTAATAGCGTTACTCTAAAAATGTATGATAGTTTTTTAGATTTAGGTATTACAGTGGATAGTACTTATAAATTTGACCTTCATATTAATAACATTATCAAAAATGCTTACAAAATACTGGGTATGATTATACG
Source organism: Nephrotoma appendiculata (assembly GCA_947310385.1). NCBI lineage: Eukaryota > Metazoa > Arthropoda > Insecta > Diptera > Tipulidae > Nephrotoma > Nephrotoma appendiculata. The sequence goes on from OX371225.1 coordinate 171,617,634, forward strand.
AATATGTGCTACATTTTCTTTACAAAAATCATTTATTTTACTTTTTCATTCACTTGTTAGACCTAAATTAGAATACCTATCGACAATTTGGAATCCTAACTATAAGTTTTATATAAATAGTTTGGAGAAAATTCAGAAAAAATGTACAAGGTTTCTTAATTATAAATTTAAAAACGGTTATGAACAGTATACTGTTCATTTGCAAAGATATATGGTTTGATGACATTTAATAGTAGAAGAGTTTATATTGATGAAATAATTATACAAAAATTATTGAATGGTTATATTGGTATTGATTTTCTACATGCTTTTAAAATTAAACCAAAATCGGACTATTTTATTCGAAACATGGAATAGTTTGATATTCCAATTTATAAAAATAATTTAATATTGTATTCACCAATGGTTCAAAGACATCATAATTTATTTTTTAATAATCTTGGTCTGTTTTCGTTTTCAATAAATATCATCTTTTAAAAAACTAATTCTTAATAATTTATTTAATTCAACTTTTTATTTTTTATTGTTAATTAACCCTTTACCTTAAAACAACGTATAGGAGACGTGAGCGTACTGCTGCGCCTAAAATGAGAACCTCGTATCACACACGTGATGATTCTTTCTGGCCAAAAGTGAAAAGCTCGTATCAGACTCGTGATTATTGTTTGTTACAGTTGCAATATAAGAATTGTGTTCATCATCTTAATTCATAAACTGTCCAAGAAATCGGGAAAACAGATTGGTTGTTTAAGTTTTTTATGTTTTGTTAATTGCTACACTAAATACTTGCTTACATTTTCCTTTGGTAAACAGATGTCACAAGTGGCACACACAATCGTCGCTCGATTCATAAGGCAAGGGGTTAATTTTTACTTATTTTTTTATTTAAATATGTTTTACATATATGATTGTTATGTATTGTTTATTATATATGTACACTATCGCTCAAAAGTGTTTAGGCACCCCTTTTTCATGTATTATTGAAACCGTATTATGTTTACGAAACAACATTTGAATAAATTGAAACACTTATCTGAAACGCAGTTTCATTATATAAACACCAATGATATAGAGTTAATTTTACTACCCTCTACCTGCGCTTGATTGGATTGTCGTAAACTGTTTATTACGGTACAATTACAAAATAGTCTGTAGAATTTCCAGAAAAATTTATCAGTCGGGTTTATTCTAGGTAATGATGTTTAAATTGATTTCTTGAAAAAAATTCAGTCAAATGAGTCAAATAGGATCAGTTGCAGTCTGATATTTACGCTGTTAACATCGTAAGTGAAATATCAAGTGACAATTTACCGGACAAGTGGTGCAGTGGTTAAAGCTTCGGCACTTGGACCGGGAGGTACTGGGTTCGAATCCCATCAGAGGCTGGATGCAAAGCGAATTTTCGTCATCGATTACGATCGGTAATGTTAATAAACACAACTAAGACCCTCTATTGGAGTGCAGAATTCAGCGCCGACCCACCGTCCATGTCAGTTTATAGGTTGACATGGAGCTTGCAATGTGCAGGTGGTATACTGTAATTGTGTGAATGGGTGGTCTGTGCGTGAATGAAAGGGGGGTATTAATTGACCTTCAAAGGACATTAAATCCACTGGACAATTAATACTTCCTTTAAAAAAAAAAAAAAAAAAAAAAAAAAAAAAATTATTTAAAATGCCTCCAAGAAAAGAAGCAAGTACTGAAACACGTGCGCTTATAATAGCTTACCATACAGCTGGCATAAGTAGTTGACAGATTGCCAAATATATGGAATTAGACCACGCTATGGTCGATTGTAATGATAAAAAATATAGGGAAAGTGACAGTTTTTTTAATAAAAAACATAGTGAAAGACCAAGTACGACAACATATGTAGATGATCATAGAATAGTGATTACTAGCAAGACGAATAGAACAAAATAGCCCCGGAAATAACCGCAGAATTAAATGTTGGTCGCCCAAAACTAGTTAGTGTTTCTACGGTTAATCGTCTTCTACAGTAATCCGGACTCCATGGCCGTTGCTATTAAAAAACCATTACTAGTAAACAAAATAAGCAAAAACGACTTAAATGAGCCCGTGAACACCAACATTAGACGATAGAAGATTGCAACAAGGTTTTATGGACGGATGAGTCCATATTTGAATTTTTGGTCCCTGAAGACGAATATTCGTGAGAAGATCTGTAGGTGAATATGCCAGTAAAGAGTGTATTGCCGCTACCGTAAGGCATGGAGGTTTTTCAGTGATGATTTGGGACTATTTTGCTGGTACTAGTGTAGGCGATGTTGTGAAAATTGATGGAATACTAAGAAAAGAAGGGTACCGACAAATTTAGGAGAACCACTCAATACCTTCAGGAATTCGACTTTTGAGTCAAAATTTTATCTTTCATCAAGATAATGATCCAAAACATTCATGTAAATTATATAAAGGCTATCTTCATAATTTAGAGGATGAAGGAAGAATTAAAATTATGGAATGGCCTCCCAGAGCATTGACTTGAACCCTATTGAGTGGGGAGAACTGAACCGGGAAGTATAGCAATCAGCTCCAACATCAGCTAATGTTATATGGAACAAACTTCAATCAATTTGGTACTCAATAACGCCAGAAACTTTAGCAAAACTTATTGTAAGAATGCCTCAACTGTGCGCTGCGATTTTTCAATCAACGGGAGGTCACATAAATGAAATGTAAAGTAAAATGTAAACATTGACATTTATTTAGTATATTACCATTAATAAATATGTGTATGTACCTAAAAAATACGTATCTTCATATTTTTTCTGAGTTTTTATATGTTTTATGCTGTTCTTGACAGTGCATCTACTTACTATGCTATCGAGGGCGACGTATGGCTACCATGGACGGTAAATCAGTTCTTAACTGATTATGATGGGATTGGGTATGTTGGATGAAAATGGGATTTTTAAACGATTTTGGGAAGGATTTCTGGAATATAGCCACGATGAACGGATTTCGATCAATTCTTAACCGATTATGTTGGAATGGGTTATGTTGGATGGAAGTGGGATTCTTAAATTATTTTTGAAAGAATTTCTGGAATATGGCTACCTGGGATGGAACTCGATCAATTCTTAACCGATTATGGTGAGATTCGGTATGTTGGATGGAAGTGGGATTCTTAAATGATTTTCGGAAGAAATTCTTGAATATGGCAACATGAGGTGGAACTCGATCAGTTTTAAACCAATTGTGATGGGATTGGGTATGCTGGATGGAAATGTAATTCCTAAATGATTTTGGGAAGACTCTGGAATATGACCACGAGGGATAGAACTTGATCAATTCTTAACCGATTATGATTGGATTGGGTATGCTGAATGCAAATAGGATTCTTAAGCGATTTTGGGAAATAATTCTGGAATAAGGCCACCTGAGTCGGCACTAGATCAATTCTTACCCGAAAATGATGTTATTGGATATGTTGGTTGCAAGTGGGATTCCTTAATGATTTTAAGAAGAAGTTCTGGAATATGGCTACCTTGGGCGGAACTCAATCAATTCTTAACTGATTATGATGGGATTGGGTATGTTTGATGGAAATGGGATTTCTTATTGATTTTTGGAAAAGTTCTAGAATATGGCCACCTGGAAAAGAATTCGATAGTTTCTTAACCAATTATACAAATTAAATATGGTGGATGGAAATATGATTTTTCAATAACTTTTGGAAGAAGTTGTGGAATGTTGCCATCTGGGACGGAACTCATTAATTTACACTAGGACGGAACTCGGTAATAAGCAGGCTACTTTCTTAAAGCAAGCGAATCGTGATGTTAACATATTTCTGATACGACTGGATGCCTTAACATCTATCACCAGTACTTGACCCACTCATATAATCAATGGGCTGAGCGGCATTCCAACTTTCTACTCTCACAAAAAGTCACGTTATGAACCCTACGCAAAGGACTCGGATAAATTTATATTATTCTCATCAAAAACGACCTCGAAAACTGTTCACATAAACATATAGAATATGATGTCTTCTAAGACCTGGAGATTTTCAGAACATTTGAACTAAGCGGAACTTTGTGTTTTTGAGGTAATTGCAATACAAGAGCATAAATGGTCTGGGAGTTAATTCCATAAAACAACTAATAAATACACTCTCCACTACAGCAATAATCAGGAAAGAGGAAAATTAGGATTCAGTTTCTTGTTCTCTGGCGGGTACTGCAGTTTATCATTTTATAATCCCATATTTATCTAACGTGCTGAATTCCAACATTATCGTTAAGTAATAGCCCTGTCCCGTTCTAGGTGGCAATATTAAAAAACGTCTTTAAGAAATTATTAATGAATGTCTTTTCCATTAAACAAATCCAATCCCATCGAAATCGGTTAAAAACTGCCTGAGTTCCGTCCAAGGTGGCTTTATTCCATAATTTCTTAAAAAAACATTTAGGAATCCCCGCATCTCTCCATCATAATCGGTAACCGAAAAATAAAAAATTCTCCGTTAAATCAAGGATTTACTGTATATCGCTACAAACAATTTCAAATTTTTTCATCAGCTATTAAATCACACTCCCAAAATACGCGAACTCAAGGAACTGCATAGTGTTTGGAAAACCATCGACTTCTTGGAATTAGCGATGACATTTGTGATTTTTAATTTTTGACTTTATGTTTTACCAAATATTTGCGGCTCAGGTGGAGCGAAGTTCAACCGATCGTTTTTTCACCATAAAACATCTATTTAACCCAATTTATTTTAACCTGTTCCTTGCTATAAACCTTGATACACTCTAATTAAATTCATTTACAGTATTCGCTTGACTTGAAACCGATGGATTTTTCATCATGATGGTTTTAACAGTTCCGGTTTTATTAAACATTTGAACAATTTTTGGATAAACGACCCCCCACCCCAACAAAATCTTGTATTACTCAGCAATTTTTTGATATGTGATTCCATTCTTTATATCATTTACTATTAATTTTCGAACTTCAATAAATTTTTGTCCATTTTTGAAATAAATTCAATTTTTTACTTTGAGATAGGCTATAATATACTCAGTAGTTATTAGACTTTAATTGCCAATTAATACTAAGTAATCTTTTTTTTTTTTTTTTTTGAAAAAAAAATATCAATTGAAAAAGTATTTCAAGTTTATATAATACGCATCGTCTGTTCTTTTTATTAACAATACATTTTAAAACATTGTTTTTGAAATGTAAAAAAATGTTTAATTGCAGCCTGTCCTAAAAACAATACGTTCGGAAAACTGTATACCATAGTTTAAGATAAAAATGCAACATTTATGAGATATTGGGATAGATACTCGGTTGGTTAGCAAGCAAGCAATTTGCTAGCCGAAATCCTGACTATTCAATCAATTTTACCAAGGAAATTTAAATTTCAAATTATATTTTCAATAAGCTTTTTGTTTTTATTTGCGATTGTACTATAGAACAACACAAACATTTGCTGTTTAATTTTTGAAGCCGTAAATTTTACTGTAACATCGCAAAAATAAACAAAAATTTTATGAAACATCTATGTTGAAATTTTTAATTTAAATTTCCTTGGTATAATTGATTGAGTAAGTCAATTAAAATTGCTCACTTGCTAGCCGATCGAGTATCTACCCGATTAAAGGACTTAGAGTTAAAAATTCTTGAATACTATTTTGGTTTACTTTTTTTTCTCCATACTGTATTTTGAAAAGTGTTTGGCATTTAGGAGAAAACAATTAAAACAATGGATTGTAAACAAAATTTGAAACCAAATTTATTTCAAAAAAATTTTACTAACAAAAAACTTTCACAAAATTTCATCAAAATTCGGCGTTTCTACGGTCCATTAGGATTGACTAATCGGGACGAAACAATGCTTGTGAAATACATACTTAAAATTTACACTGTTAAAAATATTCCAATTGGATTTCGTTGTAGTGAAATTGAAACATTTTTAGATAATCTTTAACATTTTTATATTAGAGAAGTCCCTTTGTAAGGATCAAATAATTTTCTAACAATTTGAGACAAATACGAGAATATCGTGAAACAATTTACTAAAGGTTTTTAATTCGAAAGAAGGTTATTTTAGACAATGTGTCTACTTTTACATCTCCGATCCAAAATCGAAACCCTATGTGTGTGGGTAAAACTCCACAAGATTTAATTATGATGATTTTTAACTTGTTCAGAGTCATTTCTATGGTCAGAATTTTTTTTATCAATCTTGTGAAAACGGGACACGAATGATGATTTTGACCGCTTGTTTTCTAAAATTTAAAACTTCTTATTTTTCAAATATATTGTCAATTGGAAATTTTGGTATTTTCGCCAATTGGAATTTTACCCAATTGACATTCTCAAATAAGCTGCGAGCCCGTTGTATTGTAAAAATAATCAAATTACAAAACTCCTAGAGAAGTTCAAGGGGCCCCGTTTATACTTTTGGATAGTACAAAAATTCGACTTTCGATAGTTCCGGATATGTATGGTTCGTTTATGATGATATTTACTGTGCTATACACGACTTTAGAAGTTTCATGAAATAATTTGAAGAAATTTTTAAATTTTATTTCACCGATCCTAGAAATGTTCACGAGGTAGTATCACCAAATATTTACCATGTTTATTTCAATGTTAAAACATTGTCTGCGCAGTTCTAAAATACATTTAAAAGACTATGAAAATCTCTAGGACTGGTAACAGAACAATTTGAAAATAGATTGAAATGGAAAACCACAATTGTTTAAAATACGCTGGACAAATTAAAATTCATCATAATTAAATCTTGCCCATCACACACGTGATTTGATGATTTTGATTTAGGTATCCGGCCATGGGGAGATCTCGGGAACACTTCTAGGATCGGAGATGTTAATGTAGAAACATTGTCTAAAATAGGTTTCTATATTGTATCACAATTTTTTAGTGTTTATCTCAAATTGTTAGAAATTATCTAAAAATATTTCAACTTTACTACAAAACAAATCCAATTGAAATCGTTTTAAATTTAACAGTATAAATTTTGGTATATATTTAACAAACCTGATAAAACATTATATACTTAAGGTTTTTCCAAAATTTTGAATATTCTTGAGAAATTTGGTAGAAATCTGTATACCGTAATCGCAGCTTCCGAATGTTTGATAGTGAAGCATTTACGAAGTGTTAAAAAATTCAAACAAATTTATGGATAACATTTTTAACAATCGTTAACTTGATGGTTTTCTGAGATTTAAGCAGAACTAATGATTTTTAATTAAGCACGACCGTTTTTACTAAAATTCCACTAAGCCTAATTTTTACTTAAGTAAAACCTTACCCTTACTAATTGGCTACTAATTCACTCCTTCCTAATTTCCTTGGCATGCTTACCTAAATAATTTAAACTATGCAATTTTTAATCGAAAGAAAATTTTCTAAATTGATTACAACTTTTGAAAGAGATAAACAGAATTTGTTAGACCACTAAACAACTCACCAGATTCAAAGTCTCAACCCAGTAAGTAAATTAAAACAGGTGCCATTGTTAATGATACATTATTTACTATAAATCAATCCGCAAATGTTTTTCATGCATATTAATTAAGAAACCACAGTCGCTACTTAACGGGTTGTATTTCCCGACAAACATTAATTAAATTATAAACCATTTCCTTAATAATTTAATTAATTTTATTATTTAATTGTTTATTCTTGAAAGAAGAAAGATTTGTAATTATTCTCGTATACATTCACATAAAAAAGAATCGTGGTATAATAATCATAAAAAATTGTTATTATTAATAAAAATAATTCTTTTAAATAATAAAAATCCAATTGATTTATGTTTTCTTCAAGATTTTGTTTGTACTTAAAACTTAAACAATAAAATAAATAATTTTTCTTATTCGTTTGAACTGATTGTAAAAAAATGTGACTTAAAGAGATTAAATTGTTGGAAATTAATTTTTATTTATTTAATATAATAAAAAAAAACTGGATGATGTCCTAATTTAATGTATTAAGAAAACGTAACAAAATTCTTTTATTGCCTGCGTTTATTGGGCATGTGGCGTTCATACATTTTTTTTATCATATATATGTCATTTTCTAGAAAGTATGCTGGTATGCCACCAATTTCTAAAGCAAACTAATCTTCTATCTCATCATTTAAAAGTTAAATATTTTGAATATTCTATTTTAGACGTGAGAAAGTAAAACAAATTACTTAAACCACTTAAGTAATTGGTCAAATATTAATTTTATTATATTATTACTCTATTATACAAATATCAATAGTGAAATATTCTATAATATAAAACTAAAACTAATAAATAAAATTGTATTTATTTTTGACTTTCGGATGACATCATAACGCGCAATATTAGATTCACATATACGACACTAAAAGCGGAACCAGCAGCAACATATAGCAAATATCGGCTTATGTATATTATTTATTTTGTTCATCTATACCAAACGTTGTTGATTATTACGAATTCAAATTAGCATAAAATTGAATTCAATCAATATTATGTAAATTAGTTTGTTGATATACTGATCTAACAATTTGTATTAATTTTTATATTACATCGAATCTTTTCCGAATATGGTCTGTTATATTACGTAACGGATACGGGCATGTGTGGATATAACATATAACCATGTGTTTGTGTATATTATTTTAAAAAATTATTTAAAATTAGTGCTAGCCTGATGAGATTGTTGAGAATGTTCTCGTAACCGTAACGTTTAATATTAGCTATACATCTGGACAACGCTCTATTGTATCTTGAATGGTTTTTATTTTCACCATGACTTTTTTAAGCACATTTCTCTTAGTGGATTTAAATATTAATCTTGGTATTGCGCGCTATACTACTGTGGGCAAAAAGTAGTAAGACTTATTAATTTAAATTTCGCGCGGAAAACCATTCGACATCTGTGCCAAATTCCACATCAAAATAATCATTAGTGTTTAGTATACGCTTGTCTTTCTGAAGTACAAAAAGTGCGTTCGGCGATTTTTACGTAGAGTGAAATTATTCAACAAAGAAGTTCCATTAAATTTTGTCTGCGGAATCAATTTTGTGACGCCGAAACTTTCAGAATGTTGCAAAATGCCTTGAATGTTGCAAGTGTTTTTGATTGGTACAAATTGTTCAAAGAGGGTCGAGAACGTGTTGACGATGAACCACGCCTAGGACGATCATCAACATCAACTGATGATCAACACGTTAATAAAATCAAAGAATTCGTGCTCGAGAATCGACGATTAACAGTCAGGGACTTTACCGGCATCGTTTAAATATCGGAAGGAACAGTAAAAACCATTTTGAAAGATCATTTCATCATCAATCATTTTCATCATCTCATACAGCATTGGTTTTACGTGATTTTTTCGCCAAAAATTCCACCCATATCGTTCCGCAACCGCACCGTATTTACCTTATTTAGCTCCGTGTGACTTCTGGCTGTTCAGCAAACTCAAACGACCGCTCGAAACCGTTTTGAGTCAATTGAAGACATTAAACGTGAATCGCTTCGCGCATTGGAGGCTATTCCGGAAATTGACTTTAACAACTGTTTCGAGGATTGGAAAAAATATTAGCACAAGTGTATTGTGGGCGGGGGGATTACTTAGAGGGAGACAAAACAGATTTCTAAAAATAAATAAAGAATTTTAAAATTATGAACAAAATCTTACTATTTTTTGCCCACAGTAGTACATTCCATTGATGCAATTACTAACTGATTCGGTCGGAGCACGATAGGACTCAATCTATAATATAAAAATGAATCGCTAAATTTGTTGCAGCTGAACCGATTTCGCTAATTCTTTTTTTTATATTATTCCTTGAAGTACGAGGATGGTTCTTACGGAGAGAAAAATTTAAAAAATGTCAACATTTTTCTATATATTCCCATACAAAAGAATCGTAATAATACTTAAAAGTCAATTTGAACTTTAATACCATACCATAAAGTTTAAGTGTTAGTGGAGGGGTTCCGGGAAGGCAAAACAGTTGAGTGACGTTAGTATCGTATAAATATGTCAATATTCGTCAGTATTTATATGATGGTAACATTGTTTGTCAATATTTATGGTAACTAGGAGTATGGTAATATCAATGGTAACATTACTCAAAAACAAATTGTCTGTCGTAAAATGTCACTTGAAATGTAAATGTCTGTTTCCTGTGCATCTATAATATTACTAAATCTAAAAGCCGCAAATTTTTATAAAATTAAAAAAGTGTTGTGTGTTTGTGACTTACTAAATATGCCTCCTATAAGGCGCCGGACAAACTAGGCAGAAGAACCCGAACTGCAACAAATCAAATTAATTATCAATCTAATCGTTCTGCCCAGGAACGTGAAGATCGCAATTAAAGTGAAAGACAGACCCGTGAAGCACAACATTCGACTAATAATGGTGCCAGTTTGAATCGAGCTGCTTTCTGTTACGATCTGTCAATTGATTACAGTGCTTACAACTGTGTTGCTATTGGACCTATGAACTCAGTTTGCCAATATTGCAAGGCATTGAAATACAAAAATGAAGCCAATGGATTGTGTTGCGCAAATGGAAAGGTGAAATTTGATACCATTGCTTCCACCTCCAGAGCCATTGTACTCATTGGTTTTAGGAATAGGAACAGATTCCATACACTTTTTAAAGAATATTCAACAATACAACGACTGCTTCCAAATGACTTCATTTGGAAAAAATTTACAATTAGGCATTGATTTTCATTGAAGGCATTGATTTTCAGGTGCTTGATGATGTCAAACAAGCTATTATGGCAATTGGGGATGGCCGCGCCCAATCGCCCAATGCACGATGCTTTTCTTCAAGAGTTACAACGTGAAAAATCGTATGATGTCAATACTTTGAAAGAATCGATTCAAATAAATCTTCCACTATTGAACGAAGAACAAAAGTATGTATTTGATACTCTTATGAAAGTAATAAATGATGGAACTGGAGGGATTTACTTCTTGGACGCTCCTGGTGGTACAGAAAAAACTTTTTTCATTACTTTAATATTGGCAACAATTCGCTCCAAAAACGAAATTGCTCTAGCTCTTGCTTCTTCAGGCATTGCCCATTCAGCTCTAAAATTGCCATTGAATATACAAAGCAACGAAACTCCAACCTGCAACATTTCCAAGAATTCGGCAATGGCAAAGGTTTTGCAGCAATGTAAAATAATAGTGTGGGATGAATGCACGATGGCGCATAAAAAATCCTTAGAGGCTTTAGATAGAAACTTAAAAGATCTATGGAAGAACCAAAACCAATTTGGTGGCGCAATGATTTTATTATCAGGAGATTTTTGCCAAACATTGCCAGTGGTTCCACGTTCAACGCAAGCTGATGAACTGAATGCATGTTTAAAGTCCTCCAATTTGTGGAAACATGTCAAGGTATTACATTTAAGCAAGAATATGCGTGTCATGTTGCAAAATGATCAATCTGGAGACATATTCTCTAAACAACTCATTGATATTGGTAATGGCAAATTTCCTATAGACGTGCTGACTGGCTGCATAACCTTTCCTGAGATTTTTTGTCAGTTAACGCAATCAAAAGCTGAACTCATTCAAAAAGTGTTTCCAAATGTTGCTAAAAATTACTTATTCCATGATTGGTTGAGCGAACGGGCTATACTGGCTGCCAAAACACTGATGTAAATAAATTAAATTTCAAAATTCAAGATGACATTCCTGATGAAATGAGGACATATAAACCAGTTGATACGGCAACTAATGAAGATGATGTCGTGAACTATTCACCGAAATTTTTAAACTCACTTGATTTTCCAGGAATGCCGCCTCACAATCTTCAATTAAAGGTTGGATCTGTAGTTATAATGTTGCGAAATATTAACCAACCGCAACTTTGTAACGGCACACGATTAGCGACAAAACAATTACTGAATAACGTAATAGAAGCAATTATATTGAAAGGAAAGTATAAAGGAGAAGACGTTTTGATACCCCGCATCCCAATGGTTCCGACTGACGTTCCATTCGAGTTGAAACGACTACAGTTTCCAGTACGGCTTGCTTTCGCTATGACTATTAACAAATCCCAGGGGCAGTCATTAAGTGTTTGTGGTATTAATCTAGAAAACCCATGTTTCTCGCATGGTCAATTGTATGTTGCCTGTTCCCGTGTTGGAAAACCATCTTCTCTGTTTGTTTACGCGCCAGGTAATCAAATAAAAAATATCGTGTACCATAAAGTACTACAATAAAAATGAAACTTAATTTTTATTTTTTGACATAATGTAATTGTTGACTTATTAACTTTCTTTTTCTTTTTTTATCTTACTAGCTGACCCGTTGTCCCTTATAGCAGAAGAAGTATTAAAAAAAAAAATTTAAATTAAAGAATCGACTGTTAGGTGGTAAGAAGTTCGCCGGGTCAGCTAGTTCTCAATAAAACAAACAAAAACTCTTAAATTTTCGGTAAAGGGTTATACTCGTACAATGTACATTATATCGAGCCTATTTCAGTTCTGCAATATTATATTTATATGTTTGCAACTTTGCTGGCTAAATTATCAAATCTAACTAGTGACTTACGTCGTTTAAAATTAATATCGTTATCATGTGATCAATCCTAAATGCTTGATGTGGCGTTCGTTTTTCAAGAATTTCCCAAAATTTGCTATTTTATTGTATTGTTGTGAATTTCGGATTTTCTAATCCACTATTTCCTTATTCAAATCATCATTTTACAACTGTTGACTTTAAACTGTTGAACTCATACCATATCTTCGATAGCATTCCAGTCATCAAAACTTCAGATTTTTCAGACAATTGCTTTCGTTCTTTCAGTATTCCTTTCACATGAAATGCCATTGTAAAATTCAATTTTTTTACACAAATTTTACTGGAGGAATACTTGATTTGGTATAACGACAGGATCCGATTGGGCTCGAACAGCTAAAAATTTAGATGAAAACATTTGGTGGCGTACACTTTTACTACCAAGTATTATATTTTAGGCAGAAACCTCAAATAAAGTTCACAAAATAATAAAGTATTTCGCCTCCCTGCAGGTTAATTAAGCAAACCATTTGCTTTAGATTTCTTGCTATTTTAAAGCTGTTTGGCATAAGCATTTGACCAAAGAATTAACTACTTTATATTTTCTTCAATATACATATGACCTTGGCACTATTGTTGCAAGACAGGCGGCGGATAAAATGTTTTCAGTCCTTAACTAATTTTTAAGAGTTTCGTAATCCGTACACAAAATAATATGTTCATGTGAAGCGGCAAGGTTAGAAGAGTTAATTGCATACGGGTGTGGTATGTAATCTCGCATAACAAAATCTCGTATTTCGAAACTTCGCATTACAAAATCTCGCATTTCAAAATCTCTCGCGAATGATGAATTAAAATATGGGGGGTGAAGGATGAATTAAAATATGAGTGATCTGAAATACGAGTTTTTATAATACGGGATTTTTTAAAAGTACGGGACTGTGAAATATGACTGTAATGCGAGATTTTGAAAATGTGAGATTTTGTAAAGCAAGATTTTGTGTATGTGAGATTTTATAAATGCCTATATTTGAACTGTGAGATATCGTATCGCTCCTATTGCATACCGCGTGAGAGAGCAATCAACTCGGCCTAAAACACCGTGCAGGCTGAAACCAGAGTATCAATTTTGTACGAAAAATGAAAGCGTATGTTTTGTACGAAGAACATCTGAAGAACAATAGATCGCAAAACCAGCATCTAATTCAGAGTGAGAATCAGAAAGTTTTGAAGTAGCGTATACATACCCGGTTATATAAATCTTCACACAACCAAATGCCTCCCGATAGATAAACCATTAGGTATGATTTTTCGAAGTTGAATATTAGCAGTTTGTCATCTACTTAGAGAAAACAGTCCCGCCTTTTTATAGTTAACTTTTAAGGTGAAGCCTACTGAAAAGCTTACTGTCTGTTGTAACGCCAAAACATTGAATGATATCTGATCTGTGGTATTATTCTGGTAATTCCCTGCTAATAGGGAACTGGGAATAGAATTTATATGTAATTTCAGTTCAAATATTTTTTCCCGGCCTACTTAGATGAAAAGTTTCATGTAAATATTTATAAATTATGAATAACTTTTCCATATCTAAATTGGCAGGGAAAATAATTCCGAATTTAATTTTGTTTTCAAAAAAATTAACATTAACTTTTTACCTCAGTATGCCAGAAAAAAATATTTAAATAAAAATTACATATAAATTTTTTCCCCAATTCCTTATTCCCGGGGAATCACTAGAATAGTGCTACTGGTGATCGTTTCGCCAAAAAGGGAAAAGATAGAAACTAGTTAGTTTTAGATGGATTAACGTGAAAACTCTTCTCAAACCCTTATTTCTCCTCTTAAGTGTATACCTTAAACTGTGATCATCAGGATCAATAAAAATACATTTTTGACCATTGCACCACTGCTTGATCTGTTCGAAAGACAAACTCTTGTTCGTCCAGGTACTTAATAAAATATGTAACATTTTCAGAGTTGCATACTTGAATCTATAATCCTTTAAATTCTTTTTGATATTCTGTGTTCCAATCAAACGGTTGACATCATTTCGTACTGAAGATTTCAATCAGCATCTGTGAAGTTTAGTGTACAAAAATACTCAACTTATTTTCTGAACAATCTCTGCCCGAATGGCTAATAATTCTTGAAAGCGATGCCTTCTAAATATACTAAACTTTATTTCCGATTGAACACTTCACACTTGCCCCATCAATATCTCAAACGTAGCGGGGCACATTTCATGATCCAAACAGTATTACCCAAAATTGATCACGTGCTGCAGAAAATGCCATCTACTCTTTATCATAAAGATTGAATTCCACTTGACAATTTCTGCTTTTAAGATCTGATGTTCTGAAAGTGGCATCTGATATTATTTCCTTGATTAATCTATGCGCTGTGACGAATAACAGTTCATTCTTGTCGGTCCATGCTTTTCATGGACAGGAACCACTGGAGTACTTCGTAGTCTGTTATAGACTGCTTCATAATGTTTCTTCGAGAGCGGTAATCGTCTTGGTGCTTGTGATTTGAAGTAGAGTTCTTGTATCGGATTCGATGTTGCACGATATATTTTTTTTCTTTTTCGTCAACATAAATAGTTCATTGGATAGCACTGGATAAAATGTTTCCACTGTGACATTTACCTGTTCTGCAGGATGTAGATTGAACTGTCATCGAGTGTTTTCCTTTTTAATAAATGGTTTGGTGATCGATGATATTGTTTCAACTGGTAGTTTGTAATGTAGTTGATTTTTTATACATCGGTGGTAGCTTGATCCTGTTTTCGTTGTTTACTTGAAGTAGTATGTATATCCACATTTTAGTGCCCGCGGTTATCCATATCTGCTGTCATTTGGAATTCCGTAATTACGATAAGTTGATGGTGAACTTCTTTCATCCGCACCTTTCGGCTCTCAAAACTGATGTAATTTAGTTTTTCGGATCAATGCTCACTAAATGAGACAAGTTTTTCTTCCTGTTTCACTCAAAGTTTGACTGGCTCGATCTTTACGTTTCTTGCTTCGTATTTCAGTTTATCGCGAGCGCTTTTATCTGGTTCACTATACAATCTTTGATGTAGAGTGATGGTTGTTGGCATGAGAAATATCGAGAGAGAACGCAATCTTTTTCTTTTGTTGACTCGAAAACATTGCTGTGGTTTTCTTATTCCACTTTTGTTAGTGTCCTTATCTGCGAAATATCCTACGAATCAAATTTACGCAACTTAATGGAAACAGTAGCTATAAGTTTGCTTTCGCTACCACATATTAAACAGCCAAAGTCGATATTTGTTGTTGTTGTTGTTGTTTTCGATGTTTGTCTTTGACATCACTGTAGAATATGACCTTCATTAGTCCGTTGAACAGATTGCAAGGGCGTTACCACAGTAAGAACTCGCTAATAAACTACGTTCCGTTGTGGATATAATTTACAAGAAATGAGCCGTTTTTCACGAAAAGCCGCCGAATAGGCTCGTTATGCTACTATTCTGTGGCTCGGCTTTAGTGCTGTACTGCTCCATAGGACTGCAGTTTACAATTTTCAGATTTGGTCTGCCTTTCAATGTTGAAAGGTTTAAAATTCCTCCCGTGCTTCCGGAAATTATTTCTGTTTAAAACGTTTTATTTTTTTTTTCTCCTACAGTAAAGGGACTTTATCTCTTCTCTTAGTTTTTCTGATCCTTTGCTCAGCGCATTATTCTTTACACACCTCGACAAACTGAATAGTTTTTTTTCTTTACTCGTAGACGTAGTTCAGCTAATTGGTCAACTGCTTAATTCAAAATAACAACTTAATTTAAAATAGCGTTTTGGAGCCTCGACAGGAGTTCATGTTCAGTTTCTTCGATTGAAGGCCTATGAACAAGGAGCTCATTAATTAACTGCTTCAATACAAAGAGTTTCAAATAATAACAATTTCTGTTATTTGCAAAATCCTTCTTTTGGCACAAAAGGTTACGAATTTCTGGCACTCGATACGGATTTGTAATGGATTTTGAAAATAGGCAGTATACGTTTAATGTTCTGATCAAAGTTTATGAATGATTCTTTGTTTTATTCTAGAAACTTAGACTAGCATAACGCCCTTTATCATCGGTTCTTTTAACTCCTGAAACCCAAAATATTTGGTACGCCATTACAGGCAGTGTGTCTTAGTAAAAACCATAGATTTTATCACATGTCAGAAGATAAAACGATTTGCTGTGCATGAAGTGGGAGTTGAAAGTCGATAACAAATTGTTTATTGCAACTTTACTCCAGTTAAAAGATAATTTATTACGAGGATCAGCGTCAGTAAATTTTAATAGTGACCCTTGGCTAGACAACAGGGCGTTTCGCTTCCATTAAGTCAATACTTATCGGTCACGGTTCTGTCCTACTGACACAAATGACTAATGAGACGTACGCACTTCTTAACAAGTTTCGTGCTTCACGCCTCTCTTTTGAAGATTCCAGTTGACTGAAAATTAGACTGAACACGGAACATATCATACCGTATCCATCTCTATAGCAAAACCGAGCGTTTGTTTATCAAACATAAAATCAGTGTTGACCTACTGCGAAGGATTGATTGATTGGATGAAACTTCATATCTTAAGCTTTTTCTATAAATTGGGAGAGCGCATTGATTGATTATTGACCGACATCGGTCTACCGGAAGTGACAGATTTCATAGAAGCATTTTTAGCACTTACGAAAAAATGATTATAAATAAAATGAATGTTAATTAAATTTCAGAGAGAATTAGCTCAGATAATTTATTAAATTTTACCGAAAATTACGAGTTTTGGTAAAAAATCTTTATTTCACTAAAACTTGGCATCTCTACAGTCCAGGCCGATTGGCTATTCGGAATACAACTTTATACTTGAATTTTGGGAGATCCTTGTGAAATTTAGTTTCTAGAAGTGCAGCTTCAATTTTAAACCTGCAATGTTTGACTTTGTTGGACTTCTGAGATTTTAGCAGAGGTAACGTTTTTTGAGTTTAAATTTTCGCTTTAGAAATTGGACTAGTGTATTCGAAATCTATGTATGTATACAGTCGTGGTAAAAGAAAGTCGTTTTTAGCCACACCATACATATGTTTTCCTAAAATTCATCTCTTCAATTTTTTTTTCGTTACAACGAAACAATATTAGATATTGAGGAAAATGGTTTTGTCTTAATGCAGCATTATTTTTGCTTTTTGAACAAAAAAAAATTATGCATAATCCAAAAATACACGATAATTGAAAACATTCAACTAACATCAAATAACATTCTTCAATATCTCTCAAACTATTGAGCAGATCATTCAATTTCACCACTTAACGTCTCATTGGATACTAAACAATTTTTATTTATGTATGTAATTTTATCCAATATGTATTGCATCTTTGCAGAGATAAAGCGAGGCATTTTAAAAATCTCGGACATTTTAGTTGTTCGATAAGATTTACTAATCATTTCATTCATAGTTTCATTAAACTGTTAATAATTGAATGCCCACTTTCATAAATTTTAAATTAATAATTTTTCTTTAGAACAATTAACAAATGAACCAAGAACTTAACAAACTTTGCAAAACAAAATTACAATGTAAGATTTAAATATACCGTATTTTGAATGACAAACTAAGAACAAGAAGACCAGGTTTCGTTTTCGTTAGATTTTCTAAGTTTCAAGGCTTTAAAATTTTCGGGGTTGTATTTTCTAGATTTTGAAATCCGGGATTTTGAGGGTAATCCTATTTTCTAAAATTCGAATGAATTCGTTAATGCTATGTAATCAATCTGTACAGTAATCAATTTGTACAGTATAGGCTACTATATTTTACTCGAATTTTGTTACATGAAATTTTCACTCAACTTCATGAGGATTTGTTATACCAGTAACGCATATATACCTTCACTAGCATGTCATTGTCATTTGTTGCAAATTACCTGACTTGTACAGTGTAATTCAGATAAAATATTTGGGTATAATCGGACCTTTATACCCAGTAACTTTTTATAGTTCTAAAATTTTTGCTTAAATTATTTCAGTATTTCAGTATATTATCTCACATATTACGTGTACTCTTGTATAGGAATTACAAGAAATTATTTTATTGAATTTTTTTTATAAAATACCATCTTGTTAATAAAAAATTTAGTGTGTTCTGTGTGAAAAATACAAGGAATTTTTATTTTACATAAAACACGTCAAGTGAAATAAACTGGTTGTTTGTGCATAATACTCGTGTTTTTGTTTAACTCGTCGTAGTTTTATGTAGATAAGCCATAGTTATTTATGTAGTGAGTAGGTGTTTCATTTATAATTGTTAAAGATTTTTCACATAACTTTGTTAAAATTTTCATTTTTTGTTTTGTTCGAATACATTTTTAAATTAACTAAACGAATAAATATAAGGAAGTTAGAATGCATTGGGCATTGTTGAATATACAACTAAACAAATAATAATAATAAGAAAAACCATTAATCAAACAATAGTTCTAAGATTAAGTTTGTTGTATTTGAGAGTACAATTGCTGTATAGAACAAGAAAACGAATATACTGTTGTTGTGATTAATCTGAGTGTCAAAGATGGTAATAGAGCTTCATTGTATACACTTTTGATTAAAATATCGCTGGCAATCTACCAAACACTGACTCTCACTCTATGTGAATATAAGTGCAATATAATGAGAAGGAGATTAATCAGTCTAACTTGTTATGTGTAAGAAATACAAAACAAATTACCTTAAACTTTATAACAGGTGAAATAAATCAAAATACACCACATTTAGAACAATAAATTAAATGAAACCTGCTTTCCGGTCTTCTTGTCTTGTTGCTATTATTCAACATGTGTGGTAAATCACTAAATAAGTTTTTTTATTTTGTTGTTTCTTTTAATATTTTATTTTTTAATATTCTGGCAATGTCTGTTTAAATACGGCTTCATAATTTAACAATATCATAAACATAATTCTGTAGGCGTAAGTCATATGGCAAGCTTCATCCAAATTATAACCTAATAAACTTATATGCAGTGAAAAAAAATTTCCACGTTGGAGCAAAATACAATATCCATTGAATTATAGTAAATGATTATTGATATGGGGTTATAGATTAACTGAAAAGATTTGGTTTGGGGTTTAAAAATTCCGTATTTTCAAAATAATCCACAATTTTTTAATATCACTAAAGAATAAATATCTGTCATTTCCGGTGGACAAAATCTGCCTATTAAACGCGATCTAGTGTTTTGGCTGAAATCGGTCTGCTCAAAATGGCAGGCTGCCATAGGGCGTTTTAATTTTCTGCTAATATTTTGAAAAGTATATATAGTCCAGTAAATGAAGGAGGAAAAAAAGGCCAACCTGTAAGTTATTAGTTACAATTTTGATTTTCTGGTGATAAGTGGCATTTGGTACCTCATTAAAAATGAGATCTAGTTTTCAAGAAAACATTCTGTTGTAGGGGGGAAAATGGCACCAAAAGACCCGGCAAATCGGTTTTCGGCAAATATCTCCCAAAATAAGGCAGTTAGGGATTTTTTGTTCAGATAAGAATTGAAGATCAGTTAATTTTCTATATTAATCAAATGAATAGATCACTTAGAATTGTTATTTGGAAAGCGAATGGATTACCACAGCATGTTCCAGAACTAGAAATTTTTCTAAACTTAGAAAAATAGATATATGTCTTGTCTCGGAAACTCATTTAACAGAATCAAAATAGAAGACTACAGTCGACTTTTTAAATCACTAGAATCAAATTTTATCATAGGCGGTGATTTTAATGCAAAGAATACCTATTGGGGATCTAGACTTACAACCTCTAAAGGGAAAGAGTTATTTTATGCAGCTCGCGAGAACAACTGTGAATTCTTCTCTGGCGATAAACCAACATATTGGCCTGCTGACATACATAAAATTCCAGATCTTCTTGACTTCTTTGTAACAAAAGGAGTTTTAGAGGACTACACATGCATTGAAAATAGTGAAGAACTATCATCTGACCACTCACCTGTGATCATGACGCTGAGTACAATGATAATAAAAAAAGATAATTCACCCAAGTTAACAAACAATAAAACCAATTGGGATCTATTCAAGAAATTAGTAGAAGATCGAACAAATCTCGGCGAACCAATTAGAACGAAGGTGCAGCTGGAAGATGAACTAGAAATATTTTATAACAGTATCCAGCAAGCGGCTTGGGAAAGTTCACGAATTTCTCATACCAACGCTATAATGAAACATAACTATTCTCTTGAAGTCAGAGAGCTACTCAAAGAGAAACGGAAAGCTCGCAAAATCTGGCAGCACTCTCGTGCACCGCAACACAAAACTATTTTAAATTTTTTGTGCAACAAACTAAAACAACTAATAAAGGAAATAAAGAACGAAAGCATAACTAAGCGACTACGAGGTCTTTCTGAATTCACTACTTCCCGTCATATCAAAAATATTTGAAAAACTGTTGCTGAAAAGACCCAAACCTATAATAAGAGAGATGCCTAATTCCACCACACCAATTTGGGTTTAGAGAAAATCACTCTACAGTTGAACAAGTTCACAGAATAACGGATGTCATTGAGGATGCACTCGAGAATAAGAAAATATGCTCCAGTATTTTCTTAGATGTAGCTCAAGCTTTCGACAAAGTTTGGCACCAAGGGCTTAAATTTAAACTGCATCGAGACCTGCCTAAGCAATTTTATCAAATTCTGAAATCGTACATAGCTGATCGACACTTTAGAGTCAAATTTGAAAATGAGTACTCTGAAATAAAAAGAATATCAGCAGGTATACCACAAGGTAGCGTACTTGGACCTATTCTGTTTATTCTTTATACGAGAGACTTACCGAATATTGAAGGTACCACAGTAGCAACATTTGCAGACGATACAGCTATTCTAGCCGTTGGAAAAGATATTTCGGAAGCAACAAGCAAACTTCAAAGTGCAGTTAACACGGTGAGCAACTGGACTAAAAAATGGCGTATCTCATTAAATGAAGCCAAATCAGTACACGTCAACTTTACAAATCAAAATGTAAACTGTATTCCCGTGGTTCTAAACTCAAACCAAATTCCATATGCAAATACAGCTAAATACCTTGGCATGACCCTCGATGCTAAGCTAAGATGGAAAGAACACATCAAGAAGAAAAAAGAAGAGTTAAACATCAAATATAGAAAAATGTACTGGCTCATGGGTAGAAATTCTGAGCTCTCAATACACAACAAATTGCTTCTATACAGGCAAATGCTAAAACCAGTATGGACCTATGGTATCCCACTTTGGGGTTGTGCCAAGAAAACCAATGTACAAATGATACAATGCTTTCAAAATAAAGTGATACGAGGGATTGTGAACGCCCCATGGTACATTAGGAATGACAACATCCATAGAGACTTGAAGATGGAATACATCACCGATGAAATAAAGAACCATGCAAGGAAACACGTACAGCGCTTATCTCTACACGAAAATGCAGATATCCGTCGTATGTTGGACACCACTAACGGACTGAGGAGACTCCAAAGGCAGAAACCGCTTGAGCTGGGCAGTTTGTTTTAGAAGAAAGTATTATAAAATGAGTAACCAATAGGTTACTCATCTTAATCCGAGAACTTAATTTAAGAAAGATAAATTACTAGATGATCTTCTGAATCAGTTGTAATATTGTATAAATAAAAAAAAAAAAAAAAAAAGTTAATTTTCCACAAAAAATGGTCCTAATGATTTTTTTCGCAACATTAATATTTTTTGCAAAAAGTCGGGTTTGAAAAATCCAAAATTTTGAGACAAATGAAATATGCAAGTTTTTTACAAAATTTGAGATGGCGGGGTGTTGCAAATACATTATTTTCAATGTTTTGGGCTGTGAAAACCAATTGTAGATGGCGCCACTACAATCCATCCCCTGACAAAATCCTCGGGGTAATAAATGGGAAACGCCGTAAACCATGTAATTTTCAAGAATTTTTATGTTCCCGAGCTTCTTGTTTTTCTCGAAGATGAGGGCTCAAGTTATACCTTTTAGGAAAGCAGACCTTAAGATTAATTACAGCAGGATGGACCCCACCAATTTGCGAAAAACTAGCGAAAATTAGTTTTGCTCATATGACAAACTATTGTCCAATGAGGTTTTTCCTACTCAACAATAATTTCTTGCAGATTGTCGGCAAATTTTTTCAAATTTTTTTGAAACCATCCGGATCGGGGTTTTTGGAATAAGGAGTTATAAAGTTTCTTTAAATTTCATTTATTATAGAAAAATATATAAAAATACATTGAAATTATAATATAAATCTGTTAATCACCAGTCCCCGTCACAGGACTCCAATAATAATTGTTTGTCATCAACGTCACACTCGCCACCAACTCCTTCTGGTTCTAGAGTTTCCTCTAGTTCTACTTCTTCGGATAACGTATCTTGGCTGTCTTTATAATTCGAACACAAGCGGGACTCACATGAACCACAAATAGATGAGCATGGTAGCCGTGCTTTCTTGCATGAACATATGTTTCCTTACATTCTATATTACATTGACAAAATATGATCTTTAAGAGTTCCGGCACCGCTGGCTCTTTAGTGGTTTGGACCAGCATGAGACTACCCCCTACACGTTTCAATCCCCAATTTTCTGGTGACAGTTGGTTTCCGAGCCACTGTTGGACTTGCAGATATACCCGATAAAGGTGTTGCCTTGCAGCTTTAGGTGTGGGTGGCAAGGTTGCTATTTTGAGCGCGGTTTGATTTCTGTATTTGTCTCTGGTGAATCGCTTGAAGATTTCGTATCAAATTTTTGTGAGGGTTTGTGTATCATCATCACTGTACATCGACGCAATGACAGTTTGCCCGTCCTGAAATACGGTCTCGTGGGGAAGATTAACGTCTTAAAACTTTCAATGACCGCTTCCAGTCCCGTGTCTCTGTTTTTCGTAACCTTTCCCTCTAATTTGGCGACTATAGACAACAAATAGAGCACACACGCGACGAACGACGGAAGAAATAAAAGTAATGAAATTATAGCATTACGTTTAGGACTCGGGTTTTTCCCCACGTTCCAATTAGATAACTTTATATACATTGATCGAAAGGTGACAATTCCACCTTTACACTAGTCAAGGTGTCAAAACGTCAGAAATAAAGAGCCGGGAGAAATAAGCCATGAAAAGAAAAAGTGCGCTTTTGAATTTTTATATATCATGAAAATGGCCAACTTTGTGAAAAAAAAAATAAATAATTGCACAGATGAAAAGTAGACGTTCTCAGCTTTCAAATGATATATCATAGAGACCAATCTGATCATGTATAAATTTTTAATTGGGGGTTGTTTATAAAGTTCC
Organism: Nephrotoma appendiculata; assembly: GCA_947310385.1. Taxonomy (NCBI): domain Eukaryota; kingdom Metazoa; phylum Arthropoda; class Insecta; order Diptera; family Tipulidae; genus Nephrotoma; species Nephrotoma appendiculata. The sequence continues at coordinate 171,641,505 of OX371225.1, forward strand.
CCCACGCTCCAAGAACAGCAAAAAATTGGGATTCAACAGAGAAAGTTTTAATCAAAATGGAAAAAAAATAGATTATACGAATTTCACAGATGACAGATTACCTTCTGAGGACCCATAATCAAGAAAATTTGGAACAAATTAGTGAAGTACAAAAAAAATAGGAACAAATTCTTGGCGAGGTCAAAATTGCGCGGGAGCAGAAAGTTTGACCCGTTTTTCCAATATGGCCAAAGAGTTAAAACGTGACTCAAGTCACACGGTATGATAACGGTCCTATTTCACTTGAACTTTGAATCATGAGAAAATATGCATTTTTAACAAAGTTATTGAATAATATGTCCGCCCGCTCATGTGTTAATGCAAGGATTGTGCTCTCCGGCATACAACAAAGAAACTAAATATTCTAAGTGAGCTTGTACCCGTTTATCTCGGATTTGGTGCCAAATGCCACTTATCGAATGAGGTACCAAATGCCACTTATAACCAGAAAATGAAAAACGCAACTAATAAGTTACAGGTCAATCCCTTCATTTACTGGACTAATACATAGTTACGAATAAACGATTAAAAACTAAAACACTGTAAATTCAAATTGAAACAAAATTATTTCGGAACATTTTTAAATTTGAGCGGAAATGACAAATTTTTATAAAAGTCAACTTTGTCTCACAAAGTCGTCAACTATACGGTGCAGACAGATTTAATATTCAGAATGAACCTTCATACTTAATCGTTTTCCGTAAGTAAATGGTCCTTCCTTGGGAGCTTTTTTAGTTTTTCTAGTAATGTGGAACAATAAGGTTTTACCAAAAGTCCGGTAAGTTTAATTTTTCGCTTTTTTTATTTATTTACCAATCTTTATAAAAAGTTTAGTTACAAGTTAACACTTATAGTAATATTCAAATTATACAAAAACAAATACTATCTAAATATTTAAGTAACAAAAATTAAAAGTAATGGTCAACAGAGTTAGTAATTACAATATTTAGCACATCTGTTGACAAATTAAAATCATTAATGGATTAAATTTTATTAAAAGCGACCGATATGTTATACACCGGTTTAGATTTCTCCAAGCTACTCTTACGTAAAGGTAACTTTAGAACAAAGTCACCGCTCCTATTCAATCCAGACGGAACAAAGCAGTAATTGAAAAATCTCCATGCAATCATTTTTTGACCCAAGAAGATCGCTAAGAAAAATAACACAACGGTTCTAATTTTAATACAAACATCTCATCCTATAATGAGGAGGGGGGGGGGGGGAAGAAGTACAAAAGAAGTAAGATTTGAGACTTTCGGTGGAGTCAATAAGCGCATTGTTTTCTATACTTAATCATTCGGGACTTTAAATTACCAACTTTCCAAAACAAATGAGATATAGCTTAACAAACACAAATTTGAAATTTCCGATCTGCCCAGAGAAATCCATGTTGTTGTACAAAAATTTATATTGTGCTGATTTAATGCTATCTAAATATATAAGAATAGGGAGATGGTTTTTAGGAAAGAAAATTTTCGGAAGATCCATCGGAAAAGTTTAAAAATTCAGAAAATCCAAAATGATGTTTTGTCCAGGATTTCGCACGTATTCGATCCAGATGGTCTTTTAGACGAGAAAAATTGCAAAATATGAGTTTAAAATTCGAAAATTTTCAGAAAACCTCGAAGAAAATTTAATTTTTTTTTCTTTGAAATCTAGAGTTTTTTTTTGCATGTTTTGATGATTTTGGACGCTGTAAAGCGTGAATAGTCGATGCAAAGCTTGAAAAATCTCAGAAAACTGTAAAATTCAAACAAATTTGTGCTTTGATATTAAAATTTAAAAAAAATCAAAAAATGGAGCTAATCGATTTGGCAAATGTAGCAGCCAAATATATCTGCAAATGTGAAATAAGGTAGCCTGAGAGTATTCGGCATTACTGCTCCGGATGCAAATGACGAAGTGTCAAAATTTGAATTGGGCCGTTATGTCAGTTGCAATTAGGTGATTTGGAATATTTTCTCATTTGCAATACACGAACGTCAAGACACTATTCAACATTTGTGGGTGCACTTGGAAAACAGACAATGTATTTATTTCGAACCACATTGGGACTCAACACTCGCCGATGTCATTGTTTCTGCGCCGGCAAATCAATTTCGTTAATTTTTTGCGGTCATTCTAGCGACATCCATCGAACGGATTAGAATTGTAGCTCGCACTCCAACATCGAATCATGAGCTTGAAATGAACGACGAAGCTTTGATCATGATCGAATGTCCGGACGAATGTCCCACTTTTGAATGCACAGCATAGGAAATGGCGAGATATTCTCTTCTTCCACAATTCACTCGAGATCTCAAATAGCGTTAGCTTTCTGCATTGAAGTTGCCTATGTATATTCATATGAATGACAAACCAGTGTGCTCGATTTCCAAGAACTCGGCGATTGCCAAGGTATTGGAAGAAAGCAAAATCATCATCAGGGACGAGTGCAGAGAGGCAGACGAACGATGAAGCATTTGCGAGTGTGACTCAGGACGTTTTAGTGGAGCAATCATTCTTCTGACCGGCGATTTTTGTCAAACGCTACCTGTCATTCCGAGATCACCAGTTACTTAGAAGTAGAAGTTGACCACGAACATAAGAGTCGCGTTACAGAACGACTCATCAACGGTTGATTTTCCAAACAACTGTAGGCGCTTGGCAATGGTCAACTTTTTGTTGATATTTCGACCGGATTGATTTCGTTTCCAACGAATTTATACAGGTTTACGACGTCGAAGGAAGGGCTTATCACAAAAGTGTTTCCGGACATCCGCCGAAATTATATGAATCACGATTGAAAACTGTTGGATAGCTGGTTTGTTCGGTTTGATTGGTCACACAAATTAAACCGAAGCAATCAACTATCCGACCGAGTTTTTGAATGCGCTTGATTTGCCGGGAAAACCCCGCATAGCTTGATGTTCACGGTCGGATCTGTGTTAATCATGATGCGCAATCTTAACCATCCGAGATTGTGTAACGAAACGCGATTGTCGACCATCATCAAGGGTACATTCAAAAGAAAGGATGTCCTTATTCCGAGAACTCTTTTGATTCCAACTGACATTCCGTTAAACTTCAAGCGCATTCACTTCCCTGTTCGGTTGGCGTTCACTATGATGATTAACTATACATTGAATAAAATACATTGACTTATTTTGGACTCCAAGTGATTCCAATTCATTTCCACACTGAGAGAAAAAAATCCAAAAAACAACTCAATTTTCGATAGATGCCTGAGTTTGAATCGACATTTGATTCCCTTCTCAATACACATTAGTGTTGAATACGATGAAAAAGAGAATGGAATGTCCACTCAACTCAATCGTCTATTGAGAATTGAGTTGAATTATTTGATTTTTTCTCTCATCAAAATCATTTTTCATGAAGGTCAACATTTTTTTGGGTTTAATTTTGGAAGTTTTAGTATTGTAGGAATTGGATTAAATTCTTAATGAGATGAAGACCCGACAAACAAAAATGAACCACAAATGAATTGACAGTTTCATGTCGGTTAAATGTACGTTGTAAAAAAACCAAATTATAACGCTAAAAATACTGTATTGCAGTGCTGCTCTGATCTAAAACAAAACAAAAAATAAATTTAAAAACCAAAAAACCATTTACAGTGCAATATTAGTTTTTCGTCGGTTGTTTGGTTACGTTACAAAATAAAAAAATTGTCCGAACATAGTCGAATGTGACGAACATGAAACGAACTCTAAACGTTGGTGAAACATGTAAAATCGGGAGCGACCTAGCACTCCAGCAGTTTACAAAGTAGATACAGTGCGATAGGTGTTTACGTATTGTAGTGTTATATATTATTAATTCGTCAGTGTTTGTTATATACAAAATTTAATTTTGAATTTTCTTTAAATAAGGTATTTTGTAAATAAGTACTTATTTTTAACTTAAATGTTTTAATTGAAGTAAATACCTATTAATTAATTTGCGGTGGTGCGTATTAAAATTAATGAAAATTTGAAATGATGTAATGATACATATTTTTATCTATTTTGTGTGTTACAATAAAATAATTAAAAATTAAAAATTAATAATTAAATAATTAAATCTCATTGTCACTGAATTATTTTTTAACTTCAGTTTTGTTCTCGCGATGCATACTAATTTTAAATTTAAAGTATTTTGTACGTACATGTATTATTGAGGGGAATCCCATATTTATATTTCAATTCGTTTTGCATATTATACGCGTATTCTGTTAAAATAGAACAAACCTAAATTTTAATACATGATGTTTATTGATGGTCAGTTTAAGTGTGTGACACAAAAATCAACATTTTTTTTAGATTTTTCTTAATAATCCTTAATGGTTCTTATAATTTGCTTGCCTAAACTTTATTATCACTAATTTTCGACTGCAGCGCCGCTTTATTTTTAGAGTAGAATTTCATATAATTAAAATTTCAACTATTTTTCTAATTTTTTTTTGAGTTTTTTAATTTTTATTGTGTTTTTGATTAATTCCTCCTTCACCAGAATATACCTCTCAAAAACACGTGATGGTTATGATTGATTGGTAATAAACTTGATTTTTGTGAATTAAATATTCCTAGGCTAAACGTCGTTTGCTAAAGTTAAATATTATATTACGATTGTAAAATTAAAAATCTTTGCTGTAATATTTCAACATATGACTTTCTTGTTTTTTACAGTCCAATATTTTGGAACTATTCAGGAATATATTTAATTATTAAAATAATGACAATGTTCACAATGGACAACGTGAAAAGCAGAGTGTTCAAGAGTTTTTAAAAAGTGCGAGTTTCCGTTATACAAATAAATTAAAACAAATAAAATAAACCTTATTAAAACATTATATCAGAAAATAATTTTCTTATCATTACATTCAAAGAGCTAAGGAATAATTGTGATTGATGGACAATTAAAGATTGATTTGTGTGAATTGAATGTTTTATGATTGTGTTATATGTTTGATAAGTGTTAATGTTTAAAAGTGCACCTCGATGGGTGGATTTATTGTTAGTAAAGTAAAAGGTTTTAAGAAAGTATGACATGCATAGAAATGGATACTGTGTTGTACACCACTCCTTCCCCAAATCCCCTCGCTTTGTCGTGTGAGGTAAAGAAGCCACAAGTTGTTAAAACGGTACCACGTTGTTAGTATAGGTTGAAATACTTATCAATGATATTCAGCTATCTGATGGATTTGTCGTTCTTGATTTTTTTGTTCTTTTAAGAAATTCTTATAATTGATTATGATGATTTGTATTATTATGGTGATTTAAAACTGAACTATGCTACTGCCGTCGCGGTTCGTCAAGTGACGAAACATCTAAGGGTTCATGATTCAGGTTTAATGATGATTGATAGTCTAAGCTGAACTTTTTGTACTGAACTGATTTTGATTGAATAATTTTTGATTCTTATATTCTAAATATTTATTAGAGTTCTACCAACAATTCATTTTTTGAAAACTCGACAGTATTAATACGCGTGCATAATTAGTGTTTTTGTAAAATGGCATTTATTTATAAAATTGAAAAATACATTTGTCAAATTTAAAATCGTCAAAAATTGTAGGTTGATAAACGATATTTTTTCGAAGTCAACGAGTATAATTACGCGATCCAAAAATGACGCATATTGGTGTCTTCGAGAACACATCTGTCTTGCCGATGAAAACGCATGACCTTGGGAAATATTCTCCCTTCCGTGATACAAATGACGTTAATCAAGGATCGACAAATATAAATAATTTTGTGACAATACAAACTTATAGATGATGGCGGACAAGTTAGAGTCGATGAAATAGGAAGTGAAATCTAGATGGATCGTTTAGTTTATAATCAATCTCAGCTGCTGTTGAAATATCGCGCCGATCCCGTTTTTTTTTTAATGTTGTGGATTAAATACAAAAGGGTTAATTTTAGGCCTTGCAGCCACATCCCGGTGTTATTTAATTTGTTAAAGAGCTCTTTACTGAGATCAATTTTAATCGATATGAATGACTAAGAGCTATCGATGACATGATCTCTCGGGAGTAGAACGTTACATACAACTTCAGCAGGAGTGCTAAGATATCAACTCTACCCTATATAAGAACTTCATATCGCACAAAATAACGGATTTGATTGCATCATTAGATTGTCCGGTATCCACAATTCAATTGGAATTTCTTTCAGCCCCGATGACTGATATGAACGCAACCGATTTCCTTAATTTTACCACGTTTTTCTTAACTTGCTTTCTTGTCTATCTGTCTATCTGTTTGGGTCAAAATTTGAGGTCCAAATTTGAAGCACTTATCATCATTCGACTTCGGTGAAATTTTGTTCACTTGGTTGTTTCACCTGACAATTTCATATTATCGAACATTCGAAACAAAAACCTAATACAAATTTCAGAAAACCGTTATTAATCTATTATATTAATACGCTTAATTTTTTCAAACTCAACCCTAAAATGATCCCTAAACATGATCCGATCCGTTTAAAATTTTCAGGGTAGGTCGACATAAATATATCGATGTGCCTTTGCTAGAAACATCGGAAAAATTCCACCAGGAAGTACCTGAAATGGGTACCTCAGGTGTTTTTAGCAAAATTTTGCCACGACGCCAGAATGCCATGACAAAAGATGTTTATATTGAATCTATGATCATGCGCATTACACCGTGACAATGACAAAATTTATTAAAATTGCCGATGTTTTTGTGATGACACACTGTGATGACAAAATGAGTAGAAAATTTGTAAATGAATCTCAATTAAACAAAACAGAGAACATAAAATGATTTTACATACATTTTGGTGTTAATAGTAGTTGAGAGTGTAAAAATACAATTTTGTCATGACACTCTTTCTATTTAAGATTTAAAAATTAACCGCGTATATGAATTTACTTTATTTTTGATAAAAGTGCATCAAATTTACATCTTAAAAAATCTTCTTAATTATTTCTTAACCAAAAATTCAATAAAATGTATTCACGTGACTGATTATTCAGTCACAGGTCAGCTTCTATCTATCTTCTATCTATCTATTATATTAAACTCTTAATTTTTTCATATTCAACCCTAAAATGACCCCTAAATATGATCTGATCCGTTAGATTATTTCAGGGTAGGTCTACATAAATATTGCGCTGTGCGTAGGCTAAAAAAATCGGAAAAATTGGAAAAATTCCACCGGAAAGTACCCGAAACGGATACCTCAGGTGGTTTCAGAAAATTTCCAAGATTTTGTGCACGTGAAATTTTGCCACATTTGAAAATTTTATGGGACGACTGAAAAGAATTTTTTTTTTTGTTCAAATTGGTGGTGCGCGATTTAAATCAAAAGTTGCAAAACAGTTTGCACGCGAGTTAGATTCAAAGTTCAAAACAGTTTTCGCGCGATTCAATTTCAAAGTTGCTTAATGGTTGACGCGCGATTTTAATACAAAGTTGTTAAATTGTTGGCGTGCGATTCAAATTTATAGTAGCGGATACAAATAAAACTGGATTGAAATTGTTTTAAAAAAGCAAGCTACTAACTTTTTAAAGTAAAAAACGACAAAAATAACGATTTTAAAATACACAGTAATAAAAATGCATTGAAATGTAAAAAACGACGCGAGTGGCTAATTTTGCGATTTTCAAATCCATACTAAATCGAATAAAAATCAAAATATTTTTATTTTGCTGATTTTAATACTGAAATGTCAAAGAAATTCAAAATATAAAGTCGTCAATCATCAAGTCAAGCCTCGAGTATAAATCAAAACCACTTTGAACGAGCGGTCCAGCGAGTAAGTCATTACCATTTCTCACCTCAACGAGTCTTGAACAAAACTCTTTTCATTTTTCTTCAAAATGCCTTGGAAATCAAGAGACCCTCGAAAACGAAAAATATACGATCAAAATCGAAATTCACAATCCACAAATTCAAGCCATGAACCAGTCTCATCATTATCACGTGACACCACCCCATGGATCTCTCAAGACGCCAACCCGGTCCCAGGGCCATCAGGAGCCACCCTTCCATGGATCTCTCAAGACGCGCTCAACATTCCAAGTGAATATCCAGCAGACGCTTTCCTCACATTTGAGGATTAGGTTCCAGACGAAGAGGCGGAGCAAGATCGAAATCGAAATTCACAATCCACAAATTCAAGCCATGAACCAGTCTCATCATTATCACGTGACACCACCCCATGGATCTCTCAAGACGCCAACCCGGTCCCAGGGCCATCAGGAGCCACCCTTCCATGGATCTCTCAAGACGCGCTCAACATTCCAAGTGAATATCCAGCAGACGCTTTCCTCACATTTGAGGATTAGGTTCCAGACGAAGAGGCGGAGCAAGATCAATTCGATTTTAATATAAGTTTTTCGCCATTTTGTTTTTATTTTTGAAAACTCGCAAATTTTTTTCTTTTTAGGAGATTTTTTGTTCCTGTGAGTGCACTCAAAGGTTCAAACCTGGCGGGCAATGAGAAGCGCACGGCATCATCCCAAAGTGCTCTCGGGAAATTTAAATCCACTATTTAGGTTCGATGGGCGTGGCTTGCGAGTTCTTTGGCGCGCTATTTTTTCGGACAGATAAGGAGGGGCTTGGTCTCGGCTTCACACGCTGCTGTGGTAAAGGAAAGGTGTTTCTCCCCGCACTGCACAATCTCCCCTACCTCAATCAGCTGATTTTCGGAACTAACTCCCCCTCGTGATTCTATAAGACTAACATTAGGAAGCTTAACTCCGCCCTCTCCATGGTCAGCACCAGAATGGAGCTCGAAGAGCAGCGCCCTGGCAAACCGTACTTCTTTTCACTGCACGGACCCGTCTATCACAAAGGGAGAATTTGAATTAGCGAGTATTGGATTACTACGTATTAATGGAGTGGCCTCATGGGATCCGCGTTTATGAATTTACATTTTTGATAAAAGTGCATCAAATATACATCTTAACAAATCTTCTAAATCATTTCTTAACCAAAAATTCAATAAAATGTATTTACGTGACTGATTATTCAGTCACAGGTCAGCTAGTACGTAAGTGAATATTCTTCATGTCATAAAATAAGTATGCCAGAAACTACCTGCCAAAGAAAACGGCGGCTTGAAAAAGCTCGTCAAAAATACCAACAGAAGCGTTTACTAAAATCTGACCCAAAAAAAAACAGCACGATTGGTAACACGTAGAAAGAAAATTGATGCAGAAACTGAAGACCAGCAAATGAATCAGAAACTAAACGCAATGATCGCTTGGAGCGTGACGGAGTACAGCACTCTCATGCTATAGAAAATGAGACAGAGGATCAACGCATTGCTCGATTGGAGCGTGATCGAGTATTGCACACTCATGCTAGAGCTAATGAGACAGATCAGGAACGAAATCCTCGTTTGGAGCATGATCGAATACAGCACTGTCATGCTATAGAAAATGAAACAGAGGCTCAACGTATTGGTCGCTTGGAGCCGGATCGAGTATTGCACTCTCATGCTAGAGCTAATGAAACTGAACAAGATCACAATGACCGACTGAGTCGCCTTCAAGAATCATATGCTCAAAATTCTTCAAGCACAGAACAGTTTTATAGAGCAATAAACATCTTATGTGATAAAACTTGTGAAATCTGCACTAATCAGTGTTCCAAATCAGATAGTAAAGTACCAGCAAGCAAAGAATTTCTGGTTCTTTGCCATCGATGTAATACTTATCTTAAAAACAGTCGCAAGAATGAAGCTCCACCTAAGGCTTACTGGAACAATTTAGATCCAGGTATCATTCCTGATGTAATTCAATGTTTGACACAGTCTGAACAGAGACTTTTGTCTCGTATAGTTCCGTTCATTAAAGACATCAAATTTAATGGCTGCTTTGGCCAGTATGGCTTTAAGGGACATGCTACGCATTTTGCTATCGACATTTTCGAGGTTAGCGAGAAGCTTCCTAATATGCTGCCAAGAGCTAGCAATGACGCTGGTATTGTAGTAGTGACTGAGACCCTCGGGAACTTGAATGTCTCACGGGCCTATACAATATCTCAAGATTGCATTTATGTCGCACTTCGTTGGCTCATTGCAAATAACCCGCTAGGTAAAGATGTCACGATCAATCATTTTGTCAGACTTGATGCACAAGACATTATTCGTCATTTCACCTGAACAATCACACCAACAAGAACATGTTATTCATGAACAAGGTAATGACGTAGAAATACGAAATGCCTACGTTGCTCTCGATAAAAATGTTAAATTTCAAGAATTGTTAGAGCTACTTGGAATCAAAGCAATAGCGAAATTTTCCAGTCTGGATACGCTGGTGTTCAGTGCTTTGCAATGGTTCTTGCAAACATTGTAAGAGCTATTATTATTTCTCCAAGGCAATGGAACACAAACATATTGAATAGCAATAAGTATGCGGGAGATGAATTATATGCTTTGATACGACATATAGGACTGACGAAAATAACGGAAGAGCACATCATATTCCAATAAGTGGATACTTAAATTTGTTGAATTTAGATGTGATTAAAGAAGATTTTCTCATGTATGGGAATCATTTTCTCTTGATTATGACGATAATTGGCTTTGTCATGGATATTTAATGGACAAAAGAAACGATTGTGAAGATTTCAAAACATTACTGGCTGCTCTTGTAGAATTGTTTTCAGAGCATATAGCCGGAGTTATATTTGCACACTCCAAATATTTAGATCTCATTCATTATGATGGTAAATATTACTTTACTGATTCACATTCATGTGGGCCTAAAGGCAAGCCTTTAACTCACAATAAAAGTCAAGGCTGCATTATCGAATGTGATACCATTGAAGAACTTCATCGTATCTGTAGACGTGTGTTTAAACAAGATAATGAGCAATTTTCTATTGATTACATCAACGTAAATTTTAAAGGTGATTTCGTTCAGATGGATGCATATTTAAGGCAGCATGCACCCGCACAGCAAGCTTCAATTGGATTTGCATCAGTTCTTCAGTATTAACAGAACATGTCTATGTTCAGACATCTGTCAGGGCTCCAATTGATGTTGTTCAACCAGCTGTTGAAGATGAACTTGTTGAAAGTTCAAATGTCAATGAAATTCTTCAAAAGACAAGAGATAACATTGTTAATGTTAATCATGAAAAGAAGACAGAAGAATATTCATGGTTTCATCTTTTCCCAAAAGGAGTCAATGGTTTGAATGAGCAACGCTATGTTAAAATTCACCATTGGATTACTTTCAATCGCGAATCATGGGAAGAGATACACGATTTCAACGCAATGATTATCTTTTCTATGCGCTTGCCATGTTTGAGTATGATAGAGTGAAATCTACAGTTTCTGCTTGTGTTAATAAGGTCAGGGGACAAGAAGGTGTAATTGAAGATCTTCATATTTATATGAGAAATTTGAGAGGATCAGCAGCTTATTGGCGGAGTGCAAACAGCGAATTAGTTGCACAGATTCGATGCCTTGGTCCACCAACTTGGTTTTTGACATTAAGTTGTAATGATCTAAATTGGTTAGATATGCGTAAGGCATTGTTAATCGCTGACAATAAAAAACCCAGCAAGCATTAGCTTAGATGAGGCTCAACGTCTCATTGAGCGTTATCCAGTTGTTGTGAGTCGACATTTTTAAAGAAGATTGGATGCTTTTATGAAACATTTAAAAGCAAATGATAAGATTCTTGGTGGAAAAGTAAAAGACTTTTGGTGGCGAACTGAATTCAAAAATAGAGGCAGTCCTCATGTCCATATGGTCATTTGGATTGAGAATGCGTCATCATTTGAATCTGAACCAGGAATTAAAATAGTTGATGAGGTCATTTCTTGTTATTTTCCATCAGAGGAAGAAAATTCAAATTTACATAAGTTTGTCAAAAAGAATCAAATTCATAGCCACACACATACTTGTCACAAGAACAATTCGTAATCATGTCGATTCGGATCTCCACGACAAGCATGTGATCAAACCAAAACCATTTCTCAAACATCTGATGAATTTATCAGAAACGCAGTAGAATACGCGTTTTAAAGAGACGACCCCAAGACAAATATGTAAATAATTACAATCCTGCAATACTTCAATTATGGGATGGTAATATGGATGTTCAGCCATGTGGAACTAATGAAATGATCGCACACTACATAGCTAAGTATATTTCAAAGTCGGAACCTACTAATGTAAATGAGAGTGTTGCACAGGACCATAAGACAAATTCGCAGAGAAGAAACAAACGTTTCAAGAAAACTGTTTAAGGCATGCATGCGCGTATACTTAAAGAGAGACAAGTGTCTGCATGTGAATGTGCATACCGCCTATGTCATCTACCATTCAGAGGAAGTTCACGCAGATGTGTATTTTTAAATACAAGACTCCCTGAACAACGTTTTCACGTTTTACGTTTCGAAGGTAATCAGGCTACGGGAGTATGTTCCAATATTTCTGAAAGATATGAGAATCGCCCTAAAGATCATCCTGTTTAGAATTTCAAAGACATGTGCTTTATTGAATTCGCAATGCTTTTTGAATCGTATTATGCAAAAACGGCCGCTGTTAATGAGGAGAGTGTAGATGCTGAGATCGAAGAACCAGGATTAGTGAAACGGTTCATCACTCTCACTGATAATTCTAAAATGCTGATAAGAAATATTCCTGCTGTAGTGAGAGTTCCAAATTTTCAAATGCATACTGATCCGCACAATTATTTCTACAACCTTCTACTTCAATATGTTCCATATTACTCTGAAAGTAAGCTTTTGCTGGGATTTGAAAACCCACAGGAAGCATTTCTTTTTCGTGAGGAAAGATTAAAAGAAACAAGCAGATATATGGAAACTTTTCGAGAAAGAGATAGACAACTTGAAAATGCATTCAATCAGGCTCACGCATTCAATATTCTCGAACAACCTGAAGAATATGTTTATCCAAATTTTGAAGAGGAAGTTCCCGAACAGAATATATCTGGTGAACAATTGCAAACAATTTACAATAACACGAATGCAAAACAACAAGAACTTTTCAAACTAGTAAGACAAAGCATTCAAAAGCAGTTGAACGGAAGTAGACAACGAATGAGATGGTTTGTCACTGGTGGAGCAGGAGTAGGCAAAACATTTACGTTTAATGCTCTTAAGAATTTGGCTTAAAACTGTTTTGTTGGAAAATTAGTGGTCAAAGTTGCTGCCTTAACTGGTGTTGCAGCTAGACTAAGAGGAGGTTCAACACTTCACAGTTTATTGAAAATACCTGTTCAACAAGATGGATTTCTTACACCAAATGAGCCACCAAATATATTGACAGGAAATTACCTGAAGATTATGCGTCAACAGTGGAAGGATGTCGGGTACATTTTCATTGATGAAATAAGCATGGTTCCTTATGAAATGCTTTGCATGATTAACTCACGACTGAGACAATTGAAAAATAAAGGGAACGAAGTGTTTGGAGGTATCAATATAATTGTTTTCGGTGACTTCCGGTGAAGGAGCACAAATTTTCAATCAGCCAACTCGATTCTTGCCAGCGACTCATTTGTGACGATTGTTTTCTTTATGTGAGCTGACAGAAAAGATGCGGCAGCAAGGGGACAACACATTTGCTGATCTTTTGAATGCCCTTAGAGTTGGAAAATTAGATGGTCAGCATTTTGAGTTTCTTATGTCAAAACAAATGACAGAGGCAACTGGAGATTTTGCATTGGATAAAGCCATTCGAATTTATCCTTTAAGAGCCCAAGTAGATGCTCATAATCTTGCTGTACTTGAGCAATATTGAACTCAACAAGTGCGTATTTTCAAAATTTGAGCACAGAATCAAATTATTGAGGCAACAAGAAATGTTGATAATGTCAACATGGTTAATATCGTACCAGCAGATGTAAATAAAACTGGAGGATTGTCCAAAGAGCTGAAAATATTTGTTGGTGTCAAAGTGATGTTACGCCCAAACATCAATCCTGAAAAGGGTCTTGTCAACGGCGCCATTGGAAATATCACAGAGATTATCTGGCCGCATTTCCGCAGAGGCCAAATGTACGATACCGACGTTCCATGAGTTAGAATAGATTTTGGCAATGAGAATATTAAACTTATCGAGCCAAAAGCTATACAATTTCCTGCTAAATATAATTAATCATAAATTGGGTACAGGAAGGTTCTAAGCTAACAAAATGTTCTAAAAAATACCATAAGAAGTTATCCAAATCACATTTATCAATTTTCTTTTCTAAAATGCGCCCCACGTTTTTAGTTGTAGAAAATTGGTGCTAGTTTTAAGTATAAATGCACAGATAATTCTATATGCCAGAAGAAAATTATTTTCTTCTTTTTAGTGCATTAGAAAAACTTGGTATTTTAAAATTTTTTTTTTATATATTTTTTTCTAATGTAACTACATAAGTCCCAATTTCATTTTCGAAATGTGGATATTGATGGAGGTCGATTTACATGATGGAATTCAGTGAAATTGTTTAGATATTCTAGAGATTTCGGATTAATCCAATATAAAAACTCACTAAGCCATTCAAAATATTAAATGTTAGACGCCGAGAAATTCTATAACTGAACGCCGAGAATATCGTACCCTGCTATGATGGACCAATTTCTATAAATCCTCGCAAAAAAAAAACGATCTTTAAGATTTATTAGCACCAATCTGTTTAGAATTTCATGACTTCTCCAAAAACGTAACAACCGATGAAGTTCCTGATATCTACCGTGAATTAGAAGAAGAAGAAAGGAGCCACAATTAATTGGAAGTTACAGTAGTATATTTTTTAAATTGTACGTTTATCTAAAAATTTGAAATATTGGAATTTTATTTAATACTCCACTATCATAATATAAAGATATTAATACGTTTACTTAATTTTGTTTTAATCTTAACTTCAGATTAAAAAAGAACAACTCATTTATTTTAAACCGTCTTATATAATAAATAATTTAAAAAGTGACAACTTATATTTTCTCCAAAATAACTAAGATATAAAGATTGGTTTCTTCCTTTTGCCGTAGGAATTTCATCATAACGCTCATATATACTCAAAAATAGAAGTCTCTAGAATTTATCACTTTTTCGGAAGCTGATCAAAACATTATATATGTTCTCCTGAAAAATAATATGAAAAGCAGTTATCACCTTTTAGATCTTTACCACAGTATTTATCTGGGCATCTTTTATTTCTGTTCAAATTAAATTTACAACTGAATAATTTAAACTTTTTTGTTTTTGGTCGAAATGTTAATTAACAAATTAATTTTTAATGCCTGTCCAGTTTGCAAATGTTATTTCCACTAATTGAACACAATCAATATGTAAATATATTTTTTAAGGTGTTTTTTAAATTAACTAATTAAAGTGCTCGAGGTGAGTATTAAAATTTATGATTTCTTATATTTTTGTATTGAAGTGATGGTTAGCTACTCTTTAAAATTAGATTGTTTTTTAAATATTTTATCGTGTTCCAGATTGTGGTTTTGATAGCGTAATAAATCTCTAGAAAAATATGCTTATGGTGGTAATCAAGAATCTCTTTTTATTATTGTATATAAAATTAAAGGTATAGCTTAATAAAAAAAATATATCATTACTTAATTGTATTTATAATTAAGTTATTAATAATCTTCACCATCAGTGATAATATAAAGCAATAAATTTATTTTGTAATTATGTTAAACAGGTGATGTTCCTATTATGATTGAAATCCGTAAATTTGAAACTTAATTAGAGTAGGACAGGTTGCTGCTATTTGAAATGACCATTAGCCAAGACACTTAAAATGATACACGGAATAGAGAATATAATGGAGAATTAATCGTAATACGCGGTAAAATTTTAAATAATTTTACGGTTCGAAAAAAACTAGCAGAAACTACACTTGGGTGTAGTGAACAACTTAAGCACATTTTTTTGTGAGTTTGTTGGCATGAAAACTAGTGGTGAAAATCGAATTAAAATATGAAATTATAGCAAAAAAACATTTTTATTAATAAAAAATATTTTCCCTCCCCTAGCCCGAATGGCAGCTTTCGTTATATGTTTCATTAATTTCACTAAAGTTTAAACCAAACCTTGAGATATCACCTCCCTTTCCTCTGCGATCGCATGTTGCAGCTCCTGCAGACTCGTTGGAGCAATATCTCTGGCTCGAACTCTTTTTTTCAGTTCGTCCCATAAATTTTCGATGAGGTTGAGGTCCGGGCTTCGAGCTGGCCATTCCATTACCTCTAAAAGGTACTGGTACACTATACCAGCCGTACGCGGTCTCGCTTCGGAGATGAACACAAGATCTGGCTTCGCTGTCTCGTCAGAGAACAGGACTGTTCTCCATTGTTTTTCTGTTCAATCCAAATGCTCTCAAGCGAACTGAAGGCGTGCTTATCACTGGGCTGGGATCAAATTAGGCCCGTTTGGTGGTCTGTGTGCAGTCAGATCACGTTTTCGAAGTCGTCTTCTATAACTGTCCACTGACTGACTTCGACTTTACGAACTTTTTTGACCCGCTGTCCCTGTTGAACCGCTTTCAAACGATAATTTTGAAACGAAGTCGTCACAAGAAAGCGGTCACCACGCTGTGTTGTAATACGAGGTCGGCCAGATCCTTGTCGCCGTCCGTAGTCGTCAGTTTCTTAACCACTTTGCCACACTCGGCGAACTATGAATCGGCTCAAATTTAGTTGTCCAGCCACTTCATTTGGGCGGCTACCTCTGGTGTTGTATTCGTTTACTCGTTCCTTTAAAACGTACACTTATATACCTGCCACAAGTTCATTAACTGGTGCTACCTGGTACGAGTGTTTTCTCGTTGTTGTGTTATATATTGTTATTGTCCTGGTTTTGCACAGATAACACAAACACGTGATATCATTGGAGAGGTGATGAAATCATCTTACATACTTTGATTCAAAAAACATTTCGATTCGCGAGAAAAATTGAAAAAAGTTTCAACTGTGTGAATTTTTTGCATCCAAGTGTATATAAAATCGTTAAAGAAATTTGGAATATCAGTGAGTTTCTGTCAATAATGGTCGTTTCAAGAATACTAATGTTCTTCTTTTATAGGTTTATACCTATTACGAATTATAGCCTTTATTGAAAGTGCAAGTATTACAACACATCAAAATCAAAGATAAGTATTTTATTAGTTTTGAGCTTTCGATACAGATTTGTGGTGGATTTTGCAAATAAAACACTAAGCGTTTGTGTTAGAAATTCTATTTACATCAGGGTGGTCATTTTGTGGTGCTTTACCAATTTAAATAACTAGTGGAGAATTTTTTTAAGATAAAATTCAAAACAAAGTAGTCTACAAGCGCAACCCTGCAAAATGAATTTTGAGGGGGATTAATGATCTAAAAGTGATAGATAATTTGTCATTTCTGATTTAGTTATATGAATATTTTATATGAAGTGATTTCCATGCGTGTGATATACCAACAAAATTATTATTATTAAAATCTATATTAAAAGAAACAACTTTTCATTTGAATAAAATATGGTGAACTAAATTTTATTTTATCTTTGGACTTTTTAAAATAAGAAAACAATATGGAAAAAATTTTGGTTTGTTGTTGGTCTAATAAGTAATAAAAAAAAGTTTTATTCATGAAATTGTGATTAATTTGAAAGTTTTACGTGTAGCTTATGGAATTATTATCTAAAAATTACAGTGTGAGTTGTATTTAACAATTATTCGCAAATGTAAAGTACTAAACTAAATTAATAATTTTAGTATGCGCGCGTTTTGCTGAAATTTAGATGTTGTTTGAACTAATAAAAAATCATAAAAAAATATTCCCGGGATAAAAAAATATTTTTCGAATTTTTTAAGAATATTTTTAATTTCAATAAATAAAGTTTTTTTATCCAAAATTAATTTTTTACCACCGACCTCGTCGACAACGGATAACAAACCAACAAGAAACCGAAGTAATCGAACGTTTTGCCGCTGAATATTTTGTCGCTGCTTGTCGATTTGAATCAGCAGATGGGAAAAGCCAAAAGAAAAATTTTTGGTCTGTATTAGCGGCTGATTTAATTGCTATGGAAGGAGCTAATAAAAATGTCAAGGTAATTACTCGTTTAAGTTATTATAATATGGTTTTTTACAGTCATTTTACGATATAAGAACTTCTGTAGCCCATGGATATGGAGCTTGATCCACTGGAAGAAAGGCTCACTCAGATAAACTCTTTTATATAATGTTCGAATTATTTCATGGAACAAATTTGTTTTTTAGTCAACAGAACGATCAGCAACCTTCGATTTTGAAACGCGATCTCCAGCTGTACTTACCCTTTCAGCACATGTATCACCCGCTCATCCATTATCTGGATCTAGTGAGATAGAACCGGAAAGAAACCCAAAACCATCTACAAATCGCACAAGCCGTGCTAAAATTTATATCGCACTTCTTTGGCGAGAAATAGCCAAGAAAGTTTAACTATGTAAAGGCAGGCATTAAAAGAGCTTCGCAGGAGCAATACTCTGAAACAAGGGTTGCTTGCATTTGTAAAGGAGGAAAGCCGCGAATTGGATTGGAATTAATGCCGTCATAGAGATTCCACCGCTCTTTTAAAAAAGTAAAGGTCGCAACTAGGCACAATTGAAGACTATATGTTTCATAATTAATGACGAGCAATAAATTGTGATAATTTAAAAAATTTGTTTTTTCTTTTCTTACAAAATATTATTTAATTTGTTACAATAAAATATTACATATTAATAATTCTCTGGTGAACTCTGTTGAACTTGGTGATCTGGAGCGTAGTGCAGTTTCCTTTCTTATGAGTATACACCGAAATCTATTTTTTTAAATTCCAATGGCCATTTCAACTTGAGTGCGGATAATTTTATGTCCACGGTAGAACTCTTTTCCTGTTCAGTTGTTCCTTCTTTGCTCACGGTAATAAGAAAAGGCATTAAAGGGTTCCCTTGATCTCCAAGAAGCCAATACCTTTGGGCATCGGGGTTAGTGTATTCATTTCGAAACATCGCCCAGATTTTGCTTCCTCCCCAAACATAACTGTCATGCAGAGATCCTGGATAAGATGATGCCAGCCCGTATGTAACAGTAGTCAGGCGGTAGTGGCGAATTGGCTGTGATGGATGATTTCGCCATACGATTTTTTGGTAGTTAGTGTCCTTGGTATCCACGTTAACCTGCCGATACATCTTCTCGACGTCGGCGGTTAGGACAAATTTCCTTTCTCGAAATCGGAGGAGGATTGAATACAAGGTTCTCTGCACGGTTGGGCCTATTGCTAAACAATCGTTTAGGGATGCCCCTGTAGTGGATTTCGCAGACCCGTCGAATACGACTCTCAACTTGGTTGTCGTACTGAAGTGCTTTAATACCCTGTGATGCGGTAAGTTATGACCAATATCATTTAATTCGGATTGTGGAATCTCCCTCATATGATTTAACGCCTGATACTCGCTCATGAAATCTCGATAAAGAGCGTAAAATTCGGGTTCTCAATCGTTGAATGGCGCAGAGCAATGAATTACCTAGATTGTCGGTGAACTTCTTGAACGGTAATCCAACAATAAATCGGCCGTTACAGTCCAATTTTACGTTGGAGTTGAAATGACTGTCACACATAGATTCTTCTGGAGATAACATTGGTTTGGTGTTCGAGACAGATTCTAACTCCCAAAACCTACGTAGAGTTTTGTCCAAGTCGATGTTGTGGTGTGTCGTGAACATGGAGATCAAACTAGTTTCGGTCGCATTGTAATGACATCCGGAAACAATCCATCCTAGTACTGTATTCTGTAGAATAATCCCATCTGCATTACCCTTGATTTGACCCGGTTGTAACAAGCTGAAGAAATAATCTGCGCCGATCAAAACATCTATGCGTGCGGATCGATTAAAGTGAAGATCAGCTAATTGAATTTCCGTCTTTGATTGGAGTGCTATACCATCGATCGAATGGGACGGTAAATTTGTGGCAATTTTTGGTAAAATAAACGCTTCGATTTTTATCTCTTGTAGACGGTTTGAACTTATGGTGAATATGGTTTTCGCTTTCGTGTGTCCAGCGCTGCTTCTTCCCAAACCAGTTACCGACAGTCTGGCGTTTGTTTTCTGCAACCCCAATCACTGTACGCAGGACTCGGTGATGAAACTGGCTTGAGACGCTGAATCTAGCAGTGCTCGACACATGCATATACGCCAATTTGCATTGAAAACTTTAATCAAAGCCGTTGGGAGAATCGTCGACTTCGCCGCATTCGGTGCACAGTGAACGGATAAAGTTTCTTCATTCGTATTTGATGGCGAGTTGGACGTAAGATCCATTGGTTGATTTCCAGATGGTGATGTCTGTTAGTATAGAGCTCCGTGTGTTACTATTTGAATTTAATTTCTTATTGCTGGCAATGTTGGATGATCGGGAATATATAGCACGCGCATGGTGCGAATTATAGCTGGCGAGGATTTGTAGTGGATACCAAATTTGCACACGACTTTGGTACAACGAAATTTTTATACGACGTTCCAAATAGTTGTCCAATGAGACCAATTACTAATAACAAATTCCGTTCAACTGTGAGCTTGTTAACTGCACTGCAGATGGTACACTAGATAATGTTGCTCAAAACTGGATGACTGATGATGATTTCGCTTGACTGAGAGCACACTGGAAGATGCTCGTTGATTATAAACACAGTAAAAAAAAATTACATATTTTTAAGGGTAAACAAAATGCCTCGTAAATGTATGTAAATTTCACGTATGGTATGTACCGTACATAAGACATGGAATTTTCATTTTCTGATTTATGTAAAATTCAACAATGCAGATATATAATTTTCAATAAACCATTATGTAATTTTGTATACTGATTACAGGGTAATATTCCATATTTAAATATTGAAATTTATAAAATTTGCCTAAAAATTACATAAACTATGAAGAATTTCATTGCTGACAAAACATGAGAACCACCACAAGTTCTTTCTGTCAGTTTGGTCTCGTAGTACTGATAAAAGGTTGTTTTTTTCTACTTATCAGGTTGCACTTGCAACGACCAATCTGCAAAAATTCAAATCTTGCTTTATACTAAGTATAACAAAAGAACATATCGACTTGGCGAATTATATCACATTAAACAAAATAATTACGCGTCACAATTATTCTTGCTCGTAGATTTCTCATCTGTCGTATTTATCTCCGACAATATTCTACATAATAATTATGGAATATTTTAGGAAAGGATGTAATTTTCTTACAAAACATCACAAAATTGTATAAGATACTTAAAATTACATAGACAGGTTACTAATCTCTACATAAAATAAAAAAAATTTCAGTATATTCTGTGGAGTTCTTTAATTTACATACTGGTTTACTGACTATTCCGTCACTTGTCATGGAAACAAAAATTTTACATAAATGATGTAAATATTTTACCATTAAATGTATGTAAATTTCCATAAATCATGTAAAAATTTTTTACTGTGAAGGGTTATCCAATTCAAGCTTGATAAAGTAAACTTAAAAAAAACACACAAAATATTCGGAATGTATTTTAATTTTTATTTCATTTTACAGATTGATCCTTGCCATTTTTAGTTAAACAAGATATCATTCAAATGTCCTCCACGGGACTTCTTACAGGCCTTGATTCTTTTGAGGTAATTTTCAATGACTTTTCGGCACATTTCGGGCGGTATCTCGACCATTACCTTACGAATATTAGTTTTCAATTCGTCAAGAGTTTGAGGATTGTTTGCGTAAACACGATCTTTCGCGTAGCCCCACAAAAAGAAATCCAAAGGCGTTAAATCACAGGATCTTGGAGGCCAATTGACATCAGCCAATCGCGAAATCAAACGTCCAGGAAATTTCTCTTGCAAAAGATCTCGATTTGCTCGTGTTACGTGACTGGTTGCTCCATCCTGCTGGAACCACATATCGTCAAGATCATAATCTTCGATTTTCGTAAAAAAATAATCGGTTAACATGCGACCATAGCGCTCAGAATTGACGGTAACGGTTCGTCCATGGTTGTTCTCAAAAAAACGCGGCCCAATCACACCACCAGACCACAATGCGCACCAAACAGTGACTTTTTCCGGGTGTAATGGCTTCTCTACAATCAATTGTGGATTTTCTGAGCCCCAAATTCTACAGTTTTGCTTATTAACGTATCCACCAAGCGAAAAATGAGCTTCATCAGTGAAGAAAATATTGTTCGAAAAATCAGCATCAGCAGATTTAATAACTTTAACGCGTTGGTCGATTGTTAAATGCTCCATATTCTTAAATGGCAGAATGTCAACTAAATAAATGACAGCGTACTTGACGTTTATCTTTGACAGATGTCGGTATACAGATTTCTACTTTATCAACCTCGAATTGGATAACCCTGTATTTCGCTTGACTGCGAGTGCCTTGGAAATTACTCGATGTTATTGCTTTCACTCAACTGCAAGCGCCTTGGAAATTATTTGATGATAATGCCTTCGCTCGACTGCGAGCGCCTTGATATTTGTTTGAATCTCGTTCGCCGGCGACTGACTTAGAAATTATTCGACGATAATGATTTCACTCGACTGCGAGCACCTTGGAAATTGATTGGTGGTTATAATGCGCTAGACTGAGATCGTACTGAAAGCACTCGATGATAATATTTCGCTCAATTATGAGTGCACTGGAAAACATTCAACGTTAATGTTTCACTCGGCTGAGAGCGTACTGGATACTACTCGTTGATAACCACGCGGTGATGATAATATCTCGCACGATTATGAGTGCTGGAAACCTCTCAATGTTTGGAAGTACCTCGCTCGAATGAGAGCGCACTGGAAATCACCCGATGATATTTTCGCTCGAATGCGAGTGTACTTTAAACCACTCAACGTTAATGTTTCGCTCGACTGAGAGCGTGCTGGAAATCACCCGATGATATTTTTGCTCGAATGCGAGCTCACTGGATAACACTTTATGGTGGGGTAAACCACTTTGCCGTTGAAAAACCACTCGATGTTGGGATATAACCACCCTGGAGAATGAAATTCGATTTTTTTTCAGCGTCACAAAATGGCTGCTAATAATTTTTTTCACGTGGTTGATGCAATTTGATGTGTATTGTGTTCTCGTAATAAACTGCTCTGGATGTTGATAATAGGTTCAAACGCAACTACGAGTGTATTGATTAAATATTGGATGGTAGAATTGAATGAAATTGCTCAAAATAGAGCACCGCTGACTACGATCCGGCTCGAAGGACCAAATGGAGGGGCAATCCACTTGTTGACTTAAATGTTGATGTGAACAAGCGGCCTTGCGAGTCTTCCCTGTTTCTTATGGTGGATACAACAACTTTAATAATTTAACACCCTTTGCTTTAATAATGACTTGTTAATTTTTTTATGTTTTTAATTTTAATTATGTTTAGATTTAACTATTAAACCGATATGACTATTAAAAAAAAAGAAATTTACATTTTACCCATTTTTCCAAAAATGTCATGTTGGTACGACTTTGTACTAAATTACGAACACATCCCACATCGAGCATAAATGTACGCAATCAATATTTGGTACATCTTGTTTCAGTGTGTTTAAACAAAAGTGACATTTCGTGAAAAATGGATGAATGTTTACATTTGTGGTTACATTTGTTTGCTATGGTAAGTACAACTTATAAATTACATTTGAATTGATAAATAATTGATAATATAAATTGTTTAATTTTAGGAGTACATTCAGCTGCACAAAAAGGGTAAGTTGATATTGCAATAAATACATGAAATTAATTTTATTTCTAATTTTAGTTTGTTCCAGTTTTTGTTTGTTTGTTTGTTTACTAATGTGTTGCAGGGTGGGACAACAGGATGTTGGTGGGTATATATTTTTTTTTTATGTGTACAGAATCCCGAACATCAACCTTTTACATCACAAGGAATTTTTTCCTCCAAGTCATCCAATGTTATCCCACTTGAAGTTTGTTGTTCTGCGTTTTGTACAGTTTGTAATTCTTCTTGTAATGGAAGATATTGTGTTCTTTTTCATTCACATCTATATACGACGTGACATAATTCATCTATAATCATTCAATTCGTTCATGGACAAAGGTACGACAGTTTCTTTATATCATACCTTTTATCACCACGTTTTTAAACACCACAAAATCACCACCCAGCATAGGAGTACCTAATAGCTTCTTCAACAATATATAGCATATTTAACACTGTTCACTATTTCACTTTTACTGTTTACCTATTACTTACTAGCTTATATTTCTCACAGTTAAATTACAGCAGAGTCTGTGTGGAGATTGTGGACAGTGTTGGAGATTTCGGTACACATAAGATAACTAAAACTTTATACCTTGAAGTTTTAAAGGAACCATGTATCTGTTTGTGGTGACAATCTCATTAGGGACGACTATAGTCTCTGCCACAAGATAACACACCAGTTCTGGCTTCATTAATTGAAAACGTTTGTGCAGATCAAGCGAAAAGTGGCACATATAACCAGAAGAAAATGGTCGAATATGAAATTCGCAAGGTTTGGATCTATTTAACCCTTGAATATCTTAAACAAATTATAGATTTAATGCCAAAACGTGTAAAGACTGTAATAGACGCAACAGTAGGCGCCACTCGATATTGAAAATTTAAAAGAATCCAAACTATATAATGCGTAATAATTCAAAAATCCAAATACACATGCTCATTTGAAATAATGTAAAAATAAAATAAAAAAACAATGAAATTTTTTCGTAAAAAAAGGGGTATTTTTTTAAGCACGATAGAGCTAGAAATTGTAAAAAATAACACAAAAATTTAAATTCTAATCAAAATTTTTTTTTATTCGTAAGATCAATACATGGCATTAATATTTGAAAATTATTTCGAGCCGCATTCTAGATGTCCGAGCACTGCCGGTCACGAATAACACGAACAATGCTGGCCTCTAAGGCGTTAATTGTTGTTGGTTTATCAACATAAACCAGTGACTTCACGTAGCTCCACAGGAAATAATCGAGAGGTATCAACTCGCACGACCTTAGAGGCCAATTGACAGGACCATTATTCGAAATCAACGTATCGCCAAATTTTGATTTTAATAAGTCGATAGTTGCGGTCGCCGTATGGCACGTAGCGTCATCCTGTTGAAACCACATCTCGTCCGGATCAATATCATCCATATTTTCAAACAAAAATTATTGATCATTGATTGAAGTCATCTATAAGTTGCGCAAATCGACGACTGATTTTCAAAGTAAATTTAAATAATTTCGTAAGCGTGAGTCTATTCTTAAAGATTTGCCGGAGTATATTTTTCTTAGAACTTTAATTTTTTGTTTATTTTTTACAAGTTCAAGTTCAATCAGGTGTAAAAAACACCCTTTATATTGAAGATAACAACTTCACTTATAGCAAGAAACTGGCACGTTCAAGTCAGAAACCCCTCTTTTCACGTATGTTATGCAACCGTAGCAAACCAACTGAAACGATCATGGAGTCTATTCGTAAAAGAAAATTTCAGGTGAGCTATATTTATCCGGATTAAACGCGTTGTTTGATTGTAGGAATTTTCTTGATGTTATGTCTTCGTTTTCTTCTTTTTCCGACAATTATCAACAGAAAAGACTTAAAGAGTATAAATAACGTGAAAATGGGTTTTTTTATGGTTGGGTTGTTAGGAAATAGCAGTTAATTAGTGAAGTTGGGTTTTTATTTATTTAATTAAAAATAATTTTTTCTACGTGTAGGTTTTCTTTGAACCAAAATATTAAATTAAAAATCCAAAAAGTGAAGAATTAACTTGAGTGATTAAAAGGTTCTGTTTTGTAAAGTTAAGTATTGTGTGTAGTTTTTCTTTTTATGACCGATCCGCAAATTGGTCTGTTGGCTGTCCCTATATTAAGCAGCAGGGCCTCTCGCATTGTGCACCTCTTCTCTCAATAACTCCTTTGGTGAACTTAAAAGTAGGTAACTCTACCTAACATAATTAGGCCCAAAATAAGTAAATATATATTATTTTTATTTCGGGTTATTTATGTTGCCCTAAATTCGTGGTTACCAACCAAGTGGGTAAGCCTGAAATCACGAGTCAATAAATCACAAAAAATTTGTCCGGTATGTTCAATTCCCCAATCTTGCCTGTTGGGCGGTATAGTCTTTACTGTTTTGTCTTATACACGCAAAAATAATGTGCGGTAATCTAGATTATCACTCGCTCACCCAATCACCTACGACTAACGCACTCCATCGCCTTGAGCTACATTGAGCATATAAACGGTCGATGATAAAATCTATGATGCTAGTCTGTTTCTGAACAAACACTATTTCACAACAGAAACGTAAAATGGGTTACGTAACATGAAAATAAAATAGGTACACTGAATGAATTGTTGTGACGGTTTTTAGAATATTTTAAAATTGGTCTAACTTTTTCAAGATTTTTTTTACAACACGAGCAATTGTTCAATAAAGTGGGAGTGTTAGCAAATTTAATCTTAAATTAAATTAATTTTTTTGAAAAATGTTACCGTTTTAACGTAAAAAGATAAAAAATGGGTCGAGGAAAAAACTTAGTACAAAGACCGAACTGTTGAGGCGACATATGCAGCCGATAAGAGATCCATACTTATGACTGCATCAAATTGCGAACTATCTTGTGCACAAATTAAAGCGAGAGCTGATGTGGAGGCTAGTCGAATAACAGTGTGGAAAGTTACTCAAAATCAGATCACCATATTCGAAGAAAGCTTTAAAAGAACCTGCCTCTAAATCAGGAGCGGAAGAAGAAAAGATACATTGCTCGAGGCTACATTTAACATGGGCTGAAAAATGGAAATGTGTCTCTGATGAAAAGAAATTTAACCCCGATGGTCCTGTTGGATTTAACTATTATTTTCACGACCTTCGAAAAGAGGAAAGGTTTTAGCAAAACACCATAGCGACGAAGGAGGCGTTGTGGTGTGAGGAGCTGTATCATTTTATGGTCAGGGAGATTTGTCACTTCCAACCAGAAAAATGACCGCATCAACTTACAAATGCATCCTTGAAAAATCATTTCACCATACCAATGATACTTTTTGGCCATTGCCACGGATATATCAGCAAGATTATGACTCTATCTATACAGCTAATTTACACACGCGAGCAACTAAATCGACTCAAACCTCCGCTCGTACAAAAAAACATAATTTTTTAAAATGTCTTAACTGATTATCGTAAAACTTTTCAAATTAAAACAATCGTAGCAACTACACTGACCGATATATGTCTTCAGTCAGTTATCAGGCGTAGACCTGAACAAATCTGTACCACAGTTTCATTCGTTGTTTCTTCAAAATCATGAAAACAACTCCAGAAATAGCCGCACAGGTTGTTGCTTTATTGCAAAAAGGACGCAATCAAGAAGTCACTCGTCAAATGAACATGAGCAAACCTGCTGTCTTAAGAGTATCCCGAAGGTTTCAGGAAATTAGTACCTTAAATCGGAGATCACATACCTACCAATATCGGTATACATGTGAGAGATAGGATCGATTTATCGTCCTAACTTCACTGCCAAATTTCCATTTCACGCAGCAGGAGTCAAGACAAGTTCGAAATGGAGTTGCTTTAACAATATCGTACGGTGTTTGCTTGACAATAGCTCGAACCACTCGGCAGATCTTGAATAAGGTTGATTTCGAGATAATGAAATGGCCACACCTTCAATTCAGAAATCTGGTATCATCTAACATCAGTGACCTCAAGATTGCATTGGATGATGAGTGGGGTGCGATCCTCCAAGTCTGTGTCCTAATATTTTTTTTCATATTCATCAATTTTGGTTGTGTTTTCATCCAAATTTCATTATAAAAAAAGCACTAAACCTATTTTCATGAAGATAGTGTCAATTTAATGTTAAAATATCAGGTTTTCAAAAAATAATATCTTGTGAAAATCGACCAAGCTATTAAAAAAAAAATCGCCTTTATGTGAGCGCTGGAGGTTTGGGACGATTAGTTGCTCTCAAGTGTTGTCAAATTATGGATATCGCAGCAAAACGTTGGGTTTTTTAGCTTTTCGATCTCAACATCATGGAAAACGTGTGGGATTTACTGTCTCGGAAAGTTTACGAAGATGGTCGACAATTCGAACGCAATGAAAGCCGTATTAGAGCGATAAATGCAGCCTAGAAGGAGATCTTACTAGATTATTAAAACATTTTGTATGACTCCATCTCCAGAGGACTCAGGGGGTATGAAGATATTTTCAATAAGAAAAATAGTGCGCATTACTAAAACCATGTAAATGCAATTAATTATTAAAAATAAATCGAAATTAATTATAATTTTAATCAAAAAAAATAATATTTTATTAAGATTCGTTCTTATTCAAGTGAACATACAAATTTATCATATTTTTTTTTAAAAACCACAAAATCCAATTAACCATGTAAAACATACATTTTTTCTACAGAAAAAATTATTGAAAATTTTAGACCGTTTTCAAAATATTCCAAAAAAATGGTCGTTCCTATTCAAGTGAACTGCAGTCTTAATGTTTACCGCCTTTTTCTCGCATAACTTACCAACGAAAAAAAAAAATCCAAACGAAACCAGTAAAAAAGACGAAACACTAAACGTAGAGTTCAAAAATGCTTAATTCTACTTTGCTGTCTGCCAAGCAAACACTTGGTAGCATGAGTGAGCTCGCTTTATAGGTTGAACATTGACTGATTATAAATTGTATAACATTTTTCTATTAACAATTTTTTTCTAATCTTTTCTATTTTTAAAATCAGTTTTGACAAATATGAGATTTGATTTTACAGGAAATTCATTTTACTCCATTTATAGGTTTTCTAATAGTTTTCCATCGTTAATAATGTACAGAGATAGCAGGAACTTATGTTGCTATAAAAAAGTTTTAACGTTTAGTAATAAAATCAATAATTTAAAATCTTTATATTTCCTCACAGATAATCTCACATATTTATTATTTTCTTAATTAAGCTAAATGACTTGATTATGTTACTTTACAAGGAGTTAAAATACTTAAAATACAAGTTATGTGATAGCTACGTAGGTAGGTAAAAAAAATAAAATAAAAACACGAAGATGCAGAAAATGAGCTAACGAAGATAAACAAAGAATACCTTTTCTTAATTAGTTTATTATAATTTGACGAGAGAAATGCTACTTCTAAAATCAAATTAAAATTTAAAAATAAAAAGTTGTTATTTTTAAAACGTTCAATAAATTTACATGTACTAAATGATGAGAGTACTTTACTACCAGACTAATTGGACAATTTCTCAGAATGGCATTAAATCGACAATTCGTCAGTCGTGTTAATTTTTCTTCCGGGGCATATTTAGAGTTCGCTAACATTACGACCAATATAAGCAATTTATCGGTTATTTATGTTCATTATTTAGCTGTAGATTATAATTTGTTCTCGCACACACCATTTTACAAAAATCTACTTATGAATTCTGTTTAGCAATTTATAGTATTTTAATACCACATGATTTGTTTTATGATTTTAAAAGCAAATTGCAATCTGAATTGTTAAATTTTGTGTTTGATAAAACGCGCTTATATAAATAATATCATAAGTGGTAAGCCGTACCCGTACTCAAAATTTGAATATTTTTTCTAAATTTTATGATTATCATTTTTATATTTTGGCAAATAAATATTCGATTAATTTTTTTTTTTCATAATATACTGTTTTGTATAATAATGGATATGAAAAAAAATATTGAATTAATTATACAATTTAGAATTTTGTAAATCTTTTAATAACTAAAGTGTCATTGAATATTAAATTTATCCATTTTTAGAACTCGTTACTATGCCAAGTTAAAGTGACAACAATTTTTTATTACGAGTTTGTTGCAGATATCGATTTGTACAGATTTTTTTTATAAATAGTAATCTAGAGACTCAGCGATCTTTCTCGATAAGCACCGTGTCTTGATACATTAACTTAATATGAACCTGGCGAATATGCTAGAGCATATGCAGAGTGGATTAAAGTAACGCTGTTTGATTTATTGATGGTTAGATCATATACTAAGAAGCTTATATATAAGACAGGCGGCTTCCTTTTTCTCTTACTCTATTTGATTTTCCTGTAATTAGATCTTCTGGCACAGGTGGTTTTCAGTAATCTCTTTGTTCGTTTTATTGAATTTCGAAAAAATATTGGAAATAAAAACAGTGCAGAACACACCCATTCAGAAAACAATAATTTTGAAGGTTCTGGTGATATAGAATTCTCTGTAATGTGATCGTAAAATTGTACAAATGCGTTTGATGAACTGTCTTAATTTCGCACGTTTACTAGACGTAAATTCCTCGAATCTCGTCGTTTAAAGTATTACGCTACATTAAATGTTCTGAATTTTAGCAATTTTCTTTAGCACAAATTACATGCTCGCCGTTTGTTTACTGGTAAGGTCAATAAATGATTAAACTATACATTTTAGGTGACAGATGAGTGTGGTACAGAGCGCAGAGTGACAATCAGCACTGTGTAAAAGCTACGAAACCGAAAGCAACAAAGAAAACAATAGCCAAAATTTATAAATGTGTGTGGAAAATTGTTCAAAATAATCACATCAACATACAAGATTTCTAAATGAAGCGTACTATATATTGCTCATTTCTTGCAACAGTGACACAACTCAAAATTCACTCATTTCTAAGATATTCGAATCAAACGATTCCCAATAAATCATATTTTTATTATTTTGTATCAAAACATACTCCCTTATGTAGTTATTTCTATGACAAATTAGGCAACATTCTTTATAAAAAATCACTCAATTTGCGAAAGAAATTAATATTTTAAGATATTAGAAAATGTCCTAAGAAATTTGCAAAATATTAAAGAATTATAAAAATTAAAATCCGATAGAGGAAGTAGGAACAGACAAAAAAATATTTTACTAATCAGAATGTATTTTTATTTATTTTTGAAAAATGTTGTTTTTACAAACAATTTTGAGTGATTTTTTCAAATCGCTCTACTGAAAAATTAAAATTTTTAAGTTGTGTCACTATTGCACCAAACCGACGATATGTTATTTTGTAAATTGCCGGAAGAAATTAGAGTCACGTAAATCGCTTGGAAACGATTGTCTAAAGTATCACGGCAGCGAGACATTAGTTACCTTCAATTCTGGCAACTATCATGAGGCCAACATTTATCTTTTGGTTTGTTCGCTGGAGTGAAAAAAAATTTAAATACTTATTCACTTTATATTCGAAAACTCCAAGTAAATACAGCAAACTCCGAAAGGGTGGCCTTGTGGACTCAGTGTTGTGCCTGTTTTTTACGTTACGTAATATACTCGGTTTTTTACATGTAAAATACGTATTTTACACATAACAATTTTTTACAAAATGTAAAATACAAAAACTATTCGTAACTAATTCAAAATTACTTATACTCGTAGTTCATAATCTCAATTCTTACGTATCTTTATAAAGAAAATTGGATATAGGTATGATGGAAAATGAGAAATGAACTTTAAATAATTGAATTGAATTGAATTTATTTATAATTCTTATAATTTATTAATTATAATTAAAAGTAAAATATTTGTAGAAAAATATAAATAAAATTATTTTTTTTTTCAAAGAAAATATGGTTTGTTTCTCAGCTATTACCTTATTTTTTAGAATAGAAAAACAAAATCCACAACACTATGGGATTGAAGTGTAAAACGTTATCGTAATAAGGATGCACATAATAAGCTACCAGAGCATATTTGTTTAATGCCATTTTCTGGCGTTTTTCGAAAATTTTTTGTAG
The DNA here is from genome assembly GCA_947310385.1 of Nephrotoma appendiculata. NCBI lineage: Eukaryota > Metazoa > Arthropoda > Insecta > Diptera > Tipulidae > Nephrotoma > Nephrotoma appendiculata. The sequence goes on from OX371225.1 coordinate 171,673,298, forward strand.
TTTATCTCTAAATCTTACCTGCACGTTAAATGGTAGCTACATAAAACCAGCATTCGCTAAAGTAATTTTTCCACGTTGGAAAGTGTTTATAAGTTTACATATGGGATCAAACAATTCTTTTGAGTTTTGTACGCTTTCGATAAAATCTTTATCAAAAATAAATTTTGATTATTTGCCATAACTCTTTTTGGTGTCTGATCTAATCTAAAGCAATTTGTTTGAAATTTTTTAAATTTTTTGTAAATTTTCATACGAATCTCGATAAGAACACCATCGAGCATCACACGCCATTTTGATTCGATAGATTCTTCCACTAATACTTTTGAATCTTCCATTAATACTGTTTTCTCCATATCACTTTGTTTAAACTCCTTAAGTACAGAATTCACATTTTCGGTCAATTTCGAATTATTAGCATCTTTAGATATCAGTTTCTATTCACAAATTTAAATGGCCACGGAAATTTGAGGATTGAGGATTGGCACATTTACAAAAACAAAGTGGAATTTTCCAAACTTTACTTTAAAGCCACCCAAACGTATCCAACTTAGCACTGAAATTATTAAATCTTCAAGCATCGACAGCGCAGATTGAACGGATATTTTCAAATCGGGGTCAAATTCCTTGCCCAATTCGATATAGCCTGACATTTAATAGGTCCAAAAAATTAATTCATATTTATTAATATTATTCTTTAAAAAATAAATAAATTCTAACTCGATTTGTTGATAGTGATGATAATGAAGATTTGCGATAAACAAAAGTTCATTAATGTTACTTTTAAAAGTAAAACTGAATTTATAATAAATAAATAAACATTTTTTTTTGAAATACATAATATATTTGTTTTTTATTAATAATTATTATAAGCATAAGTAAACAAAATATTTATTTTTCAGTCAAAATTCTACTTAGTTAAGAAAATTAATATATTCGAGCCAAAGAGCAATTGGTATAGTTTCATTTGACTTGTAATTTAAGAAGTAATAGAAAGCTCACTCGAAATTTTAATATCTTGGGCAAAATTTTGATTTGCCGTATTCTTATAGCTAAGGCTAAGATGAGCGATACATTGAACAAGCATAGTTTTTAACTCCAACTCATTCATACGAAATATCGTTTTCAAGCGAATTTGCCCTATCCTTGATTCCTTGATACTATTAAAGTTAATATAATATTTAAATTTTTATATACTCGTACGTGATTTTATTTTTCGATTTTTATTTTTTTGTGTTGACATTTGACAATAACAAATGACACCTACATTTTTGGATTTTTTCTCCTCACGTCACATAGCGCAACAATTTTTTTATTTCGTTTTGCTACAATATTAGAGCAATATGAAGTTGTTTATTTTAAGCAATGTAATTCTTATTTTAAGCATAATAATCGATAGAGAACAAATTGCACTACAGATGTCTCTGTCTGTATCAAGTTAAATAATCTTGTCGAAAGATGGTAATGATTTCTCGTAATCATCTAAACAATTTTTGTAACAGATAACATTAAAATGTTATAGCATTAATATTGAATGAGTTTGATGATTAATCGTTTTACACTTCAATCCCATAGTGTTGTGGATTCTAAAAAATAAGTTAGTAGCTGAGAAACAAACCATATTTTCTTTAAAAAATAATATATTATTTTATGTTTTTCTACAAATATTTTACTTTTAATTATAATTAATAAATTAGAAGTAATATAAATAAATTCAAAAATTTCAAATCCATTTCTCATTTCCATCATATATCCAATTTTTTTCATATACGAGTACGTAAGAATTGATGTTTTTGAATTAGTTACGAATATTTTACGCAGTGTTCCTCGCAGTAATTGCATTTGCGAAGTGTATATTTGGAAAACGACTTCTGTGGTTATGCTTTTGTCGTATTTTATATTAATTTAACTTAGCATCTTTTATTAATATAGTTTTTATCGAATAAAATTAAATGTACATATTAATATGATCCAAATTTTCGTTTCATATATTAAGGTTTGCGACTTTACTAAGGTTTTTAAATACGCGTTTGATTTTATACAATATTATACGTTTTATACAGTAATTTAAGTATATTACCATTTTTTACGTAAAAAATGTAGAAAACAGTTTTTTACATACAATTGCACAACACTGCTTGTGGTGGAGTTGAAGCCGTTTGAACTCGAATGGCAATTTCGTTGGAACCATCATCATTGTTCATAAACTTTTTCACAGGCAGCCTCGTTCCATTGAAAATTCGAGGTTGATAGATATTACGCACCACTGAGCATATATCTTCAATTGCAAATCGTGAGGTGGTAATTCGGGCAATTCTAGCAAATTCAAGATTCTGTAAGCTAGTTCACTATTTCATCCTGATTTACAACTGTGTCAACCGATTTGAAGGAAAACAACTGTCCCAGAACGAACTTTTGAAATGGAGTGGAGATCATCGAAATATATGGTTTTCGGTGCTAATATGACTCGTTTTTTCAGCCAATTTTGGTTTTTTAAGTATTGAAGTATGTTCGAAAAAATACGTCGAATGAGCTCTGCCTTCAATTATATTAACTGGCAAAAATCAGTCGGATACGGATTGACAATGTGATGAATCCGATTGAAATATCAAGTTCCGTTTGTGTAGTTTGATCTTCTTGCAAAAACACTCAGTCAATCGGAGGGCCTTCACATGTCCTAGTTCGTGAGCTGCACTTTGACGTGGAATTTGAGATATTGTAAGTTGGTGTCTCATTGATTTGCATGATCAGTGGCAATTGCAGTTTAGAATGTGCAATCTTGCCTTCTATCAAAGTCGCTGCTATTCCAGATGAAGCCAATGCTAGGGCAACGACCAAAATATGTTAAACCTTGATTCACTGTGCTTGAATTGCAAACTTTTTTTTCGTGACAAGGTGGGCACCCAGGAGGTAAACCTAATTCGAGTATGATGAATTGAACGATGCTAGTCCCATTTTAAAGTTAGTCCCCATTTTTGAGATATCGCATTCGACATGTTTTGGCCCTGAGTCAAAATATACCCTCATTTTCACGTTGATAGCTCTTGAACCATTAAGATTTTCGTTATACTTTCTTTAGAAAAGTTGTTGCGCAGGTCAAGACCAACAACCACCGAAAAACCACATCTAATTTTTTTTTGCTTTTCATTTCGACGAAAACACTGTTTTTATCATTTTTTATCATTTTGTTGAATATAAATCGAGTAGAATCGATCGAATAAACATCGCATCGACAAATATAGATACAATAGAAACTATTTCAAAGAAAGTTGAATCGATCCAATTGATTTTATGGTGATTTATCCTAAAAAAAAAAAAATTCCTAAAAAAACATTTTTCTCTCTTTGGCAAAACAATGGCGTTCCGTTGCGATAGTGGATACAAATCCTGGATTTTTCCATCCCATCGTTTTAACCAATTACATCACGTAAATTATACACGTAAATTAAGAAACATCTGCATCAATATATCAACCATCAAATGTTACTGCGCCATTCAATCACAGAAACATCACAGACGGATAAAAATCTCGGATTTTTCTATCCCAGATTATTTTTCAATTTTTTCCAACTTTTTTGTATGCAAAGTGGCGTGTCTGTTGTACGAGGTAAATGTTCGAGTGACGAAAGCCGAATTCAATTCACAAAATTTCTGGTATCAGATTTGTGCCGAAAAAACAATTGCATTCGGTTTGTCAACGATTTTTCGGAATGTTAGTGCATTCAGCGCGTTGTTGTTGAACATTCCGAAAAATCGTTGACAAATTGTTGTTTTTGACCGCTAGAAAGAAGAATGTAAACAAACGCGCCGAATGCACTAATATTCCGAAAAATAGTCGACAAATTGAATGCAATTTTTTTTTTCGGCACAAATTTGATATCAGAAATTTTGTGAATTGAATTCGGGTTTCGTCACTCGAACATTTACCTCGTTATTGAAAATGAATTGAATTGCGATTCGTTTTATTGTTGTCAGTCAAAACAGTTCACAAACACTCTCGCTGATATTCCATCTTCATGCGATGGGAGGGAAGATAATATCTACTGTATAAAGAAATCATCATAAAGATTAAAAAAATATCGATTTTATGCAAGGAGACTGTCAAACGTTCAATGTTTTTGGTGATTTTTTCCATAACATCAATTTGTCAGTTTTTCATTTTTTTTTTGTTATGAAAAATGGGTCACTGGTATAAATTCTCTTAGCAATCATCATTATGAACCGCAACACACCGATAATAGGGTGCATTTGAGCCAAAAAATGAAATTTTGCAAAAAATTAGGGTGGCTTTTAAGTTATGGAAATCAATATCGAAAATATACGAGTTTTCTGGGACAAACAGTTGATGTTATATTGTAGGTGAGGTTTGTGGCTAATAATCCTGAAAATATAAACCAAAAGTTTTGGGCCAATTTTTTAGCAATTTGGCCGAATGTGGCCAACCGCTTTGGCATTTTTCAGTTTTTTAGCCTTAATGACTCTCAACCTTAACTTTTTGAATTTTTGTTATATGCCATTTGATAGCTGTCATTACCTTTCTAACGATATGCATATGTCCGGGGTATGTCAAATAAGTTCAGCGCTGTGGGCGTGGCTAAAATGGCCAAAAATGGCCAGAGGCTGGCCGCGGCCAACATGATGGCTAAATCAAAAAGTTGTAGAACAAAAGTTGCTTAGTTTTTCAAGTACTACAAACCCTGAAAATATGAGATAAAATGAAAAAAGTACGGGAAAACAAACAAACATATATACCAAAACAAGATTATATAGTGACGTCATAGAAAAATTTCCAAATGTCATAACTATGGTAAATCATCCGTTTTGGACGTTTGAGGTGTCGTTGAATTGGTATTCTACACGTACGTCTACAATCATAATTTGCTAGTTAAAAAATAATTGGGGCACTTTTTGGGGCAGTTATACCTGAAAAACTAATTTTTTGGGGCAATTTTCGGAAGGTCATATATCCACTCAATATTGGTAGAAATTCCAGCTTTTATACATTATCTGGGTCTACTTTTTAAGACCTTTCCAATGGTATATAACATGATCCTGGCGGCCTCAAAGGGAAAAAGTTCGAAAGTAGCTGTATATAAACGAGTTCGACTTCCAGCACAGTAGGTGCTTTCGTCACTCGTTTGGACTTCCGTCCAAAGTGATAATTTACGTGATGTAATTGGTTAAAACGATGGGATGGAAAAATCCAGGATTTTTATCCACTATCGCAACGGCACGCCATTGTCAAACATTTGTCAATAAATGTTAATTTTTTATGATTTTTTTTTTTTAACGAAAAATCACCACAAAATCAATTGAATCGATTTAACTTTCTTTTAAATAGTTTCTATTGTGTCTATATTTGTCGATGCGATGTTTATTTGATCGATTCTACTCGATTTAAATTCAATAAAATGATAAAAAATGATAAAAACAGTGTTTTTCGTCGAAATGAAAAGCAAAAAAAAAATTAGATGTGGTTTTTCGGTCTTGATATGTTCTGCAAAGTTGTCGGTCTTGACCTGCGCAACAACTTTGCTAAAGAAAGTATAACGAAAATCTTATTGGTTCAAGAGCTATCAACGTGAAAATGAGGGTATATTTTGACTCAGGGCCAAAACATGTCGAATGCGATATCTCAAAAATGGGGACTAACTTTTAAACTGGACTAGCACCATTGAACTCAGCATACTCAAATTAGGTTTACTCCCTGGGTGCCCAGCTTGTCACATTTTTCAACTAGCACAGGTTTATTATTAGACGAACTGGTGCCATCTTTTGATTGTTTAAGTACGATTTACGATTAAAGTTTGCAATTGCAGAGTGTTCTGGGTTTTTAGGTTTATTAGTCCAAACCAGTTTTGCAAGGGCTTAGTCAACGCATTTAAAATTTTATTTTTCCCTCAAGAGAGAATGTCGAACTTTAATTATATATAAAATTATAAATGCCCTTCTCTGCGATCGCGTCTAATGTTTTCAATATTTTACTGACGTTTGCTGTTCCTAACCGGGGTAAATTTACACCACGTTGTTCGACAATCGTTTCCCCGAAGTTGTAACATGTTAGAGATTTATAGGCAACATGGCCTAAATGGATAAATAATTAGTAAACAGTCATCACTTGACAAGCTGAAGGCAGAAATTGCGCGAAACAACCACCATTGCCAAAAAAAAATTTGCCACACCAAGAAAATGTGCCATCTCACACCTCAGGGGTTGATATGGCGAAAATCGATAAATTACGGTTTGAACAGCGCTTGACCACCCTTTTTATTCACCAGATACCGATTCAAGCGATTTTTTTGTTCCCTATAGGTTAAAATTGCGCTCGGAGGATAACATTTTTTATCGAATGAGGAGGCCATCAATCACCTTCGCAAACAACTAGTTTGCATAGAAAGATGCCAAGTACTATTTGGACTGATTGAAGAGCTGGGAGCACCGCTGAGATATGTGTATATAAACTTACAAGGAGACTGTATAGAGAAATAAAAATATCTACACCCAGTAGACATCGAGGACGTACGGATATAGATCCAATGTACTTAAAACGTTTCCACATTATTCGTTTAGTATTTTTGAAATTACGAATAGCTTAATAATTGTTTTTTGTAATTGATAAAATCTATATAGTATCTAGTTCTCACTGAAATACACATGCATTAAAAAAATACTACTGTTTTGTTGAATTAGAATTTAGCATTTTGGCTGTTCAGTCTAAAAGTTTATTTACAGTGAATTGTTATTTAAATTATACAATTAAGTGTAAAAGTAAGGATTTTCATTAAAACAAATAAAAATGAATAACTTGTCGGCCGGGAGAAATCATTTGAATGTTGAGGATTGCGTAAGGGCCATTACATTAGTTGAAGAAGGAAGAACTCAGTCTTACGTTGCACAACTGTTAAGAGTGGCCAATCCACAATATCGAGAGTGATCAAACGATTCTAGGTTAATGGACAGTATCGTGCTGGTAGTAGGAGAAATCGAATTTCAACACACGCTGAGGATATGTATATTAAATTAATTTGCTTAAGAAAACGGTTCGTAACTGGACGTAGCATCGAATCAGAGCCAATCGGATCCCGAGATGCACCCATTAGTGAAAGGAGCGTGCGTGGACGAATCAAGGATTCCAATTTGACTGCAAGAAGGCCAGCCTTATGTTCAGAGTGGTCTACAGTACACCGCAGAGCTCGTTTAACATTTGCTCTCGAACATGAAGACTGGACAACGGAACAATGGGCCAATGTTTTGTTCTCCGACGAGTCTAGATTTTGCCTTGGATCACCAGACCGTCGGATGAGAGTTTATCGTCGGCCTTTGTTTTCGATTAAATTTTATTTAATTATAGATATTTCGTTGAGAATTCTTCTTATAAATGAAGCAAAAAGAATTACGCGTTTTTTTTGTCCATAAGTATAGTTTAATGTCAGCATTTGCATTGAACTTAAGGGCCAACCCATCATTCTTAGTTAGAATTACATAGATCATTTGGATCATTTTTCTACATAGTCTTCACTTTCATCATTGGTCAGAATCAGATGAAGAAAAATCCTGCTTGCGGCCTGACCAAATACCAATTCATTGACCAATGTGCCATATGGTTGATAAAAGAAATTTTGGATCATATAAAAACCTATAACCCAAATATTTAAAAGCCTAACCCGATCAATGAAGCAGCCATCGTAGGCTTAGTGATTATCATTACTATATTCGATATTTAAAGTTCGGTTTTGATTGCAATGTTGCACCCTGTTCGGACTGTGTTTATGTTTGTAATTCTCTAGATTCGTTGCGATTACCGCTACTGGATGGGAGTCGGTAGCGATTCCTTATTGAACGGTATCTGTTTCTTAAAATTTCAGCTTCGATTTTAAGCGCTGGTTGTCTTTGCTATTAACGTTTCTTCCTTCTACACCGTCATTTAGAACGTTTACTTGGTACCGCGCGGTCGTTGTGCGACCGCCTTGTTGGTTGAGAGAGGTATCGTTTTTGTATACAATTCTTTTCTTGAACTGAAGCTATAAAATACTCATTCAGCCATGTGTTTCTAGGTTAAGATGTATTTTACTTACGTTTTTTGGTTGAAGCGTTGTCATCGTCGATTTTAATATGTTCCACTACTTTTCCACAGAACGGGGCAGTGGTTGGCTGTCCATGGTTTGCAATATGCTAGCTTCGAAGTTGACTCGGGTAACTTGATTGTTCAGATGAGGATAATTTGGTTGAATTTATTGACTTTAACACCACCACTTGATTTTTTTCGTACCTTTAGGGATTCGCTTGTGTGGGAGATATGTAGTAGCTACTAATAAATTTTATAGCAAAGCTAGCAAATTTTTACATCGTGTTGGGGTACTTTGACTTAAATACGTCTTTATTTTTGCTGTCATAGGGAGGCAATTAAAAAAACTGACGATAACGAAATATGTAAATACAGTTTGACGCTGCGGCTATTTACCTATCATCTACATCCAATCCTTACACCTCTCGATAGCTAAAGGATTAAAGACATCGTTACGAGAAGTGAGGACTGTGCCATTTATTGTTTTCCGTTCGTATTGTACTCGGTATTTTCTTCACCAATTAGGATGAAATTGGGTATGTTAGATGGAAAAATCATTCTTAAATGATTTTTGAAAGAAGTTCTGGAATATGGCCACCGGGGGCGGAACTCAGTAATTTCTTAACCGATTATGGTGGGATTGGGTAAGTGGGATGCGTAATTCTTAAATGATTTTTGGAGGAAGTTCTGAAATATGGCCATCGGAGACGAAACTCTGTAATTTCTTAACCGATTATGATGGAATTGGATATGTTGGTCGGAAATGAGATTCTTAAATGATTTTTGGAAGTAGTTCTCTAATATTGTATGCTGGGGTTGAACTCAGTAATTTCTTAGCCGATTACGATGGGATTGGATATTTTGGTCGGAAATGCGATTTTTAAATGATTTAAATATTATGTATTAATTTAACATTAATACACTTTACGCTACGTGAGTTCAATCTTTCGTCTAACGTTCACCAGAAGTCTCGATGTACCGCGTAGGCCATTTACTTCCCAAAACATTGTACTTATTCACGTCCTATGTCCATACACGTGGTACAGACACCCACTTGTTTTAAAAAATTTCGAGGTTGACGTGGAAAGTGTCTAGTATTTGTGATTTCACTACCCAGGGACATGTATGCTCAGGCATGAAGTGTTGTTGTGTATAATCTGAGAATGTAGATCCGGTTGTTTATGGATCTTAAAGCCGTTTCAAATTGGCGTATCCAATTGCTGATCAGAAAACGTAATCCGAGCTCGTGCCTATTGAAGTTGTTATATTGGCAGAGAGTGTATTGTAAATCGAGGTTGTTATTGAGTCCGAGGTTGTTATTGTAAATCGAGTTGAAAATTGAATTTTGTTAAATTTTGTTATAACAAATTCATTAAAATGTCTACAATAAATATATAAATTAAATCATTTAGCAAATTAAATTGTTTTCCGCTAGAGTAAAACGTACTCAAACGTTGTCTTTGACTTAAATTTCTCAATTCTATCAAAAAATTGTTGCATGTTATAAAATGAAATCGATCGGTAATTTTTTGGCAATACGAAACGTAACTGTAATTGGGAGATTTAGAAGTTTAGTTCTATGTTTCAATTAAACAGATAAAATGGAAATCTCAACTAATCACGTTAACGTCGTAATTTTTACTTATTTTCTCGCGTTACATGGTTTCGCCTTAAGAAACTATTTTTTGGAGTTACGAGTATGTCTAAAAGCTGCTGCGCGACTGTGAGATTTTACCCGCACTCACAGCCTGAAATTATTAACTAACAGTTTTTGCACACTAAAATTCGTCTACATTATTTGACGTTTCTTTCATTCGATTGAAATTGTTGTCATTGTGAGTTGAAACTACCCTCGAAAGATATTGTGTATCGTGTCCTACGGTTGAAATCCCTATATTGCTCCAACTACAGTAATATCACGATAACAAAGTGGTTCCGTAAACCCCCTTTCCTGCCCCTCCCCCTCCTGCACACCGGTAATCCTGAAATCTATTAGTATGCGAATTTTAATTGCTTCCTTCAAGTTTTGGAGTTTCATTATGATAAGAGAGCGGTCGAGCGAAAAATCAACTAATGTTTCAAATACGTTTTACAAAAGATGCACAACAGGGTCTTGGTAAATCGTTGGTAGTAATATACATCGTGAAATCTAGATAATTTTAATCGAATTTTATCTCCGTAACAATCAAATTCAATTCAGCACGTACAAATTAATCTCTGATAAAAGATTCAAAAATCCTGATAATATTAGAAAACTAGCATAAATACGTATCGAATATTGAAGATCCGTTGAATTTCCTTAATAAAGCTGGAGATATTGGGCGCAGTCGATATGTCATCGACATCAAACTGGGATTTGAACAATTAACATGGGCCTGTATTGAGATTACAATTTATGCAAATTTTTGCATATATCTTGCGATATGTTAAACAACAGAAATATAGAGGCAAAGCTATTAACGTACCGATTATTGAGGGAGATCTTTTTGCAGATACACATACAACATTATGAGCAAATATCGCAAATGAAACACAGACGCCGCCTGAACGGGATATTCTGAAAAAATTTCGACTGTACGATATCGTCTACGTAAACAATACAAAAGTTTTATTACATTTCCTTCAATTTCACGCTATCATTAAAAAAGATTTCCAAATCAAATTACTTTGATTCCCTTCATTTATAAAAATTAATACTCGTCATAAAATTGGAAACCGTTTGTTCATTTTATTTTTTAAACAAAATTTTTTATATCTATAGGTTGGCCGTCTGCGACCCAAGTAGTGCAAAAACAAAAATATTTTATACATTTATTGGTTTAGCGCGCGGATCAAAAATTATAAATTTTTGTTCGCACTCGTGCAGTCGGCTTAACACAATCTTATCCATTTGGATGTGTCACAAATGCTTGAATAATATACTATACGCATAAAGTGTACTACAAAAAAGGGTACAAATTACGAGTAACTACATAAATTGTATCATCTGAAAACATTTTTGATATTTTTCGTACAATCTAAATTAAGAATAACCTCAAAGTCTTAAATATTATTTTACTTTTCTTTAAGCATAAAAATTAATTAAATTTAAAAATAATACAAAACAAATATTCTGGAATTTAAAAGTCATTAAAATTCCAATTTTATTTTTATATTGTACATTGTTACTTAAAATGTAATTTTAGAATTTAAAAATGTAAATAAAAGAATTGTTGGAAATGTGAAGGATAAAATATTGAATTTCTTTTACAATATGTGAGACAACGTACGAGGGCAAATCAAAAAGTCTTGCAATATCATATGAAAAAAAGAGTGAGCGAGACAGCAATATTTTTATTTTTCGACATAATCTCCTTTAAGGTTTATACATTTGTCACATCGATCAATTAACTTGCCTAAACCCTCTAAAAAAAAAGATTTCTTTTGCTCCATGAAATATTCATTTACAACAGACTGTACTTCATGGTCACTGGAAAATTTCCGGCCCCTTAGTGTTTTTTTCAAATTGGGAAACAGAAAGTAGTCACTGGGTGCCAAGTCTGGACTGTACGGTGGATGCGGAATTTCCACGAAGCCGCAGTCTTTTAATGCAGCTTGAGCAATATTAGCCTTGTGCACTGGTGCATTGTCGTGAAGAAGCAAGATTTTTTTCCTAACTTTCCTTGGCCGTTTTTCCCGGATCGCTTTTTTCAATTTTCGCAAAACCTCTGCGTAATATATGCCTGTGATTGTGGTTTTCGGTGGCATATAATCGATTATCAAAATTCCTTCAGCATCCCAAAAAATTGTTGCCAAAACCTTACCAGCAGACGGTTGAGTTTTGAATTTCTTTGGTGGTGGTTCACTACGTTTAATCCATTGCATCGATTCTTGTTTAGATTCCGGATCCCAGTGATGAAGCCATGTTTCATCGCCTGTTATTATGTTATCCAAGAAATTTTCTGGATCTTCTTGGTACATATCTAAAATCGCCTTTGAAGTTTGAACACGCATTTTTTTTTGTTCTGCATTCAACAAACGGGGAACCCATCGCGCACTTACTTTCGACATGTGAAGGTGGTCATGTAATATAGTATATGTGGTACCGTATGAAAGAGAAAGTCTCCACGCTAACCGCGGAACAGAAATACGCCGGTCCTCCAATACAACAGATTCGGCCAAAATTACGTTTTCATGGCTAATAGCATCTGCTGGCCGACCCGAGCGGTTGTCGTCTTCTAATGACTCCCGACCACTTTTGAATAATTTTACCCACCTTGTTACTGTGGCATATGATGGTGCAGATTCGCCGTAAACTTTTGATATGTAGTTGAATATATAAATTGCATTTCGTCCATCTTTACAGAAAAATTTAATAACGGCGCGATATTCAATTTCATTCATTTTAAGAAAAATTCAAAACACGTTTTACTAAATTGACAAAAACAAACGAACTGTAAAAATTACATCGAAATGTTCTTCTAGAAGTTTCATCGCGACAAAAAATGGTTTTGAAAAATATATTGTTGTCTCACTCACTCTTTTTTTTCATATGATATTGCAAGACTTTTTGATATACCCTCGTATTTTGCGAGGCTTCAGAATAATCTGTTTAAATCTTTTAGTCATTTAATGTGCCGGTATCACGGATAGTGCATATAAATTCTGGTTGATTTGTCAAAACGGTTACATAATTTTCTAATCATTTCACATGAACTCTCTTAAATAATTTTTAATAACCGTTTGACATTTAATTAATTTTTAATTCTTTGTCATTTTTTGCTTTCTCGGTTTAATAAAGCACAGCAAAATAAAAATCTATATTTACTGTTAATCTAACCTATCATGATCATGGTACACAAAATAAAATTAAAAATTATATATATTATTTGAACCATATAACCTCTTCTATCTAATGTATGGTTTTACAACTTTGAAAATGATATTTCGATTAATATCAATAGATTTTTAATATTATCGAGTCTTTCTATTTTTTTTTTTTTATTCGTTCTTTAATTAAAATAACATTTCGAAAAAACACCCTGATCTTTCTGAGATGAAAAAAAAACAACACAATATGTGTATATTTCAAAATATTATCCATACGATTAATAAATATGTTCGTTATTATAAAAGGAACGATAATATTGGCAAACACGTTGGAAAACATATAAAATAACGATATACCTATAAGTAAAGGAAGTTATATTTTTTTGTAGCACAAAGGTGGTCTCTAAGATCATGTGTGACAGTAAAAAATGATATATTATTGGAAATTTATTGAGCTAAAACGACTAATAAAACTTTTTGTGTTAGGTATGTTGTTTTCGCAATTAACGATGTCTTGCACTTCGCATTGTGATATATGTACCTGGAAAATTTTTCGATTAGACAGTTTGGACTAAGCTTTATTGTGTGTGTTGTGATTGTTAGATTTGTAATCTAACCTTCCAATCCGTATTTGAAAGTTGTCGCTGGAATATAAAACTTCTATTAAACAAATGCAAATCAAAATAATAATCTTGGACGAATGCACAATGGCACATTAAAAATCACTAGAAGCATTAGAAAAACATTACAAGATTTACGCAATAACCAACAGATATTACTGTCAAGTGATTTTAGACAGACACAACCTGTTATAATATACGATCAAGTCCAGCTGATGAATTAAATGTGTATTTAAATATGATCATATTTATGGGGAAATATTTAAAAATTTAATTTAATAACAAAACGGTGAATCAGCAGGAACTTTTTCAAAACAATTATTACACGTTGGAAATGGAAAAAATTCAATTACATTTCCACAAAATTTTTGTAATTTAAAAGAATCAATAAAGAATTAATTGAAAGCGTATACCCAAGTATTGTACAACGTATATCCAACTATTGTACGATTCAAAAATCGTAATTTGTTAAGTGAACGTAAAATACCTAAAAATTTTGGTCAAACATTTGCTTATACAAATTAATTGATTGTGTTATAGATCAAGACGAAATACCTCCACACATTCTTCAATTAAAAATTGGTGTACCAATTATTTTACTACGACATATTAACCAACTAAAACTTTGTAATGGTACACGACTTGCTATTAAAAATGAATGACAAATTTTACCCTACAGTGCGCCGTTTAATTTTTGGATTGGGAATTGAAAATCGAAATTCGAAAAAATCATAAATTTTTTGTTTTTGTATTCCATTGTTTTTTATTTAAAAGTAAATTCGTTGCATATGTGAATCAGTGCGCAATTCAAGAGAACATTAATTTTTGTGAAGTATTTTGAAACAATTTTGGTTTTTGTTGAATCATAAAGCCGTGTCGCATTTTTCACAAACTACATATATGATTGAGCATTACAGCTTTAGCTTTTCGTACGCAACCGGGTTTCAATCAAAATGGGAAATTGGTTTATATATCATCTAAACCAGTGATTCTTAATAGGGGAGCCGCGGCCCCCTGGGGGTCCATAAGAATTTTTCTGGGGGCCGCCAAAGTTTACAAAATTTTCGTCAGAATATAATAAAAAGAAAATTGATGTGTAACCGAATATCGTATTGATGAGTGAAATAAGAAAGATAAAGTTTTCTTATCTAGTTTTTTTAATTATTTCTTATTTCTTCCTACATACAAATTTGTTAGTACAGAAGAAACAAATGCAAATATGCTACTTACACCGCAGAAAACCTAAGTAATTCTAAGAAACTATTAATGCTTGAAATTTTAAAAATAATTAGAATTTTTTTTGAACAAAATACGAATGTTCAGTTGATTATAAAGTTGTTAACAAAATTTAGCTTACATTATCTACACGCGCGAGCAACTAAATCGATTCAAATCTTCAGCACCCACAGAAACAGTATTTTTTGTTCAAAACGGCTTGACCGATTTTCACAAGATATTATTTTTTTGAAAGCCTGATTTTATTACTTTTAAATGACACAATTTTGATGTCAATTGGTTCAGTACTTTTTTTATAGTGAATTTTGAATGAAAACGCAACCAAAATCGATGATTATGAAAATTTTTTTTGGCGATATTTAAATGTAAATTGCAACACAATTAAAATTCAAGAAAGACAAAAAACAATTTTATTGGTTAATACTTACTCCCCAATTATCGAAGTCGTCTCACTTCAAGTGACGTGACTACGTTGATGAAGTCGTTTTAAACGACACGCATACTACAATAG
Source organism: Nephrotoma appendiculata (assembly GCA_947310385.1). NCBI lineage: Eukaryota > Metazoa > Arthropoda > Insecta > Diptera > Tipulidae > Nephrotoma > Nephrotoma appendiculata. The sequence goes on from OX371225.1 coordinate 171,688,536, forward strand.
AAATATCGGGCAGCACTAATATTTTGCTCAAATTTGACAAGCCATTCAATGTCAAAAATCAAAATATTTACGAATATTTTATTGTAAAATACACGTAAATTGATAATAGGTAAGTAAAATCTAATTATTTAATGATTAAATTAATTTCCAGGAACCGTACCATAATTTATTGTGAAGACAAAATATCTTTCACGTAAAAAATTTGTAATTTTTTCGTAATCAAAAATTTGCAAATGGATGCTTAGGGCCACCCATATTTTCAACAAAACCCTGCGATTATTGAATGATAAATTTATCTTATATATTTACTGAAGTATTAAAATATTTACAAAATGAATATAAATTGTATTACAAAAAAAAAAAAATCGTAAATGTGTTTCATTAATGAACGTCGCATAAAATATTCTTGTCACTTGAAAAAATTAGGTGACTGTTGTCGTATTCATGTGACTAGAGTCGTAACAGACGACTTCGATAATAGCAAAAATGAAGTGACGTGACTATAGTCGTGTAAAATGACGTGAGATGACTTCAATAATTGGGGTGTTCGTAATGCCCCCCATTACGTCTACAATGGTTCGCATGCGGTTCCCCCATTGACCTTATTAAGGTTTTGACAAAGATTTGGTGGATCGCACCCCACTCATCATCCAACGTTATCTCGAGGTCACTAATGTTAAATGCCCAATTGAATTTATGTGTAGACGCTAGCCACTTCATCGCCTTGAGTCCAACCTCATCCATGAACTGCCGAGTGGTTCGAGCTGTGTGACACCGTACATTGTCATGCATATATATGAAATCTTCCCCTATATATGCTACGTAGGATTATTTTTCAGCGGTTACACCTCCTCTACGGCCTCCACCAGGTATGAAAACAAAATCTGTTTTCCCTCAAGCAATATGCGACCTCATACCACTCACGAAACGCCGCCCTACGAAACTGTTTCAGCAAAACAGCACTGCAAAAATCGCTCTAGTGGAAGCCGGTAGACTCAGCCTCCTATCACTACCATGGAGACATATTCTGCAATCGTCAGTGAATAGAACGTACCTCCATTACTCGATTCTCCAATTTATGAGTTAGCGAGCAAATTCGAGTCGCTGTTGAGGTTGACTTTCTTAAAGCGTCCGCTTGCTATCCATAGTCTCCGATTGAAGGTGCCAGTTTCCTTAATCCTTGTGGTTACTCTTAAGACAGCAGATTGACTCATGTTTAACTAACGAGCGGCTTTTCGTTGACTGCGTCCTTCTTGCAATGAAGCTTAACTTGTGCGGCTTCTTCTGGAGTAGTATCTACAATTTTGAGGAAACAACCAATGAAGCTGGTAGAGATTTGTTCAGGTCAACAGCTGATAAGTGACTAATAGCAAATAACGGTCAACGTGGTATTATACAGGAGATTGCAGCACGCCAATTGTTTACACCGAATCATCGCATTTTGCTACAAATGCTTTAATTTGAAAAGTACTGTATAGATTTTAATGATAAAGGTGTCCTTGTAAAGATAAAATACTAAGCTGCCAAAATTTGTTTACGAAAATTGGTTAAGCCATTTTAACAAAATACGCCTTTTTGTACGCACAGAGGTTTGATTCGATTTAGTTGCTCGCGAGTGTAGTTTACTGCTTATATTGCTATTCCGCCATTCCACACTTTGATTCTTTCGTCGTGATTTTTTCCTCGTTTCCTTTTCCTTCACCGACAAACTAGCAACAATTTGTAGGTGAAGGGGAAATGAGGAAAGAATCACGACGAAAGAAAGTGTGGAATGGCGGATTTCTATACATGAATTTATGTTTACATTTTGCGTATAATGCCGAATCTCCAGTGAAACCGTGAACACCAAATTGTGAAGTATGAAAGTTAAAATAGATAATGAAATAATAAAGATATTTTTTATATTAATATTATATAAAAAAATAAAGGAATAATAAAAAAAAATAAAGTTATTATAGATAATTAAACAAATATAAATTATTAATAAAAAATCGGGGCCGCAAAAAAATTATGAATTATACGGTGGGCCGCGAGTGTAAAACGGTTAAGAACCACTGATGTAAACGAGTGTATCTTTGGTAATGGTTGTATATTTCGATTCTTCTTTGTCTCTCCATATTCCCGTTGTAACTCGAATGGTCTTCCTCGTTTTGCAAGGGTAGGTGCACCTATTGTCAATACGGTCCGAACTAAGTCGACGCTTAAATGGACTTTTTTTATAAATTGGCACTTATTGGTTCTTTGGTTTAAAAGCCAAGCATTTATAATGGTGATATCTAGCAAACGGTAAACTAATCTCATGTATACCAATTGCGTGATCTCAGTTTTATTTTGTACCGACGAATCTCGTTATCAAGTAAATCATGCCCTCCCTTATGTCAGTTTTATTGCTTTACAATAGCCGGGCAAGATATCTGAATCCGTATAAATTGGTTTGGTGCCAGCAAAAGATGCTCTTCTTTCAATATACATTGCATATATCTGTTCCCTCAAAATCCCAGACATTCGAAACATCGAAAATCTCAGACATTCGAAACATCGACATCGAAAGTTCCTCGTTTTAATTTTTTCAATTTCGTTTCGGTTGGAATGTTACACGAAGGTATTCTGTTGGGGGCACAATCGTATAATAATTATCAAAGTACAATTTTTAATGTGAGTTTTTGGGAATGTTTCGAGCAAGCTGCACCACTAGGTTACTACTGCACCCAAATCGAGTACATTTGGAAGGCATTTCGCTGCGTCACTTTCAGTTTCAGAATAAATTTCTAATTTGTAGCAAAATCCAGAAATTCCTGATGAAACAAATAATTTGTGGTCCCATTTGTGTGGCTTATTAGCTGCCAATATTGCTTTAGATGAAAACATTTCCTCCATGGCGACCTCTAAAAATTTTCATGAAAGCACTTCTATCACCGTAGCTTCTTCGGCCGTAGCTTGTGCCGTTTATCGTTCGTTTTCACAAAATTATCGTTAAAATGTAAATTCGTTCGTATTTTTTCGAAAGTTTTTTAGCTAATTGAATTTCAACTAGTGGCCATCCCAACATTTTCTATACAATACATTCGCATGTTCAAATGGGTGCAAACCGAAGACATAACGCAAACGAATAAATATCTGAAAAGTTAATTTTTAGACAAATTGAATTGGTTTCCACTGCTCTTAGAATAACTGTACTTCATGCTTTCTTCAATAATTTTGTGAAGCAGATTGTCGTCGAAAAAATCTGAAGAACTGAAATGAGGTTTCTAAATCCTTCATCGAGTCCGGTAATTCCGTATTTCCCGAGAAAACACCACGCACGTTTTATATATGCTTGTAAAGGGTGGTTAAATTTTAAGGGCCGACGTTGAATGTGAACCACACCTAAACGTCAAGTTTTTTTCTGCATTTAATTTGACATTTCTCAATTTCAGACTAACTCAATTTGAACCATGGAAAGATGCACAATCGAGCAACGCGTTAAAATTATTCAGGCATATTATGAAAATGGGCGTTCAAATGAAAATGCATATCGTGCACTTCGTGATTTATGTAGGAGATTTTAAAACACCAGTGCATGCTCGTTCAGCTCGTACTGCAGAAAATATTCGCGATAGTGTGGCTGAAGAGCCGTCCACCTCAACTCGTCGTCGTGCCCAACAATTGCACCTCTCACGCTCGTCGTTGATGAACATTATGCATAAAGACTTGCATTTACACGCTTATAAGGTGCAATTGACTCAAGAACTAAAGCCTCTTGACCATCCCAAACGTCATCAATGGTCAGAATGGTGGCAAGAAATGGCAACAGTGGATGATCAATTTTCGAAGAAAATCATCTTCAGTGATGAGGCACATTTTCACCTCAGTGGATTCGTCAATAAGCAGAATTGCCGCATTTGGGCGAATCATAATTCAAGAGTGATTGTCGAAAAACCAATGCACCCACAAAGAGTGACTGTTTGGTGCGGTTTATAGGCTGGCGGCATCATCGGGCCGTATTTTTTCCAAAATGAGGCCGGTCAGGCAGTTATTGTGAATGGTGTTCGCTATCGTGAGATGATAACGAACTTTATATGGCCCGAATTGGAAGATATGGATGTGGACGATATGTGGTTTCAACAGGACGGTGCCAGTTGCCACACGGATCCACAAGATCATGTGATTTGACACCGTTGGACTTCTTTCTTTGGGGTTATTTGAAAGAAAAGGTGTACGTCGATAAGCCAGCAACAATTCAAGAGCTAAAGGATGAGATAATTCGACACATTAACGGCATATAGAACCTCAATTATGCCTAAGCGTCATCGAAAATTTGGTCCATCGGGTGGAGGTGTGCTGCCGAGGTCGTGGCGGCCACTTGGCCGATATTTTGTTCCATATACATAATTGAACCATACCATATTATCATAATAAAAAGAATTGACAATAATTTCCTAAATAATATGTGTTTTATTCAAAATCAACATCGGTCCTTAAAATTTAACCACACTTTATATGCAGTTCTTTTGATTTATAAACTTCAGGAGCGCATTTTTGTTTGAGTTTGGGAGATTTATGATTGAAACTGCTGCAGATCTTGAAGGTTCCTGATTAAGATTAAAATTGTGGTGGGGGGTTATTTTGAAATTAAAATAGGAACTCTTATTTTTTACTGCAGATTCGGATTCTACGGCTAAAAGTATAAAGGATTTCTTTGAAATATTTTTTTCGATTCATGATAGATGGCGCTGTAATAACGATATTAATTTTTTTTCGATTTCTCCTGCTGAGAATCTATACATACGATTCTACAATACATACGTTTGAATTAAAATTAACTCGTTTTCAATGTAAATACTCGAAATTAGTCTTAAACAAATTGTATTTCTTGAATTTTTAATTTATGAAAAATGACTTGTCAAGAAACTACTATAATTGTAACCCAGGAACAAATAAATAATTTTTTTGTACTTTGTTTTAAAAATATCTAAATAACAGGGAAATTGTAACCTGTAGAACTGTAATTGGCCGGTGAATAAACTGCTTTCAGCGTAACCCAGAAACAACGACATGGACGTAGTGGTTTTCTGTTTCCTTCATGGTGCTTGATTAACGTGAGTCCCCTCACCTCTTACGTACCATGGTGCTTGATTTACATGGTTTGCCTCGCCTAATCAACTTTTAATTAAACTTCGTACTGAAAATTATGGCGTTCGATTTCAATGCACTGATTAATCCGCATTTCAAATTCTTGTACACAAAGAAGAAGCGTGTGGGCTTGAATTTCGGCACAAGTATTTCTGATTCGCTCAATCATATTCTCATATGTTGTTGGTGTTTGTTGGTAAACTTTGTCTTTGAGATAGCCTCACAAAAAGAAATCTGGCGAGGTAAGATCTGGTGATCTGGCTGGCCAATTTACCGGCCAGGCCCTACCGATCTAGCGACCATTAGAGTACTTCACGTGGTACCGCCGAATAGTGTGCTTGACAACCATCATGTTGAAACCACATGTTTTGTCGCAATTCTAAACTTAAGTCTTCAAATAATGTTGGCAGTTAATTTTCCAAAACGTCTCAACACGCGATTAAGAAAATAACACCATGAAGATCTTGGTGTAAAGACACATGCTACGGATGATACTTATTACGTCCCGATTTGGGACAATCTGAAATCGCTAGCTATTTCTCGTGTACTAATATGAGGATTATGAGTTACTGCAGCCAATACAGCAATTTCATTTCATTTTCCTCAGTGACTGTTGCTCGACGAGTCCTTTTCGGTTGAACACTTCCCAGTAATAAATTGTTTAATAGTCCGGTAAAATGAAGCACGTGACCGAATCCTATACGGAAAACGCAAAGCGTAGAGAGTGACAGCATTATCAAGACTACGGCCAAGATTTACCCGCAGATTTTGCCGGCTGGATATCAGGGTAATGGACGTAGAGAAGTTGAGGGTTGCGTGCTCCTGGCCTACACCATGTAACAGAAAAAAATAATATGAAGCATATTAGAAAAAACTAAATTTCAGTTAAGTCGACCAGAATTTGTCGAACGAAACTTGAGGAACCTAATAAATTAATTTCGTTGGCGACCGGATGTGTCCCCGAGAAACAAGTACCCATTCTCTCCTTGGCATCATACTGACCCGCAAAAGAAGCTAGTAATTCATTTTATTATTTACACCATAAAAAAAGTTCAACCAGGAATTTAATAGAACCGCAAAGGGCCCAATGGGCCGATACAAAAAATAAAAATAAAGTGAAATATTAAAAAGAAAATATGACCGTAGAAACCGAATGAAGCGGAGCGAAATCAATGTGTACCCCGCGCCGGTGTCGAACAACAACCTCTGTTGAGGTTGTGGGGCCGGCTGATCATCTGTTCGATGCGAGGCCTCTCCTCGATATCAGTACTAACAAATGGCCTCACTTGGCCACCCGCAAGTAATGGGTTGGGCTCGGGCTCGCAAAAACCCGTATAGGCGTTGGATCACCTTGTACCGTCGGAAGACCTAAACCGACCACCCATTGTGAAGCTTTTCTCCGATACCGTTAGGCGTTGGATCGCCTTTACCGTAAACCCGTTGAGCATCCTTCGCCTTGAAAGCGTTGAAATATTGAAGTGGCCTCAATTGGCCACTCGTAAATAAGTTATTGAAATAAAAGAAATGAAGTGGCCTCATTTGGCCACCCGTAAATAATTGTTGTTGGGTATTGTTTCGCCGCAAAGCGCAAATAAAACAGATGAAGTGGCCTCACCTGGCTACTTGTTATCACAACACCCGTTGATACGGGGTACTCTTAATAATTACCACACCACTCGTAACAACAAGTACAATCGTATGTATGCTACACAAATAAAATCGTATGTCGCCAACAAATAAAATCGTTTGCCACTACCTATTTGTATCTATTATGAAATAATTGCTACGTCTAAATATCTGATATACAATATAAAGTATATAAAGAAATTCTGCTCACAAATTATTATTAACGATATTATAGCTATGTTTTTTGATTTACAATTTTCAAAAATATTCGTGGCCTTAAGAATTCATTTATTTAAATAGATTATGTGCTGGATTATGTCCTAGACAAAAAACGAAGTGTTAAATATTTTCTATTCTTATCAGGTATATGTAGTTGTTGGGTTTGGCTACAAATTAAAGAAGGCCCCAATTTCATAGTTGATGTGGATTTTGAGACTGTTAAATGATTTATTGAAGTAAAAAAATTGTTTAGTTTTAACTGAAAATAAGAAAATAGTTAAAAAAAATTCTTCAACTATACTTATCAAACTTAAATAAGCTTTTTATTTAAAAAAAAATACATTTACTATCCATTTATTTAAAAAAAAAAAATAAAAAAAAACCGAAACCACATGTTTCTTGGCTACAAGTTATGTCACATTAACACGAGCAATATTTCACCTTGTTGTCTTTCCTTCGTGTCGTGGGTTGCAAGTGCAAAGACCAAACTGCAAAAATTCACATCTTATTTATACCTACAGTATAACACAAGAACATATCGATTTAGCGAATTATATCACTAAAACTTCAAGAAATCTCATTATGTGTGTTTTAAGCCCACACTAATATAATTAAGGAGTTTTAAATTTGTCTAACAAGTCGTTAACATCGTGAATGTCATTAAAAATAATATTTTGTCTATGAAAAAGCCGAAACTTTAAATATTAATGCAGACAAATTTCAAACTTCTTAATTATATTAGTATGGGCTTAAAATATACATAATGAGAATTTCCTGAAGTTTTGATTTAGTGATATAATTCGCTAAATCAATATTTTCTTGTGTTATACTGTAGGTATAAACAAGATGTGAATTTTTGCAGTTTGGTCGTTACAACTTGATGAGTAGACCAACTTTTTATTAGTACGAAACCAAAGTGCCAAAGAAGAACTTGAGGAAGTTCTCGCAAAAAAAAATCCCACACCACCAAATATTATACAAAAATATTTATGTTGTGCTTTTTGATTTTGAATTTTTGCGCGTCAGTCGCGGTTTCCTTGTGACAAATACACACGTCAAAACGAGAAAACACAACAAATACTTATCTATATTTACGCTGTTGCACACTCTCACACGGGGTATACATTGTTCTCGCCTAAGAACTAAAAACTAAAACACAATTTAAAATGTCACGATAGAACAAGAAACTTCAGTATAACTATGTCGAAAATAGGAATTTCCTATTTTAATTTCAAAGTTACTCCCCGCCCAACCTAAAAGAAGGGGAGGAGGGGTTCTAATTTTAGTACTAATGTATGTCCCCCCCGGAATGATTAAATTTTAATAATGTACATTATTTTCGTAGAGCGCTTATTTTCCGAGATATTTGAAAGTTTCATCTTAAAAAAATCAACCGGTATCCCTTTTCCGGGCAGACAGTTTCTTTGCTTCAATATAAGTAGATCGACCATGCACAAATGCGTATGTAAAAAATATCAGTTTGTAATGTCTTCCGGTTTTTAACGAATCTTAGTTAAATCGGAAATATTTTTGAAAAAATATTATAATTTGATAACATATAAATTATATAACATAATAATTAGTGGTTTTTGATAACATATTAATTATTTTATTATTATTATAGTTATAGTGTTACTTTCGGACGAAAACGATTTAAGTGTTATGCACATATGTGTATGATGGTCCAAATAAATACAAAAATAAATTTTTGACAAGATTCTCTTTCTTCACCCACACTGTTGTGATGGCAGGCCGGAAAAGGAGTATCCGGTCCTGTAAAATTTTTATTGCATTGTAAAATTCTGTGAGCTCAAAATATCGACATAATTAGCGTCTTAATTTGAGAATTTTACAACAACAATGCCATACATTTCTCCATTCGGAATAGTTTTAATCAAATTTTTTTTGTTGGTATGGAATAATTCCATTCTACTCACAGTTGCAATGTTCACCACCAGTCCATTTTTGTTTTTGTATTTTATTTTTAAATGTTGGCAATAGTTTTAAATAAAATAATCAAGTGACCAGAAATGTCTATTTGTGTTTATTTTTGTTAGTAAATTTTTTTTTTAACACAATAATAAATATGTATGTATAATTATATACATATATGTAATGTATATTATAAAATATTAGTAAAGTTACCGTAAAAACAATACCTGGTTAAAATTTAAAGATTGAAATTTAATAACAAAAAAAAATTCTGTGTTTGAAAAAATCGTCGTCGCCAAAAATATTGTTATTGCGATTTTTTTTTATAAAATATGGCTTCTTGAGAGAAATTTTATTTAAAGTAAGTTAATTTTATGACTTTTATTTATTTTATCATTTTTAAAAGTTATTTGTTTGAAAATTCGTGAATACAACCGTATATGTATCTATTTGTAGCGTATAATCGAGAACAATGAAACGGATTCCACTTCGTCCGATTGTACAGGTATTTTAACGTCGGATAGTAGCGGTGGCGAAGAATATGTACACATGTCAGTGTAATCAATTTTATCAACACCATAAATGTATATGATGGAGTTGATTTCAAACGACATTTCCTATTATCTCGGCATACTGCTGAAATTTTAATAGGTAATAATTGAAGTATATTTTTAGATAACTAAACTAGTAAACACCACTTGTGCCTGTAAATAGTAGCACGTATAAAAATATTTGTTTGAAAATATTTAATAAAAATTTGAATTTTTTCATTTTTAGAGGCTTACAAATCGTCCGGCATATGCCCCAACCGTCAACATGGTGGAAGAGACAAAATAAGGGGAGACCGAGAAATATTTGTATTTTTTGGTATGTTGCTAACACCATCACGTACAGGCAGTTGGGAAACTTATTCGGTATAGCCGAAAAATCAGCCTGGACCGTAGTGAATCGGGTAGCAACGTGGATTTTTGATACCGCCGATCAATACATAAAGTGGCCTCGAACTCAGGCAATTCAGCTCACTACATCATGATTTGAACGAATGAGAGGTTTCACTGGTGTGCTCGGTGCAATTGACGGGACCCACATCCAAATTAAAGCTCCGTAGAAAAATCGGAATTTATTTTGCAATCGCAAAAAGTATTTTAGTATACTTTTGCAAGTCGTAGTCGATTCACGAAAATTTTTTTTCGATATTTACTGTGGGGAGCCCGGTTCGTTACACGACAGTCGTGTTTTACGTCGCTCGTTACTCTACCAGAAGGCGACAGAAGAATACCAGAGCTACTTCCCTAATTATACTTTTTTATTAGGGGATTCGGCGTATCCGGTAAAGAAGTGGCTTGTGACGCCATTTAAAGATACTGGTAATTTTTCATAAACAAACCACCAGTTTTATCACCTACATTCGTCAACCTGGATAGTAGTATAGAATACTTTTGGGTTACTAAAAACCAGATTTCGACGTTTGCTTCATTTAACGGAGCACACAAATATGAGAAACGTCGTCAATATCACAACTGCCTGTTGTGTGCTTCACAACTTATGCGTCGACGAAAATGACAGTTGGGATGAGACAGAGGAGCCAAGTAATTCCGCAGAAGAAGTATTGGAAGAAGATGAACCACAGATGGTTAATAATTCAATATTATTGGGCCTACAAATAAATTTCCGACTTTTTTTACTGAAATAAAAGAGATTCGATTTTGTAGAGAATGAAAGAATGTTTTATTCAAAGTATGCTCCTTCGGAAGCTATAACCTTCGCCCATCGTTCAGGTAATAAACGGATTTCCTGAAGGAAGAAGTTTGGTGGTTTCGAGGCGATCCAGTTATCGACCCATTTTTTGACGTTTTCATATGAAGTGAAGTGCTGCTGTGCCAGGGATCATTGCATCGATCGAAACAAGTGGTAATCAGAGGGAGCGTTGTCTGGTGAATACAGCGGGTGGGGTAGAATTTCCCAGTTCTGCCTGTCCAAGTAATTTTTGACAGATAGCAACATGTGGCCTAGCGTTGTCATGTTGCAAAATAATCTTATTGTGCCTTTTGTCCCATTCCGGTCGTTTTTCAGCTAGAACTTGCTTTAAAGCCATCAGTTGTCGTCGATAAACTTGTCCCGTAATGGTCTTACGCTGTTTCAGCAGCTCATAATAGACGACACCCTTCATATCGCACCAAATACAAAGCATCGCCTTCGAACCATGGATATTTGCTTTTGGCGTCGACGGGACTGGTTCACCTGGCTTGACCCACGCTGGTTTGTGATTTGAATTGTCATAATGGATCCATTTTTCATCTCCAATGATGATCCGATGCAAAAATTCCTTCCTTTGTTGTCGTTGAAGCAACAATTCGCACATGGTTTTCCGACGTTCCATGTCCCTTTCATTCAACTTATGTGGCACCCAATTTCCCACCTTCTGAACCAATGCCATTGCATGTATACGTTGCGAAACACATTTTTGGGTAATATTCAACTCTTCTGCCAATTGTTTTTCAGTCTGACAAGAGTCCACATCAAGCAATTCTTCCAATTCTGTATCTTCAAATTTTCTTGGTCTGCCTTCACGTTCTTTGTCTCTTACGTCAAAATCACCAACTTTGAACCGTTGAAACCACTCTTTGAATGTTGTTTTCGATGGCGCATGTTCACCGTAAACTTCCACAAGCAAACGATTTGTTTCCGCTGCACTTTTATTCAACAAAAAATAATGAATCTTCCCGCAAATGTTGTTTTTTGGCACAAAATTCGAAATCTTAAATTACATGAAAATAATTGTTGTTTACGCTTTGAACAAATGTCACTAGTAATTATTCAAGTTTGACATCTAATCTCCAAAAAACATGTATTGCCCGATTGAATAATATGCAAGCAGTGGTACTAACGACACCTATCTAAAAATGTCGGAAATTTATTTGTTCACCTAATAAATGACAGGCGATTAAGTTTAGTCAACGAACTTTTATCTAAAGGAATTTTACACTGATATCCAAAAAAACTAAAATAAATTCTTAAACAATTTATTTTAAATTCATTTTAAAATTCAATTATATAGTGCAATTTAAATTATAAAGGATTATTAAATATTAATTTTAAAGACTTTGTCCTAATGCTTCCAATAGCTCTTTGTGCCTTCTTTCCTTCGCCTCTTCTTTTTGCTGGAACCTCTCGAACTTATTTTTTTCTATTAATTTTAGTGCCTTTTCTTTATTTTCAATTGGTAGACGAGATCGATATCCGAAGAGTTTCTCTCTCCTGCGTCGAGAATTGATATCTCAATCATGCGTTCGAATACATCATTGTCGGTAGGTTTTCCATTAGTGGATTGGAATCCCTACGCCCTGCTCCGACACAGCTCGTACTAGTTACACTATAGACGTACCTTCAGGCCCGAGATTGAAAAGGTGTCTCCTAAAATATATTAATAATAATAATTAATATTAATGCACTTATATACGTCATATCCTCTACTAAATTCCTGTAAACATGTTTTTTTTGTACATGATTAAATTCGTCCATTCTTCCAAATACATGTACCAACAAGGTCCACGTGTCAATCCTTGTCCATTTTCGTCTAGTTATGCTTCATTTTCAATGAAAAAGAAATATTATTTAACAACAAAATTAGATCGGCGTAATTTTAGTTTACACATATATCGAGAAAATCAGGTAAGGAGTATAAATTTTTAAAATTTTTAAATGCAGGATTGTTTATCTACAGTTTAAGGAGGGGGAAGCTAAATTTTTCCGGAAATTTTTTTGATTGAGAAAATGGGTAATTTAAAAATTTTAAAAACGCATTTATTAATTTTCAGAAATCAAACAAATTCCAATAAATGAAAATTTCTTTACTGTATTTATTTTTACTTACGATGGATTACATATTGGTAAATTATTTTGTTCTGGATCCGCCATGATTCGTATTTCTAATTCGTAAATCACTGACTATCGAAAAACAAGCAGATTCTCAACTGTCATTTGTGAACAACAACAAAATTAAATTAGTTATCAACTGATAAAAATAAAATTGATGGTTGTTACTTTGAACACAATATTAATTCCATTCAGAATGGAATTATTCAATCCCAAAGTAAGACGCTAAATATGTCGAAACCTACTTCTTTAAAATTAAACTGATTCAAGTATTGTCTTGTAATTCAAACCACATAATTAGGTCAAATAGTTATTTAGAGATTTATGAATGGCATGACCAATACTTGGCGTTAAGTATAACGGGTACTCAATGTTTTGAAAGAAGTTATTCATATCTTCCTTTCTGTGAAGTTGTAGAACAGAATAAACGATGCAATTTTAACTGCAATAATATATTTATATAAAACAAATTCACAGTATCTTTAACCAAATCTGACATTATGTGAGTGTCACAAAGTTCAAACATAAAATTTTATCGACATAAATCATATAAATTCTACTTACAACTAGAAACGTAAACATGAAGTTTGTAACTTCCAGTATAAACAAATAAACAACAATAGAGTTACATTTATTTCTGAATTTTAACAACCAAACATTTGGTTCTAATAATAATAATAATAATACAGGTCAAAGGTAAATCAGTCTTTTTATATGTGTAGTTTCTAACTTCATGTTATTTATGTACTTTTTTTGTTTCCAGTCAACTTTTATTTATACGAAAAAATAAACATTTTGTAAAACTTTCCTACATTCGACAAATCTATAAACCAAAGTCACGAATTCTAGATACTTTTTTCCTCGTTATGGATATACACAACAGTATTATTATCTCTTGCACTTCTAAAAATGGTAAAATCATATGTTGCTGGCATAAAATAAATTCTGTCTACAGTTATATTTGTGCTGTATTTCTCTCTGTTATTTTTGCAAACATGAAATGATATTTTAGGACATGAAATGACCTATTCATAAATTATTAATAAAATATTATGTCGTGTACAGTTGGTTTTCTATATAAGTTATTTTTATAATATAAGCGTCTGGCTGGCCGCATTGGAATCGTATGTAATTCATGCAATATTACAAACTTTATAGCGCCAGCTAATTGATCAAAAATATTGCGCCAACATGATCCGTACATGTACAGCAAAAGACCACCTTTATAAACAATAAATCTAAATCTATAGATCAACTTGTCATGATATAATCTTCTGACAAATAACCTTTCGTCTTAAATTTTATTTGTTGTATATACATTTATTGCGAAATCATTAAAAGAATTTTATCTCAATTCGTTTCGTATTTTATAGAATTTTTGGTTGTTTGATAATAAAAAAATTAACAAACAAATCTTATATGAGTAACGAAACAACAATCAACCAACGGTGCTGTACGGCAAATATATATTCATATAGAACAATGTCGGAAAATCTTTCTGAATATAAAGATGCATTGACATTGGAGCATCTTCTAACGAAAGAGATCTTTCTTATTAAAATTTTATTTTATTATTATTATTATTTTTGTCAGAATTAACAGACAAAATCGCTAAAGTATATAATAATAAAAAAAATGCGGTTTCTTTAAAATAAAAATTACGCGAAAAACAGCAACAGCAAAGAATTGTTATATAAAATAAATTGTCGGCATGTTTTGATATTACATATGTGGTGACCATAAGGTATATCGCATAATGTGGATATAAGTGAAATCATCAAATTGTTGTTGTGATGATTGTATTCCTTTTCATTGGATTTTATATTGCTTTTAGAATATTATAAATTGTTTAAGGTTTTTTTAGTTCCGTGTAAGAGATAATACACTTGTCTTATATATTTTTATAATGCTGGAGTTTTGCAATACTGTGCAATTCTTAAAATTACCGCCAAGCCTACGTTATAGCGGTAAATTTAAACTCTTCAAATTAAGTTGGGCTGCTATAAATCATTTTAATGGAAGGTGCACTGGAAAACGAATTTAACGGATTTTACTTATAAGACCGATATAAATAAAAACACTTATTTGTTTTAAAATTTTCAATATGATTAAACTATTTACTTTGTACGTGATAGAAAAAATAACGACATATTTTGGAATTCGATTATTTTGGCTTATACCTTAGACATTAATTACGCTTGTCAAATTAAAATATATTTACTTTCGGTTTAGTTTTTTATGACTACCTAACTAGCATTTAGCTTAGTGTTTTTTGTGCAAATAATTAAAACATAAACAGAAAAGTTAAAAATGGCTGCAACAAATTTTCTATTAAATGCTTATTCGATGCAAGTTTCAAATTATAGAATAACTAGCTGACCTGTGACTGAATAATCAGTCACGTGAATACATTTTGTTGAGTTTTTGGTTAAGAAATGATTAAGAAGATTTTTTAAGATGTAAATTTGATGCACTTTTATCAAAAATAAAGTAAATTTATATACGTGGTTAATTTTTAAATCTTAAATAGAGTGTCATGACAAAATTGTATTTTTACACTCACAACTATTAACACCAAAATGTATGTAATAATCATTTTTTCCAAAATAATCATTTTATGTTCTCTGTTTTGTTGAATTGAGATTCAATTACAAATTTTCTACTCATTTTGTCATCACAGTGTGTCATCACAAAAACATCGGCAATTTTAATAAATTTTGTCATTGTCGCGGTGTTAATGCGCATGATCATAGATTCAATATAAACATATTTTGTCATGGCATTCTGGCGTCATGACAAAATTTTGCTGAAAACACCTGAGGTACCCGTTTCAGGTACTTCCCGGTGGAATTTTTCCGATTTTTCTAGCAAAGGCACACCGCTATATTTATGTCGACCTACCCTGAACAATTTAAACGGATCGGATCATGTTTAGGGGTCATTTTAGGGTTGAGTTTGAAAAAATTAAGCGTATTAATATAATAGATTTAGATAGATAAATAGTAAATTTGTTAGAATGAGAATCGTATCGATTAAGGAAAGAGGCGTTAAAAGCAAAGAAAGGGGTTATTTATTATTAAAACAAACTATGGTTTTATGCAGCTCTATATACAAAAGAAAATAAATTTAAGAAACCTAGAAATAGGCGCTTTCCATGTAAGCTAATAATCATAAAATGTAGTACTATAATTAGTTTACAATATTTCTATTAATTTTATTTAGTTTTATTTTATTTTGGTTGAACAATCACGGAAGAAGAAGTTCCAAAAATTGACGACGAAAATTTAAAAAACACATTCCGACTATCAAGAAATACATTTAACTTCATTAAAAATAGTTTGAAAGACATTAGATGGCAGGAAACATCATTCCGTGCCCCAATAGCTGTGGATAATAGACTAGCTATTGGATTATATGCGTTAGGCTCGTCAGCTGAATATAGGACGGTTGCTTCGCTTTTTGGTGTTGGTAGAACAACAGTGGGCGAAATTGTTTTGGAAATTTCCAAAGAGATGTATTCTAATTTTAAATGTGAATTTTTAAATACATATCCACCAAATTAAAAAAAAGTCGATGAAATAGTTCAAGGTCTTAAGGTACTCGGATTTCCGCAAGATTTTGGTGCTATTGGTGAGTATTTCTCAAAATGGCAGTCGATTATTATAATTTTAAAGGATGGTATTCCATAATTCTACTGGCTATCGTGGACTTTAGATACATATATTCACAATAATTAAAATCATTTATTAAACATTACACATTTCTATTTAAAGATATAGATTTACTTACATAAACGTCAGTTCACTGGGAAAAATAAATGATTCCGATATATCCGAGCAATCTACATTAAAAAAAATTAAGTGTGCTTTAGACCACACTACTGAAGTAAAACTTCTAATATATATTTAATATTTATAATAGAATATGGAAAAATTATAATATTGGAAAAAAAATTGGTCACCCTTTGCGTTCTCGAGTGTCACCTAGCCGTTAATGTCTGATGCCACAAGAGATAACCTTGTAACTTGGTAACTTTTTCAAGGCCAACTAGTCGTAATAGACAATGTTTATGTATGTGTCACAAAATGGACAAAAAAACCAGTTTTGAAATCTCTTCGCATAGTAAAAATGGCCTTGAAATATTTTTTATTTCATTTATGTATAACCACAGTACATCATGTGGTTTCATCGAAAATATGTTTAAGTCGCATTAAAACCTGTATCATAGGCAATCGGGGAAAGAAACGAAGAAAGAATCGGTTTCTGCGATACCTCGTGTGAAATGGAGCTATAATATAGAAAAAATACATATATAAAATATATCACACGGACGAATTTTTTTTGGTCACCCTGTGCGTTCTGGAGTGAGTAAGTTAGTGAGTGACATAGATGTTATAATATAGAAAAAAAAAATGTTGGTCACCCTGTGCGTTCTCGAGTGAGTCAGTCAGTGACATAGAAGTCTATATTATGACTTTCCAATTTCCCTGTTTTTCAATTTTCCAATTCACAAATTTTCCAATTTTCCAATTTACCAACTTTCAAAATTTCCTATTTTAATATTTTTTATTTTCCTATTTTGCAATTTTTCAATTTTTCAATTTTCCAATTTTCCAATTGTCCAATTTTCCAATTTTCCAATTTTCGAATTTTCGAATTTTCCAATTTTTCAATTTTCCAATTTTCCAATTTACCAGTTTTCCAATTTACCAATTTTCATATTTTCATATCATCATATTTTCATATTTTCATATTTTCATATTTTCATATTTTCATATTTTCATATTTTCATATTTTCATATTTTCATATTTTCATATTTTCATATTTTCATATTTTCATATTTTCATATTTTCATATTTTCATATTTTCATATTTTCATATTTTCATATTTTCATATTTTCATATTTTCATATTTTCATATTTTCATATTTTCATATTTTCATATTTTCATATTTTCATATTTTCATATTTTCATATTTTCATATTTTCATATTTTCATATTTTCATATTTTCATATTTTCATATTTTCATATTTTCATATTTTCATATTTTCATATTTTCATATTTTCACATTTTCATATTTTCATATTTTCATATTTTCATATTTTCATATTTTCATATTTTCATATTTTCATATTTTCATATTTTCATATTTTCATATTTTCATATTTTCATATTTTCATATTTTCATATTTTCATATTTTCATATTTTCATATTTTCATATTTTCATATTTTCATATTTTCATATTTTCATATTTTCATATTTTCATATTTTCATATTTTCATATTTTCATATTTTCATATTTTCATATTTTCATATTTTCATATTTTCATATTTTCATATTTTCATATTTTCATATATTCCTATTTTCCAATTTTCCATTTACCTGTTTTCCAATTTTCTAATTTTCCAATTTTAAAATTTTCCAATTTTCCAATTTACAAATTTTCAAAATTTCCAATTTTACAAATTTCGAAATTTCCAATTTTCCAATTTTTCCAATTTTCCAATTTTCCATTTACCAATTTTCCTATTTTCTTATTATCCCATTTTTTTAACCAATGATTAAAATAAAATGGTATCAACTAATGTTCCACCTAGGGATTTATGAATTGTCATGGCACATCCTGATACTAAAGGAAAATGATTTCGTTTTGCGTCTATTGTTTCGTTCGCCTCGTTCGATTACACTTTTCGTAACGCATTTGCCAGCTTAGTCCCCAAGTCAAGCGTGCCTAAAGAAGTTTTACTTCAAAAATATAAACTTATAAATGGAAAGAAAGTGAATATATTGTTAATCGCATTCAGGACCTCGGATATTCTAGTAAAACCACACCATGTGTTATTGCTACATTTTTAGGTAAATCAAAATGCTATTATTTATATTCATAAATATACTATCACGTGTTAAATTCTACTTTAGTCGTGCACAACAATTAAAAATAATTATTCATTTATTAAAATAATCCATTACAGATAGGTCAGTAGTTTTAAAGACACATTAATTTTTATTTAGAAAATTTCAATTACACACTTCTGGAATGAACAATTTGCATTTGTAAAATTTTCCAGAATTTTAAATTTTTTGGTTTCAATTTCATTTCCTTCTTCCATGAAGTTATTTGACCTTTTGAATTATTCTGCGACCGTTTTTGAACAGTCCTCCAAAATTTTAATTATATGTTCGTGTTCACTATTTTTCTTCTTCTATTATTAGCGGGTACCTGCGGCAGACGCAGGTGACACGGGGGACATCGAGGGCGTGGATGGTATTGATGTATCCGTGAGATCACAAACCTAAAAATATGGTTTTAGTATATTTTGTATATTTCATTTACAAAACAAATATCTCGTTATACCAAACTATCATTCCTTCCAATTATTTGAGCCTGCGAAAAATCATTTTAATCGTTATTGCCATTATCGCATTATTAAATTTGAACAGTGCATACCCTCGTAACTCTGCTCGGCCAAAATGTACCGATTACATTTAAAGGAACCTATAATAAAATCAAAGCCTGCCTATTGAATCGTACTTTCAAATAGGGGAAATAAAACATAAACAAAAAACCAAATTTGCATACATTTTGTTTGGAAGATAGCTTTACGTTTGATAAATAAAACATGAATTAAAAATATTGTAAAATTGATGTTTTTTACATAAATCGATGACAGATATAATATATTTCATCTCATTTGAACCACGTAATCTGTAGGTTTCTCATTTCATAGAAATAATATAAATTAATAAAGGAAAATATAAGGGATTTTCGCTGTACATCAACAACAATTAAAAATACGGAAAATTGATGACGTAGAATAGAAGTTTAGAATAGAATTTTGAACTGAAATAATTAATGATGCGATGAAGTATGTTAGGTAAAATTATTATTATTAATTTAAATTTTACCATCCCCTTATTTCCGGAAGCTGGATAACATTTATACTCGCTGAACAAACCGGCACTCTAAGGATATTATTTTTATCATTAACGAACCTAAGTTTGAACTCCAATGAGTTTTTATTAAAGTAATTATTTAATTTATTATATTATTATTATTATAATTATTAAATAAAGTTTTATATGCTTACACGTTTAGTAGCACTCAACACTTAGTAAGAGACGCCAATTCTAGCTGCCAAATAAAAGCAAAGCTTTCTGGAGGGGGGGGGGGTCTTGATGACAGCTTAATACTGAGAGAATTAAGTAATCGATCCCAATGGTCAGCCGTGTAAATAACAATAAATAACAAGCTATTTTTGAAAAGTTGTTGCACTAAGCTGGAGTAAAAATTTGTTCTAAAAAATCGAAAGAACCCTTTTTAAACAGCGGTTTATTTATTAGCTGAAACGCGATGTATAGTACTAAAATCGAGTGTATTTTAGAGCTTCCCCAAATATTTAGTTTTATAACTCAATGTCACCACAAAAACATTGATAAATATTAGCAAAATAATAATATTCAAACTTTTATCTTCCACCTAGCCTTAGTTTAGGCATGGTTGAGTTATACCTACCATGTAGTTGCGTCTTTATAAGTATTTTATTTGTTCGTGCATCGTTTGTTTCTTGCAACAGTTTTCACCAAAATGTATGTCATTTTGTATACACCCACATATATTTTTTTGTTGTTTGTTAGATACTTCCGTTAAAAATTCTGAACCGAAAAAAGCGGTTATAAAAATTTAAATTATAAAATCCTCATCCTCAAATTTAACAGCGCTCGAAGCAACCTAAGAGGAATGACGTATGGCCACGATTATTTGCCGATCCGAACTACTGAGCTGAAATATCTTCGATGTTAAAATCGAAAATAATTTATTTATTTAGTCGAGTGTCCAAAATATAGAATTTTTGACGCAGCAATTATGATACTTGAATATTTCGAGATTGATGCTGTACCACCAAAATGTTTTTCAAAACAATTGGTACAATTTGTTAAATCTGGCAAAGAATTAGGTGGCAAAGACTATATAGCAAGGATTATGTTATATTTTAAAAATCAGAATTAGTTTAATGTACAAAAAAACGTTAAAACTGATTTTTACTACATTATCACTATAGTTCATTGCTGTGGCGTATAAAACGCCGTTAATTACGAAATTTGTATAAAGTTTATTCGAGGTTTAGTTAAATGGAAGTACATAAATAGACAATTCAATTGAAACCGTTTTAAAATGCATTGCAATGAATGATACTCGAGGAGGAATGATAAATGACCATCGGCAGCGATTAGAAAATAAAGGAGTGTCCAGAGAACCGAAGAAAATTAATGTTTGGCACTTTTGGTGAAAGAGCGGCATACAATATTAAGAGAACTCTTGGCTTCTCACACATACGTGGGACAAATACGCAAGCATTTCACGTTCATTGCTTATATTTTTTAAAAACATTGTTACTACTTTAAACAAGTTATATTTTCTCAACTAAATGAGACACCAAATCAACCCGTTTGGTAGTACATAATCCATAGATTATCGAAGAGCTGCTTTTGAAACGGCCACTATCTGAGTTTTTCATCATTTATCACCGCTGAAAATGACGCCATATTCGCAAAGAAAAAATTCTTTTGGAAAATGACCAAAAAAATCTTTGCTCTGTAATTTTCATTAAGAATAAAATATTTTTAAATTGCATACAAGTATTATGTCTTTTTGGTGGCCGCTATGGTGTTCGAACGATGTTACAAAATCAACATACTGTAAATGAAAATTTTATAGGTTTTATTACGCGCTGGCAAGGAAACTATAATTTGTTCTATAATTGTTCTATAATTTTTTAACCACATATTTATGCATATCTGAGTTTGAAAAACACTGCCCCTCGCATGCTTTCACATAACTTCTGACTGACTGAATGTCGTTAATTATAAATAATAAAAATAAAAAAATCCTTGTACAAAATCAGTTTTTTTTTGTTTCCATTGCAATCGTGTTTTTAGAAAGAGAATGGAAAGAGACCCATATTGTAATTTGAAATCATGACGAAATACAACAACAACATTAATAAAAGCTCATTATTTATTAATTTTCCAAGTTAATTTTCACGCAGTTGAAAGGGTTTTCTTGAATCCTATTTTGAACTTTTCTCAATTTTTCTGTAGAAAAATATTTAAAATGCTCATTGAACCATAGACACAAACTAACAAATAAAATTGGCCGTTTTTCATTATTTTCAATGGGAAATATAAATTTGTTTACCCCATATTTTAAGTTTAGTGGAAAATAGCTCTAACAGGGAGGCTCTATTAATCTATATAGCTCTGTTAAAATGCACCGGCTTATAAAATAACCAATCATGATGGCGAACGACCAGAAACTCCCTTTTGTTTCTTTTCATCACTGTAATAGAAGAAATATTATTTGCGGTTCGAGGGTTGCCTTTTATATTTCGGGATTGGACAACCATAGTGTTGCAATCTGGCAGCTGACAGCTCTATCGTAAAGTTTGAAATTTTTGAGATTATACGTACTCGGAACGTTTTGACATTCGAGCGCTATTTGTGTTGTTTACAGTACTCATTAGCTCAACATCTCAGCGAAAAAATGGAATTAAATCGTGAACATTTTCGTGCGATTATTTTTTACAACTTTCGACGTGGATTAAGGCAGCAAGAGTGCATGGATGAACTTAATTCGCATTTTGGCGATGAAGCTCATCCATCAAGGACCAGTGTTTATCGATGGTATGGTGAATTCAATCGAGGTCGTAGTTCACTCCAAGACTTGTTGTTCCGGAATGTGACCTATCTTGAGATTGAGACAACCTTAGGCATTAGTGGGACCAGCATACATTCAATATTGCATAAACATTTGAATGTCGAAAAAATTTGTTCGCGTTGGATCCCACACAATTTGTCAATCGCTCAACAAAAAAAGCTCGTGTCGATTGGTCGAAAGAAAAGCTCAAAAATACGATCGCGGTGCTTCAAAACACGTCTATGACATAGTGACAGGTGATGAATCGTGGATTTACGCGTATATAAGCCCGAAAGTAAACAGCAGTTGACTGTATGTGTGTTTCAAGATGAGCCGAATCCAACAAAAGTTGTTTGCGCACGAAGCACTTGCAAGCAAATGATCGCCTGTTTTTTCGGAAAAAATGAACATGTCGGTACACAACCATTTGTTTACCAGTTGTTTTCCAAGAAATCAGGAAAGCCAACTGCCGAAGACGGATCACTCTTCACCACGACAATGCGAGCTCTCACACAACAACTGCATTTTTGAGCACTCAAAACATCGATGTGATGAGTCGTCTGTCGTATAGTCCTGACTTGTCACCAAATGACTTTTTGAAGTAAAACTTCTTTAGGCACGCTTGACTTGGGGACTAAGCTGGCAAATGCGTTACGAAAAGTGTAATCGAATGAGGCGAACGAAACAATAGACGCAAAACGAAATCATTTTCCTTTAGTATCAGGATGTGCCATGACAATTCATAAATCCCTAGGTGGAACATTAGTTGATACCATTTTATTTTAATCATTGGTTAAAAAAATGGGATAATAAGAAAATAGGAAAATTGGAAAATTGGTAAATGGAAAATTGGAAAAATTGGAAAATTGGAAATTTCGAAATTTGCAAAATTGGAAATTTTGAAAATTTGTAAATTGGAAAATTGGAAAATTTTAAAATTGGAAAATTGGAAAATAGGAATATATGAAAATATGAAAATATGAAAATATGAAAATATGAAAATATGAAAATATGAAAATATGAAAATATGAAAATATGAAAATATGAAAATATGAAAATATGAAAATATGAAAATATGAAAATATGAAAATATGAAAATATGAAAATATGAAAATATGAAAATATGAAAATATGAAAATATGAAAATATGAAAATATGAAAATATGAAAATATGAAAATATGAAAATATGAAAATATGAAAATATGAAAATATGAAAATATGAAAATATGAAAATATGAAAATATGAAAATATGAAAATATGAAAATATGAAAATATGAAAATATGAAAATATGAAAATATGAAAATATGAAAATATGAAAATATGAAAATATGAAAATATGAAAATATGAAAATATGAAAATATGAAAATATGAAAATATGAAAATATGAAAATATGAAAATATGAAAATATGAAAATATGAAAATATGAAAATATGAAAATATGAAAATATGAAAATATGAAAATATGAAAATATGAAAATATGAAAATATGAAAATATGAAAATATGAAAATATGAAAATATGAAAATATGAAAATATGAAAATATGAAAATATGAAAATATGAAAATATGAAAATATGAAAATATGAAAATATGAAAATATGAAAATATGAAAATATGAAAATATGAAAATATGAAAATATGAAAATATGAAAATATGAAAATATGAAAATATGAAAATATGAAAATATGAAAATATGAAAATATGAAAATATGAAAATATGAAAATATGAAAATATGAAAATATGAAAATATGAAAATATGAAAATATGAAAATATGAAAATATGAAAATATGAAAGTATGAAAATATCAAAATATCAAAATATCAAAATATCAAAATATGAAAATACGAAAATATGAAAATATGAAAATATGAAAATATGAAAATATGAAAATATGAAAATATGAAAATATGAAAATATGAAAATATGAAAATATGAAAATATGAAAATATGAAAATATGAAAATATGAAAATATGAAAATATGAAAATATGAAAATATGAAAATATGAAAATATGAAAATATGAAAATATGAAAATATGAAAATATGAAAATATGAAAATATGAAAATATGAAAATATGAAAATATGAAAATATGAAAATATGAAAATATGAAAATATGAAAATATGAAAATATGAAAATATGAAAATATGAAAATATGAAAATATGAAAATATGAAAATATGAAAATATGAAAATATGAAAATATGAAAATATCAAAATATCAAAATATGAAAATATCAAAATATCAAAATATCAAAATATGAAAATATGAAAATATGAAAATATGAAAATATGAAAATATGAAAATATGAAAATATGAAAATATGAAAATATGAAAATATGAAAATATAAAAATATGAAAATATGAAAATATGAAAATATGAAAATATGAAAATATGAAAATATGAAAATATGAAAATATGAAAATATGAAAATATGAAAATATAAAAATATGAAAATATGAAAATATGAAAATATGAAAATATGAAAATATGATGATATGAAAATATGAAAATTGGAAAATTGTTAAATTGGAAAACTGGTAAATTGGAAAATTGAAAAATTGGAAAATTCGAAAATTGGAAAATTGGACAATTGGACAATTGGAAAATTGAAAAATTGAAAAATTTAAAAATTTAAAAATTGCAAAATTGCAAAATGGGAAAATAAAAATATGAAAATAGGAAATTTTGAAAGGTGGTAAATTGGAAAATTTGTAAATTGGAAAATTGATAAACAGGAAAATTGGAAAGTCATAATATAGACTTCTATGTCACTGACTGACTCACTCGAGAACGCACAGGGTGACCAACAATTTTTTTTTCTGTATTATAACATCTATGTCACTCACTAACTTACTCACTCCAGAACGCACAGGGTGACCAAAAAAAATTCGTCCGTGTGATATATTTTATATATGTATTTTTTCTATATTATAGCTCCATTTCACACGAGGTATCGCAGAAACCGATTCTTTCTTCGTTTCTTTCCCCGATTGCCTATGATACAGGTTTTAATGCGACTTAAACATATTTTCGATGAAACCACATGATGTACTGTGGTTATACATAAATGAAATAAAAAATATTTCAAGGCCATTTTTACTATGCGAAGAGATTTCAAAACTGGTTTTTTTGTCCATTTTGTGACACATACATAAACATTGTCTATTACGACTAGTTGGCCTTGAAAAAGTTACCAAGTTACAAGGTTACCTCTTGTGGCATCAGACATAAACGGCTAGGTGACACTCGAGAACGCAAAGGGTGACCAATTTTTTCCAATATTATAATTTTTCTATATTATATTATAAATATTAAATATATATTAGAAGTTTTACTTCAGTAGTGTGGTCTAAAGCACACTTAATTTTTTTATTCCCGTACGTAAAAAACAAACTGAGAGGTCAACGTTTTGTGACACCTGAAGAAGCGGTTGCTGCGTTCAGAATGCATGTTTTCGAGATACCTCAATCAGAGTGGAAAAAGTGCTTCGACAATTGGTTCAAACGCATGCAAAAGTGTAAAAATCTTCATGGGGAATATTTTGAAAAACAGTAAAGCGATTTTCGATGATTAATGCATATTTGTTTTTGTTCTCTAATCCCGAAATTTAAAAGGCAGCCCTCGTATAAACATAAATATTATTAAATTTTATAAAGTTTCCTCACCGATATTTTTTTTTGTTAAAATATTCATTTTATTTGGTACCGCGGTAGAATTAACCTTAATTTTTAATTCGTTCGCTAACCGTTG
This sequence comes from Nephrotoma appendiculata, assembly GCA_947310385.1. Classification (NCBI taxonomy): domain Eukaryota; kingdom Metazoa; phylum Arthropoda; class Insecta; order Diptera; family Tipulidae; genus Nephrotoma; species Nephrotoma appendiculata. The sequence continues at coordinate 171,714,764 of OX371225.1, forward strand.
AGCCATTTCAAGCATAATATGCCCGTTCCTTTTTCCTTTGCGCAGTTATAATAAAATATTACAAATTCCATCCCAAATATTTATGAAAGTATTTGTTTCAGAATCTGACCATATTTTATGTGATTTTTTCTGTTTTTTCAATGGGCATAAATTGCAAAATTTTTTTTGTTTGAAATACACTTTAAATATATTTAAAAATATGAAGTAATGTGGCAGTTATATAAATGGTGTACCACGCCAAAATAATGACAGATAAAACATGAATAATATCAAATAAATTAGTATTTTTAGACGTTTATGTGTCATCTAATAATTTTTATGTCATCGTAATGACAACTCGTTGTCAACGTCGACTACATATCAACTGTTCGTAGACAACGTCGACTGCTATACTTGTAATCTACCCCAGTAGTGATTGGAGATTTCACTTAATGGAAGTTATTAGTACTATAAAAAATCTATTTCCAAGTAACTTAGGCTGTGCGGGTCTCATATGGATTTTTAATATTACTGTCACTTTACCACAATTGATAATACACATTTCTATAGAAGTTGTAAAACTCTAATTTTATTTGCTAATTAATATAATATTAAATTAAAATAGTTTAGTAAGTAATTTAGTGAAAGAAATTGTTATCAAGCACACAGAATTGGAGTTTGTACTGTGTGGCGGAAGTTTATTTTTTTTTAAATTTCCGACTAATTAAATTGATGTTCCTACTAGTTCTTCATAGATTCTCGTTTTTCTCGAGAATGATATACTTTTCAAAATATTTGCAAAAATTCCGGTGAATAATTTCGGCCAAAGTCACTGGGGTGTCCCCATTTATGGAAAAGATCGTTTTAAGAACTTTCACTCTTATCAGTTAATCCGTCTGGGCTGTAGAGCAAAGCATTATTTTGAGACGAATTTTCATACTTATAGACGATGGTAAATATATGTATATGGCGAAAAATACGTGAAATTACAAATTTTTGTAAGTCATGTTTTAATTTTATGATTTTTATGTTTTGAATGTGTACCCTTGATTGAAAAAAAAAATATAAATACTTTAATTTTTGTTGTTGTTGTTGTTGTTGTTAAAGATATAGGGTGTCAAATTTTGAGAAAAACAATAATCATGATGTTGTATATATGTCAATAAAAAGAAAAATAATTGTTCGATAATTATGATTTTGGACTCATTTTAAAGGTAAGTTAATAAGGATTTATAAAAAAATATAAAAATAGTCTACTGTTTAATTCCTTCTTCTCTAAATTTCCCGCCAAAATGTTCTTTTTAAATTTTCTCAAAAACCTATTTTTTTAAATTTTTTTTTTTTTTTATAAAATTCGTTAATTAATATTTTACAACATATCAAAAAACTAGAATGCCGTTATTTTTTGTTTTCTTGCAAAATGCGTTTGAATAAGAGCAGTATTTCATTTTTATATGGAAAAACTGTATTTCAATGGATATTGCTCGGTGTTTGGAAATTGTTTACAAAAAGGTTAGTTCAGTTAAATTATTGATATTTATTATTCAAATTTAATTGCATATATTTAAAACCCAAATTCTTTTGAGAATTTTCTTTTATTGTTTAACATTAAATCTTATTCAAATTAAAAATTACAATTTAAATTTAACATAATCGTCAGAATTAGAACATTTTTTACAGTTCAAATAGCCATCCTCTGTTGAAATAACTGCATGGAAACCGTGAGTTCCTTTTACTGTTTTTAAATTTTCAAACCTAGTTGCAAGTTTGATTTGCTTGGATTTATGTTTTGCGTCTGAACAAAATCCAAATTTGATATCTGTCTTCAACGTTTTAGCCCATTTAAATAATGCATCTGCATTGGTTACTATACTGCTGTATTCCATTGTGAGACTAGCTCTGGATGCCTTTCTTTTGATGGTACCTCCTACTCCATCACATGGACCTTTTCCATGAGCTGTTGCATGGAAATGCCATTCACAATCAACTCCAAAATCCTCTTTGTGTTTTTAAATGTTCTTAAAATTTCTCTTATTTTTATAATGCGTGACTGCGCCATCGGTAATATAATAAATTTTAGATAAACTGGATATTTTAGTTTTCAAGAACTGCATCAATTTTTCAATGAATAAGTGAACCGCTACAGTATCGTTGTGAAGTAATTTGCCATCCAAATTTTGGTAAATTACAAATGGATGAATAATCGCTTGCTTATTATTCCAATGAAATGTCTTGCGTGGCATTTTGCATTATAAATGCATAATTTTCTGCAAATCACATAAAACTATCACCTCCGTAGACTTCAGCGCCATTTTTTTATTTTTTAAGAAAGCTGGACTGCTGAAGTGGAATGAAGCAATGAGGTAACAGATTCTTCAGCTTATTTATGAAATAATCCAGAAATTCATCCAACGATTGAGAAATGGTCTCCTGATTGCAACTATCGGTAGAAACCCACTGATTAAATTTTAACTCATCATCCTCGCAGCCATGTTCCCGAATTGCATTTTTAAAATATTCTTTAAAGTTATCCAGTCCTGGGCAGCTTTCGCATTGTAGAAGGCAACATGTTGGTGTAGGCTCATCACATAAAACAGCTGAAATACAATCCCGGTAGTGCGCTATCTTTCCGTTGGTAATAGTTTCTATTTTGGTGCCATAAATAATTAATTTTACATTTTGATGTGTGATACATACGCAGACTGTGTGCGTTTCACTACTACATGGTTGTACACTGTATTTAGCAGCTTTTGCACTTTAGCTTTATCGACTGTTAAATAATCGTTTTTGCCTGGCATTATACGACTAGCATCATCATCAGTATAATAAGATAATACTGCTTGCTTCAGCTCATCACTTATTCGCTTTCATATATTACCTGCTGGACGACTTAGTGGACCAGTATTGTCTCGTAGATCTTTAGCGGTTCGCACCATATGTTGCGTTGCCTTGAACTCATTCTGGATTTCCTGAATGGTTAATGATTTTGGCAATATAGTAAATAACTGAATCTTATCACTTGTTTTCTCCAGTTCTCGAATTTAGCTTTTAGATCACCAATCAATTCATCATATAGTGCAACCTTCCTCTGATCTTCGGTTGACTGATGCAAAAGCGGCACGATTCCCGGAACCAAAGATGTTTATGGTGTTATTGAAGCTTAATCTTTTACTTTTGCTGCTGATGTTTTGGCCTGGCTTCTAACGTACTCGGATATATAGGAGACTTTCCAAGAAAGGGTAACACTTCATTCATTTTTTCCAAAACAGACACATTTTTTAAATAATACTCTTCACTATCACTGCTATTATCGTTATCGGCTATTTGAGGTGTTAGAGGAGATCTTGTTGATGGTCCCGCAACTGGTGACAACTCTAGTTCTATTTTTCGTCGTAGCACGTTGAACAGAGATACAAATTATCTTTACTCTTATTTATATCAACAATGTTCATTTTTTGTTTTCAAAAGAATTACTCATCGTTTAACAGGTACGCCTGCGTTACATAAAAATAATCAACCCCCAATAAAAAAAGGGAAAACAACATTTTATTTACTCTTTTATAAAATATCCCAAGAAAGAAAAGGAATTTATGGTACTTACGACTAACCAAACGATATAAACCAGGGGTAGCACCTCATAATTCTGTGACTCATACTTAAATATGACACAAATTTGTACAATAAATAATAAACCAAACGCACAAATTAAGTGAACTACGTCTTTTGTAAACAATTTCAAAACACCGAGAAATATCTATATAGCCTTCCATATAAAAATGAAATATTTATCTTACTAAAACGAATTTTGCAAGAAAACAAAAAATAACGGCATTCTAGTTTTTTGATATGTTGTAAAATATTAATTAACGAATTTTATAAAAAAAAAACAAAAAATTAAAAAAAATAGGTTTTGAGAAAATTTAAAAAGAATGTGGGAAATTTAGAGATGAAGGAATTAAACAGTATACTATTTTTATATTTTTTTATAAATCCTTATTAACTTACCTTTAAAATGAGCCCAAAATCATAATTATCGGTCAATTATTTTTCTTTTTATTGACATATATACAACATCATGATTATCGTTTTTCTCAAAATTTGACACCCTATATCTTTAACAACAACAACAACCAAAAAAAATTAAGTGACTCAAAATGTTTGTTTTAATCAAGGCTACACATTCAAAACATAAAAATCATAAAATTAAAACATGACTTATGGTTCCATAGAGTGAATTTGTGAGTTGAAGATTTTTTCGCCATATACATAAATTGTAGTTTTCTGTTTTTGTATGTAATACAGGTTTGTCGCTTGTTCATATCATGTGAAGGGATTGATGTCTTTCCTTTTAAACCAATAGTTGATAACACCAGTGCGATGACTCTGATCATTGACTATAGACGTCAGTAAAGTGAAATAAATGATAAGATTATTTGTATAAATTTTGTCTCGTGATATGTCAATAACATTTGAAAACTGTATTAAATTATTGTGCATTGGCTACTCTGACTGTACAGACTTTGTAAGACGTAAGCACCACCTTTTCATAAAGACTTTATAGACTTATAATTTTTTTTATTAACCAATAGCAATCGTTAGGAAATTATATATTTCTCCAGCATCTGGCTTTTATTTTATTTTCATTGTGGTATGTCAATTTGTGTTCTTGTTGGATATTTATTATCCGCATTGCACATGTCATTGACTGCCCTCAGTATTTTGTAGTTGGATAAGTGCTCCTGATAAATTTTTTGAAGTAATCAGATAATTTCCGAAATTCTAATACCATTTTTTATTGTTGAGTTGTTTTTAATACAGAAAGAAAGTACCTGTGATAGTTGTTGTGCGGTTCGTAAGCGTTAATCTCATAACTGTTGTTCTAATTTCAGCTCTTCCATTTGTAACAATGATTGCTTGAAAGACATTCAGTCCTGGTAAATCATAAAACTCCAGTACAACTTTATTTCCAAATTGCTGATTTTTGGAGCTGAAATTTTATGTTTTATCCTTTTATCTTCATCTCCTGATCTGATGTTAAATGGTTTCCTTATCGGTTATTACATGTTGCTGTTGAGGTCCTATACTTTTAGTAAGATATGCTTTAAAGATTTACTTCGATACTGCTCTTCTTCTGCTTTATCTTCAATGCCACTGTAGTTATTTTATACTATACTCCCTATAAAAGGAATTTTCTTTTTCTAGTAGTTCAAGATGGAAATTTTGTCATTGCTGAGTTTGATTCCTTCATGTGTCAGGACTTCTACTCTGGTGCATGTGTCTCAATTTTTTGATTTAAGGACCCTTGGCCAATTCCAGCGTGATTAATTTTTTTGATTTAAGGTATCATCCACATTCAACGTATGTCCCGAATAACACGAACAATGCTGACTTCCAATTCATCAATTGTTCCTAGTTTATCAGCATAACCCATTGACTTCACGTAAGATTCACAGGAAATAATCGAGAGGTATCAAATCGCACGACCTTAGAAGCCAATCGACAGGTCCATTTCTCGAAGTCAACTTATCGCCAAATTTTGATTTTAATAAGTCGATAGTTGCGGTCTCCATATGGCACGTTACGCCATCCTGTTTAAACCACATCTCGCCCGGATCAATGTCACAGTTTGACGGATGGCTTGCTCTGATGGTCGATTATGTGCGCCATAAAAATCACAAAGTCGTCTATAGGTTGTACGAACCGACGACTTATTTTCAAATTAAATTTTAATACATTCGTTCAAGCGTGAGTCTATTCGTGATGATTTGTCAGAGTTTACTGAGATCTGCCAGAGTATCTTAAAAAAAATAGTTTTTGATTTATTTTCTATAATTTTAAGTTCTATCAGGCTTAAAAAAACACTCTATATATGGTTGGTTTATAAATAGAGGTCATTGATGATGAACATTCCCATACAATTCACCTACGCTTCAATTTTCTAGTATGAGGTTTTCTTGCTAATATTTTAACGTTCTCCGGCCCTGTTTATCTCCATAATGTAGAGGTAAAGATTCTATTCTGAAAAATTGCCCTGTACATTGGTTTTCGGTTTACAATGCTGCAGTTTTTAACGAATATTTGTAATTTTTTCACTGGTAATTTGCAAATTTCGTTTATATCCTGTTAAGTTTTTGGTCCAGAAAGCACTGCATTGTTTGAAAAAGTTGTCCAAGTAAATCTAAACTCCCTCCCAGTTTTTTATTAAAGTTCATTGAGTGCACCAGATAATTGACTCAGTGTGGCTTGGATTTGTTCGATTGCACTGATTGTAATCATTTTAAAAATGTGTATATTCAATTGTTATTATGAATGTGTACTATTTCAACTTACTTCAATTATTAATATTAATTACCTATTTTTTTTTCAAATATTTTACGATTTTTTAATTTTAAAATATAAACTTACACTTTTATGGTTTTTATAGTCGAGATGTACCTTATGGGTTGAATTTAACCTAAGGATTAGAGTTTTCTCAGAGGTCTTTAAATACTCTCCGGATATGTAATCACGGGACCGCCGTATGGTGTGATAAGCATGAAACAAAGAAACACTTTTTAGTCGTAGGCGTTGAAACGTTGAACAGTCCCGGAGTCTTCTCGGCTCAGTCCTCGATGACAAAGTATGCATCTATAATTTTTTATCACTACAATAAGGTTTAGTAGCCATTTATAATAAATTACTTTCACATTACGTGTGTAATATCAGGTTCGTCGTTTTTTATTTTATATTTGGAGTTGATGTCTTTTGTATATACACACAAAAATTTCTTTGGTTTTAAAATAGTAACGGAGTAATATCTATTTGACATTTAAATTGTCAAAATGACTTTTATATTGACAGAACAGAATGAAATGTTTTGCCACCAATCATTTTACCATTACATGTGTAATATAAGGTTCGTCGTTTTTGCATTTTAAGTAAGGATAGATGTCTTTCGTTTTGCCGGCCGTCATTTTGAGGAGAAAACTTTTTGCTTCATTAAACTGTCCTTGTTTGTGTGTGGGGATTTGTGTAGTCTGATTTTCACCAACTTCCCGACTATAGCTGATGCTCTGAAATCTTTGGCATTTGCGTGACGTGAATGGCCAGACCACACACTTTTTCGCCATGAGTGATGTTAAAAAATCAAATATTGTTGAATGTTTGCAAAGAAAGCACATAATGGCTTCAACATTTTTTTCTGTTTCTTGGTATTTATCACTTTGAAATTACTGACGAAGGATACTGTTAATTGGTCAGTAATTTCAAAATATAAATATTTCATAGTTGCTCTCAATCGAAATAAATCGATTGAAGCTAAAAGAAACCATTTTCCACTAAAACCAGCCTGCACATTGACAATACACAAATCAAAAGGAGGGACAAGCAACGGGTCGAAATTGAAAATTTGGCAGCATGGCGATTCGCAATACGACTTTACTGTCTGTGATGGTGAACTTCTACTCATACTTGGCGGCGATTTTAATATTTCTGTGGTTTTTTTTGAGAAACTAGTTAACTGAATTTTTTACGATTTTGAGTTATGAATGAAAATAACCTTAAAATTGTGAATATTTTCAGAAAAGTTTTCGACATTTTCCAAATTTTTCTCAATTTCCAAGAAAATAATTATTAAAAGTGAATAACTATTGCAAAAAATAATTTATTTTTGTTAAATAAAATTAGAGGTGTAGTTGTTATTACATCATCTCAAAATGCGTATTTTTCATATAACTTGTTATAATAATTTAAATGGTTTTCATTAAACAAAAAATGTGTTCTTTGTAGCTCTTCCATTTTATTAAAGATAAACAAGTTCAATTATCATTTTACTATAAAATAAAAATTGCGCCTAAATGATTGTATCATTTGAAATTTAACTGCTGTTGTCAAATTTCTTTAGAATGTATAGTCAAGTTTTCTACAAAATTTTACAAAAATTATTGTCAGCAAATAAAATTAACGCACATAAACACTATTAATTATTAAGTTTACGGTAAGTCCTTTATTTTGTATTGCAAATATTATTTGTATAGTTTAAAATAATTATGATTAATTAAGATAAATGAAACTAAAAATTGTGTGTTCTTCATAACCCCACTTTAATTATTATCTGTTTATTATAAATTACGCGTACATTGTAGGTTCATGAATAATTATGGATACATTTGATGAATTATTTACATCATCAGACGAAGATGATTGCGAAATTATTATGGAAACTCAACCGCTGATTATGATTGATTCAAATTCTCCTCTATTATTATTCAAAACAATTTGCAAAATTGAACCAAGTGAAACAGGCGAGTAAATTGCAGGGGAATTTTATTGTCAAATTTTTGTTTAATTTTATTTTATATTTTTTTGTAGAACAACCAAATAAAACATTGCTCAAAGATTTAGATGAAACGCAAATGAGTGAGTATGAAACAGGTGTAGTTGCACGAGAAGTTCATCCAAATGCTGAAATTGGTAATCAATAAAACGCCGCTGATACGCACATATCCAAGCAAATTGAATTCGAGAACGAATCCAGCAATCATACAGCATACTAAAGATGCGAGCTCTGAAACTCAATATTACGTAATTGCAGCTGAATCAAATGATAAATTATATGAATACGAGAATAAAATTCAACAGTCAAATTATGAAACTGTTAATCAAACAAAGTCCGATGCTACACACATATCTGGATTTGATGGGTTTGAAAATGAATCTGATAATGAATATTTGGTATCTGAAACTGAGAATAACGTGGTCGTGGCTTACTCTGGCGAAGAATTATTAGAATGCGAGAATGAAATTGATGGGTCTGACGAAGGCAATTATACTGACCATTTGACACCTGAATCGGAATATATAATATGTTCGTGCCTGCATCTGATGATGAATTAATTGAACGAGAGAATGAAATGTACACTGATTATATCGACAACTCTAAAAATGGCTTGTTAAATTTTCATTAGTTTCTTATACAGCCATTTTAGTTGAGATAACAAATTTAGTTACGTAGAAATTAGTGTTTTTATTATTTGCATATTATTTATAATGATGCGTATTATTTGTTTTTATTTATAGTGCAACCACACTCAGGATCTGCGATGAATAGAATAAATCGAAATCACTCAAACAAATCTAAATGAACTAAACTTAAAAGAAATTCCGGTTTATCATACGTGGCTAAGAGTGGAAAAATAATAAAAAACCGGAAATCGATACCACTATAGAATTGTAGAAAGCAATGCAAAAGTTAGTACGGAAAAGCAAAGCAATCAAAAGTTAGTACGGAATTGATAGAAAACTGTTTCAACGAATATTGTAATCGTATGGAATCACAAATTTGAAATCCCCAAAGAGACAAAGAAATTTTTCTTGTAAATATTTTGTTATAGATAACACACAGAAAAATATCAAAATTTGTAAAGGTTATATGAATATTTACGATGAATCAAATGGATTTATATATCGACAATAATAAAGAAAAATACAACCGGGTTAGATCTTACTGATTTAAGAGGTAAATTCGAATCAATTAAAAAAATAAGTAACAAGCAAAAATCCGATGTTGAATGCCATATCAAATCCTTCCCGGCGTATGAGTCACATTATGCTAGGGCGCATACAACGAAGTTATATTTGGCTGAGAGACTAAATTTGACAAAGATCTATGATCTTTACAAAGAGAAGTACCAAAATTGTAAAGTATCATACACAAAATACAGAGAAATATTCAAATCGCTAAATTTGAAATTTAAGAAACCCCAGTTGGATAGGTGCTCGAAATGTGATCGATTTGACATGAAAATTAAAATGGAGCAGTCTCGGGATATAAAAAATTATTTGATCTGTCAAAGGAACACACATCATGAATATGCTGAAACAGAATATGAAACTAAACGACTTGATAAGGCCGATCTACTAAAAACGGTACTTTGTGTTAATTTGCAGCAGTGTTTACCAACGCTGTACTTAAAATGTTCTACTGCATTTTATAAGCGAAAATTATGGACATTAAACCTTACAATAAGAAATTGCAGCGATAATACCACACACTGCTTCATGTGGGATGAAACCGTTAGTGGAAGAGGTGCAAATCAAATCGCGCCTTGTATTTTCTAATATTTTAGGAATTCAAAAAGTTTAAAATCACATATAGTAATCTTTAGTACACTTGGGCTGGACAAAATCGCAATAGTATAGTTGCTACAATATTTCAATATTTAATGACCCTGGATCCAAAATTTGATTTATTAGAACACAAATTTCTAGAGCCTGGTCAAACCCATGTTGAATGTGATAGTGACCACAGTGTCATCGAAAGAAATAAGAAAACAACTAATGTTCCGATATCACATCCCCATGACTGGGCCCTATTAATTCGATCGCGGGGGAACAAAAATAAATTTAAAGTATATGAAATGAGACTTGAATTTTTTTTGGATTTTGGTAAATTGCAATAGACGCATTTCAAAAAACCATTAAAAAATTAAGAAACGGCGAAAATAGTTTGGAACAATATTCGAATATTGAGGTAAAATTATTTACAAAATATTTTCATTGATCGTTATTTTAATAACTAACGGTGCATTTTCAGATACACAAAAGGGAATTCCGATTCCTTTTCATAGAAAACAAGCTACAACGACGCACATTTCAAAAACAATGGTTATTAAAAAGCCTGGCAATACGAGCTTTAATATTCAGCAGTAGAACTTGGCTTCTTTACCAATTTCTGACGAAAAGAAAGCCGATTTAATTGACTTATTAGAATTCATCCCTCTAGTATTCCACAATTTTTATCGCGAAATAAAAACCAAACCAAATATGAAAGAAAGATGCTACTTTTCAGAAGATTCAGATTCTGAATAACATATCATTTCAAATTTATTTTTATTTTATTTTATGTTTAATTTTATTTTATAATATAAATTTTATTTAATGTTAATTTATTAATGAACTGTGATGTTATGTAACAATAACAAATATGAAATAATTGCCAAAAATGTGATATCACAAACCAAATAATTCTAATAAATTGAATTTACACAAGAATCAAGTTTATCATTCCATTAAAAACATCAGGAATTTTTAAAATTAACCATGAAAATAGAGACTGTCAATGTTCTTGATTTTATAGAAAATTTTAAATTTTTACAAAAATTTTTGTTATTTTAAAACTAGTTACCTTTACTTAAAAATTTACAAAGTTCCTTTCGTTTGTTAATAAAACTAACCATATGCAGATATCAAGTTTATATGAATTTGAATCCAGAAGCAACAAAACAAAATATCTGATATATTTCGCATTTTCAACATAAAAACACTATTGTTATATATTATTATGTACAGGTTAACTGATTACCACCGATACCATCTATATTTAAAAATAGAGTCGTATTTGTTTTAAATGCGATTTACTAAAAACGAAGTTTTTGCAGTTAACTAGTTTCTCAAAAAAACCAAAGATTTACTTCGATAAAGGATTGCGCTAAGTACAATTTTAGATATGATACACTCATTGTGAAATATGAACAAAAGTATATACATACCTTCAACATTTTAAAGGATGCGTTGATTTACCCCCTCTATTGTATATTCTAAGACAATCGATCATAAAAGAGTTTTTTTATACTTCCTAATCATTTTTGCGTTTCCCTTTAACGCAAGCCTTTCACAAGAGTGAGAACCGGTATATCAGAAGTTTTTACTAAGAAAATTTTGCAATCCACTAATCAGCTTCAGCTAAATATTATTAGCATTTCTGCTATCTTGCAAATTTCCAAAATTTACATACATCAAAAAATCAGTCTTGAAAGTGAGCAATTGAAATTAGGTCATAATTATCATTTGTATTTCTTACTACTTCATTATCTTCTTTAAGGCTTGTGTCAAGATTATGAGATAAATTGGGCGAACTCAGCGATTTTTGGCCTACATCGTCCACCAATCTTTGAAAATAAATAACATTTACTAAAAATCGATTAAAAACAAAAAGATTAACATAAAAAAATGCAAATAAATTTTCAAACAAAATAATTTCAGGTAATTATTTAATTTTGATGACTGAAATTTTGATTTTGATTGTTGGTAATTTGATGTTGAAAAGTTTAGCACTTACCAAAAACGTTTACCGTGTTGCTTCTCCGAAATTTTAATCTAATCATTTCTGGTTATACACGACAGTCTTACCAAAAGTCCGGTTTACGCAATAATAAATAATTAAATAATATAACTAAACCATTTAATGATGTTAATCTGTAGTAGGAATTTTGTCGTTCTGGTTATGATTTAAAAAATTTCAATAAAATGTTAACAAAATTCTTTATTTCTCAATACACATTAAACAATGGGCATTAATAAAATCCCATGGGATTTGTTCTGTTTTATCTTACACTACAATTTAATGTTAAATTTTAGTCCGATCGAATCAGGAACAATGTCATGTCGATATCATGTCATCTGTAACGGCAGTATAAAATAAATATATATTCTTAAAGCTGTAGTTTTATCTTGTTATCACAAAAATGAGACATGTTTTGACAAACCAAATAAAATTCGATCACAAATAATTTAAATTTTTTCCTGAAATCATCACGTGATCATAAACGAGTAAATGCCTGTATTTTATTTATTTATCAATATAAAACTATCAAAAACATAAATATAAAATGAGTTTCCGTACTGCGGGACAAGATCTTTGTACGTACAAAACAAATAGTTTTTATCGATTGTACTGCGATAATGAAAACCAACCGAGTAGAAAATAAAAATTGAAAACGCACAAAATTTATAATCCTCAGGTGAATTTTAAGTGGGAGATTTATCTTATGCGTTTTTACGTTTCCACCATGTGTAATTTATACACACATAATAACAGTAAAATATATAGCAAAATCTACACACAATGTCATAAAATATTAAAAACAATCATCAAAATTATCAAAGTTTAAAATCAATTTTATTAAAATAATCTCATTTATGTGATATAAGTACTAACAATAAAAATGAATGGAATTTATTCACTTTTGAGATGAATAAAAATTCAGCGGTGCGACGTTCAGCGCTGTAACTTTTCGCATCGAAGGAATAATAAAGACGCGGGAAAATAATAAATATATAAATAAATATGGATTGTTTATGCATTATTAATTTTATTTTTGTACATAAATAATTTTATGTGTTTTGATAATATCTCAATCAAAATATAAAAAAGAAAACTTTAAGGAGAAGTAGTTTATATTATTCAAAGATATTATGTATTGATCAAATCTTTAGATACTCTGAGATAATTAATAATTTTTATCGCAGTATTTTACATTTTTAATTTCATTTTACGCGTTACGTATTATCAAATTATTTTATATGTCTCAAAGAGGAACAGAGGTTTAGATGGATTAAGGTTTATTGCGTATTATGGTGATTCTTTAAACTTCATTTCTCTTATTTGTTAATTAGGAATACAAGTACCTTCATTTTCTTCTTCGGAATCATTCTGGTATTACTTCTCCAACATTTTTCTAAATTTTCTGGAAATCTTCTGAAACTAAGTACCATATTACTTTTTTACATAGTAAAATAAACGTGCGTGCGTGTAAGTTATTGTGCAGACTAAATATCTGTAGCTTCTCTGCAGCCCAGACGGATTAGCTCATAGGGATGAAACTTTATACTTAGGCTTTTCCCATAATTTGAAAGATACCAATAATTTTTAGCTGAAATCGTTCCACCGGAAGCTTTTTGTTTTTTGCAAATAATAAATTGGGCATCTCTACAGCCCAGGTAGTGCAAACTACATATACATATTTTCTATCAATTGGAAATTCCATGTTAAATTTGATGGGCATCTATTTACCCGAAGTGGCAGATTTCATGAGAGTTTTTTAAATTGTTGCTGTGATCTTGAAAAATGTATAAATAATGGATAATTATTCATCCGTCAGATTCCAACAGATTCAAATAAATTTAAAATTAAATTTTCAACATGTGTTGACCTGGTTCTAGATTCATCGTTGGATCGAAATAGGAATTCTATAGTAACTAAATGGTTAATTTAACGAAAATACTAAATAGTCGATTTATACACATTTATTACTTTTTGTTTTTGGATTAAATTACCTTCTTTTCTTATTTTGAATGTGATGAAAATGATGTTAGAGACAAAATATGATAATTATCAGATAGGTCTGTATAAAAATGAAAAACATATCGATAAGGGCAGGAAATGTTCAAAACTAACACAAAAATATAAGATCAAAAATGGTGAAACAAACAAATAAAAGACAAACAGATGGATGGAAACAGACCCAAACCTGTCTACTAGCACAACACACTTGATTCCAATAGAAGATTCCATTTTAATAAGTAATGGTAATGAGAGCTCCGATCCACCTTCCATGTCAGTACTATAGACTGACCTAAGGTTATATCAGGACACTGACTGACCTAGGGTTATATCAAGACGTGAAACGAACAGAACAGATTGCAAAGATTACAAACAAATAAATAAAATCTAATTAATTTTAGAAAATCTGTTATCCTTAACAAATTGAAAAATGTAGAAACCATTGAAGAAACAAGCCACAAAATATTGTACTTAGAATTTTATTGGAAAAATTTCGTCACGAAAATATTTGTCTAAATTCAGAATCTTTCAAACAGTTCGCTATTTCTCGCTATACTCCTCTCGCGATCTTTATTCCTAGTTATTTTATTAATACGATCACGGTAATAAAAAATTCACTAGGTGTGAGCAAACTAGACGACCTAGTTAAATCAAGTGAAATGTGTGTTACTAGATTTCTGGTAGTTAACATTTCAAGTAAAATTTGATAATGTAAAACCGGAATTCTAGAATAATATTTTGTTGCATTTTTTAACCGCAATTTTTGTATAATTATGAAATAAACTGTTTTTGTAGTAAAACCAGGACATTTTTAGTTATTTTTTAGCTGAAATTAGTAATATTACTCTACTTCAAGCTTTTTTAGCTGATTTATTGTATATTAGGGTTGTGCTTCCTATTGATGTTACAGTAATAAAAGTATCAGAATATTTTAATTTTTAGTATAAAATCAAAATTTTTCCAAAAGAAAATCTATCTTCTATTATATTAATACGCTTAATTTTTTCAAACTCAACGCTAAAATGACCCCTAAACATGATCCGATCCGTTTAAATTTTTCAGGGTAGGTCGACATAAATATAGCGGTGTGCCTTTGCTAGAAAAATCGGAAAAATTTCAAAGGTAAGTACCTGAAACGAGTACCTCTGGAGTTTTCAGCAAAATTTTGCCACGACGCCAGAATGCCATGACAAAATATGTTTATATTGAATCAATGATCATGCGCATTACACCGTGACAATGAATAAATTTATTAAAATTGCCGATGTTTTTGTCATACCACTGTGATGACAAAATGAGTAGAAAATTTGTAATTGAATCTCAATTAAACAAAACACAGAACATAAAATGATTTTACATCAGGGATGATATTGCCGATACTATAGTACTTTTTTCGATACTCTGGCTGTATAAAAAAAAACTAGATACTTTCATGCCATTTTCAGTACTTTTGAGAAAATTCAAAAATTATCATTCGTAATTCGTTTATGGGACAACTTTTGTAAAAGAAAAGAATAACAAAATGCAATACTGTGGAAACGCTTACGTCATTCGTGTAATGACAGAAAATTAGTTCAATGTTTGACATTTACGAAATGGGTCGCTTTATTCTTGAACAAAACTGAGCAATATTTAAAACTTACTTTCAAAGTGGTGAAGACTCACCCAAACTGTAAGAAATTTGTGTGGAAAATTCAGTAGAAATGAAATGCCTACAAGGCAATTTGTGGATCAATTTGTGAAGCGAGTTCGTAAAACTGGATTGTTATTGGATAACCCAACACGAGCACGTGCGTTACAGCGTGTACAGAACATTGCAGCTGTTGCTCAGAATATGTCTGAATGTGTCCATCTACATCAACTCGCCATCGTGCTCAAGAATTGAACATTTCACGCAGTTTGTGAAGGCCTCGGTATAAAGGTGCGCAATGTTCAATTAGTGCAAAACAAAATGACCACCCGCAACGTTCTCAGTTCGCTAATTAGGCTGTGGAACGCTTGGAAGGAAATGAACATTTTTTACCGAAAAATCATCTTTTTCAGACGGAGCTCATTTTCATCTCGGAGGCTACGTCAACAAGCAAAATTGTCACAACTAGGGCTCAGAAAATCCACACGTAACCATGGAGAAGCCTATGCATCTACGAGTAATTGTTTAGTTTGAATTTCGGACCAGCCATTTTGAACCATTGGTTCTACTTTTCAAAAATGACCAAGGGACCGCCCTTACAGTCAATGGGGGGCGTTACAACGAATTAAAAGAATTAGAGAAAAATTAAATGGCAAACGTTAGATGGGCCACTGCCACTCTGTATTAGCTTCTGCTTAATATTTTGAGGCAAGCGCAACATTTTGTAAGCTTAAAAAGTTTTAAGTGTAAAATCAAAATAATAAATCAAAAATTGAAATTTATTTATTCTCGGCAAATTTGCTTTAACATTAACTAATTAATTAAATACTTGTAATACTTGAGGGTGGGGGTGAAAATTGCAAAAATGTACCAATAAAAATGCTTATCTCATTAAATATTTATTATTTAAATTCACATTTCATTCTGTTGAATTGGGCTCGAAACCTATCTGGTACATTGGTCTGTACGATCACCGAATTTAGTGATTAAGATTATCCTTGTTTGCATTCTAGAAGGTTTGCTCTAACCAAATTTTCACAGTTAAGCGTATAATTATTTAGGTTTCCCCACGTGGCGAAATTACAAAGAAATATCGACAATTTTCTAGTTTTCAGTTATCGCTAAAGTCGAATTTATGTTAGATGCATCAGAACTCTCCGGAAATGTTTATTGCACTTTAAAGTGTAGTTGGCTGAGATTTGTCTTGACAATCACAAAAGTTTTACAATTCTTGTTTTGTGAATTGGCATCCCTGCGGCAAAGTTTGTCGAAAGAAACATATTTTAATTCAAAGTGGAATATGTTTCGTTCGAAGAGGAAATTTGTTTCCAAACAAAACATTTTGGTGGGCTAGTTTCACTCTCTTTCAATGCCCTCAGTCAGTTATTTTTCGAGAAACATTAGACGCGCTTAGAATCGAAATAAGCTGGTTATCGGTATGTTTTTATTTCCCTAAAACGAACAAACAAAACAAAATTTAAATTTTTGTAAAAAATAGTAAATATGCGCAGGGGAACATATATCGTGTAAAGGGGTAGGTTTGTTTGGAAGATAAGGTATTTTGGCCCTGCTTGAAGTTATCCCAGACTTTCATCCCACGGTTAAAAAAAATACCACTAGCAACAGCAGCGTTAAAAAACTCATCCGAGACTATTTAAACTTTATACGCATAATAAGTATTTCTTATCCTACGATTTCCCCTCATCCCATACTCAGTGGACTTCCTCATCCCACACTTCCTATTCCCATTCAAAGTAATATTTTGGCGAGTAAGATTGTGTGCTGCACCCTTCCAATGGTCTCGACCTCCAAATAATAAACTCCGCAGATCGTGGGAATCACCACAATTCAAATAAATTTGACATAGGAAATGCACTTGTGCCGTTGAAAAATAAAAAAAAAATTATACCGCTCAAGAATTTTAAAGGTCTGCAAATCGAGTATTTGGACCGGTCTATCAGGGAAGTCCTTGCTATGTAAATTTGACTGAGAGTTGTACGACATTCTACGAACTTGAGCAACGAAAACTTATCGGGGATGGATGGCCATGTTCTACTTAAAGGGCCACCGATTTATCATTACCAATAGTTTAAGTACTTTGTTGGCCAATTTATGCCGATCATACGTACTGAGTCCGTTCATGACGATTTGAACTCAGACTTCTCATTTCCTTCTATACCGTTTAAACAGGGATATATGAATATTTCGACAAATGCCGAGAGTTGGTGCTAGCCACCAGGATTATTAAATATATAGCCTCATTACCTCATCACTTGGATAGCCGTTACATATATATGGGTAGTTTTTATAGATGACCAACCCAAAAGAGTGTCTTATATCAATCAAAAAATCTGCGGACCGTTTAATTCCTTAGGCAGTACAATTTTGCTATTTTTTTACCGGAACAAATACATTTTTCCATGTCACGTATATTCGAATAGTGAGAATTTTCACAATCAGTGGAACTACATGTTTCATCATAAATTGTCAAACAGTGTAGAGAAACTACTGGGAATAACAATTCTGCGGATTCTTTAATAGAAGTACTCATCGCAGACTAAATTTCATAAACTCGTAAAATTTCGCATAACGAACATAGTCCAGAACTTATAAAAATCAACAAATCTGCGGATCCTTTAATTCCTTTGGCGGTAGAATTCCTCAAAGGAAAAATACGATTCCCGTGTCACGCACATTTGAATTATGGATATTTCCACGACCAACGGAACCCATCACTTGAGCTCGAGACATCCATAAAAGTTCAGAACACAATCCTGCTGAAAAATCAGTTGACTTTCTTTAGATTTTAACAGTACAATTTGTTTATTCCAAAGGAGTTCATTTATAAAAAATCAACGTATTCTATAAAAGTGAAAAATCTGGGATGAGCTTTTTAACACTTCCCAAGTAGCACAAATGGGTTGGGATAACGTCGTACCGCCGTTAGCTGAATGACTAGTAGTCGGCTAGCCGACGTTGGTACAACGGTATGGTAACGGTGCTACAACGGTATTGGGGAATAAATCTTAGGTTGTTATAACGTCGTAATAACCACTATTTGTCTTTTCAAATGACTGAAGTTTTAGTTAGATGGGAGTCGCTTAAACAACTATTACGTTCGTAAAAAAACTAATTTCGTCCGTCATTCGGATTATATTTTGTGGAGAGGGAACTTTTTTTTTAATATATTTAAATAATCGTGCTGTCTTTTTCATAACATTATTTATTTCTTTTTCTTGTTTTATAAAAAAATACAAATGTCAAATGTTCCTATTTTGAAAGGTTCTTTATAAAAATTAAAATTTATAGAATCATTGTTAAACTAATAATTCAAATTTGGTGTTAATTACGGCTTATTTTTTCAAACAAATTTAGTTTTATAGTAAATATGTACCTGTCTCCCAACTCAAAACTTACGGGCTTCCATAATTTCAATATTTTAAAACATAAGTTGGTATTTCAAAAAAATAAAAATAAATAAATATGATTAAATTACTCTAGAAGCAGAGAAAATCTGATCAATAACATCCCTGTCATTAAAATTATGATACTATATTAACATTATAGTCATGAAAATTATCAAAATAACAAATTTTGTTTTTCAGAAGTAAATAATTTTTAATGAAATCTAAAGAAAAAATGGCGAGTTTCATAATGTATATATGAAAATGACAAAAAAGTTATAATAAAGACTCAAAAAACACAAAAAAGTTATTTCAAAATCAAATAAACTATTTTCCCAACAAATTTGTCACTCTGGCAACAACTTGGTTATTTTTTTAACTTAATTGTCAAAATTACTTTTTCTATTGACTTTTAGATTTAAGGGTTTGTTTAAGTAAAATTCCACTTGTCGGAAAATTAATTTCGAATGCTTAAATGGCTTCTTTTTTAATTTAAAATGATCCATATTTAATTATTTATAAATAATAGATTTTTGTACATTTGACGTTTGTCGATAAATAATATTCTCGATAAAATTATCAAGCAAGTCAACAAAATTGTGATACGTGAAAAATGTTATTTCGTCGTCGTGCAAATGGCAAATAACTTATTTAAGTTAGATTTCAGTTTTTAAATGACAATAAAGTCGCCAACTTGTCATTAAATATCGGGTAAAACGACCGGTAAACTAAAGAGTCGGCACGTGGATAAATAATCACCATTAAGTTACAGTAGTGGGATAATAGTTAGAAAATGTGAAATAAGTTGGGAAACTCGATAAAAAATAACTTGATAGTGACTGGTAAATACCGTCGTATGGTGGTCGGACCGACCGATGGATAAGAGATTTTAGTATTAAGTTCAAAATGTCTAATTTTTCATGTTTCTAGCGGTTGCACCGACGTCGGGATTTAGTCATAAAACTATAAAGTTATTTGGTGCTACTTGGGTTACGCTGCTAGGGGTATCATTTTTCAAATTGCGGGATAAAAGCTTGTGATAACTTCAAGGTGCAGTGCGTCAAACCTGTGTCACCTGCATCAAATTTTAAAAAAATGCGTTAAATTTAAAGAAACTTACGGAGAATATTCAAGGAGAGTGGAACCAACTAGCCAAGTCGTTCCATTTGGTAAATAAACCTCATCTTTATATTTATTGCTCCTCTTTTTCAGCTTTGACTGAAAACTTATTTCGAAATGCTATGCGTGATTGTTAGAATAGACGTCGACTAGCTGAAGCAATGAAATAAATTTCGGGGTGCGGTTGCTTTTGCGGAACAATTTTGACGCACTTGACGGTGTAAGCTAACACGAAATTCGTAATATTTTGTATTCCTATTTCAAAAGGACCTACGCAAAAATTATAGAAATTACAGCTTAATGTGTTCAAAACAATTAAACAGTTATACGTGGAACTTAACTTAACGCACTTTGCAGTTCTTTCCGAAGTTCCAGGCTTAGAAATATTAATGATGCTAATGGTAGAGATCCTAGACGTGAAGCAACCTGCTTAATTTTAATTACTATCTAATAAACAGATGCAGTTCAATTTCTCAAATAAAATCGAGCTTTAGGATTGGTCATGCAGTTTTAGTGCCATTAATATCCCACTAAGGATATGCTGATTAATTACTACTTTTCAAAAAGGATACTCCAAATAAATAAATAAATAGTATTATTTCAAAACGAATCGTTTTAAACTTTCTGTATATGTACAAAAACTTGATGAGCTTAGCTTTATATTGAAATAAACCAGTAGAAATTAAATTACCACAAATACGAAAGAATTGCAAGATTTTTTTCTTTCAGCTCCTGCAAAATGCTATTTTTTTTTTATTTGCTGTTTTAGTTTGCTGTGAGGAAAGTACTTTCAAATTAAATTTAGTACTCTGTTTTTTAAAATTCAGTACCTTTGATAACTTAACAATATCATCCCTGTTTTACATACATTTTGGTGTTAATAGTTGTGAGTGTAAAAAATACAATTTTGTCATGACACTCTATATATATTTAAGATTTAAAAATTAACCGCGTATATGAATTTACTTTATTTTTTATAAAAGTGCATCAAATTTACATCTTAAAAAATCTTCTTAATTATTTCTTAACCAAAAATTCAGTAAAATGTATTCACGTGACTGATTATTCAGTCACAGGTCAGCTTCTATCTATCTTCTATCTTCTATATTATATTAATACTTTTAATTTTTTTAAACTAAACCCTAAAATGAATCCTAAATATGATCCGATCCGTTAGATTTTTTCAGGGTAGGTTGACATAAATATTGCGCTGTGCGTGGGCTAGAAAAATTGGAAAAATCCCACCGGAAAGTACCCGAAACGGGTACCTCAGGTGGTTTCAGAAAATTTCCAAGTTTTTGTGCGCATGAAATCTTGCAACATTTGAGAATAATGTGGGACGACCAAAAAGCAAATATTTTTGTTCAAATTAGTGGCGCGCGATTTAAATTCAATGTTGTAAAACAGTTGGTACGCGATTCAGATTCGAAGTTGCAACACTGTCGGCGCGCGAATCAATTTCAAAGTTGCTTATTGGTTGACGCGCGATTTAAATTCCAAGTTAATCATGCCAGGAGCAGAGCTCACAATCATAGACGGGTAGTGGGTGATCCATTAGCTGGGAAAATCATCCTCATGTGTTGTGACTACCAGAAGGTGGGACGCGCGCGAACATTCGAATCGACCATCAAGTTGAACCCGCTTTGGAAATTGGTAAATAAGTTTACACTCACCAAGAGCATGCGCGTCGATGAAGGTGAAGGAACATTTGCTTTCTGTTGGAAACGGCAATGCTCGAACCGACTCGATCACACTTCCGGCAGACTTCCTCAAAGTGTGATCGATTTCGTGTATGGTGACATCAACACAACACCAGCCGAGGGAACCATCGAGGGGCGCACCATCCTTGCACCCAAGAATGATGATTACGCGTTAACCAATCAGCAGGTGCTTGACCTCCTGCCCGACGAACAAGAAGTCAAACATAGTGCTGTTAAACTTGAGAGTGACGCCATGCATGAGGAACTCCGCCTACCCGTCGAGTTTCTCAACAAGATTGAAGGGTCCGGATTGCCGCGCCATGCCATCCCGCTAAAGGTAAACGCGATTGTTCGTTTGATGCGGAATCTAAACACTAGCAAGGGTCGAATCAATGAAACACGCATGCGCGTTGCAAAAATAAACCGCTACATTCTGGAATGTGAGGTGCTGACTTGCTTCTAAAAAGGCGAGCGCGTTCTTATCCCCACGCATTAAGCTCTCACTCTCGGAAGGCACCTTTTCCATCAACAAGAGTCAGGGTTAAAGCTTGAAGAAGGTAGGAGTGTACTTGCCGGCCCCTGTATTTACGCATGATCAGATGTATGTGGCCTTTTCACGATACCGCTCATTTGACGGACTCAAGGTGTTTATCGTTGAGACAAGCGACAAACCAGCTGATCGGGATGGGCACATCACAACAAAGAATGTATTTTTTGAAGAGATTCTGTGCATGTAAATTGTAATATATTTTACTATTTTATTATCTACCTTCTACTATTATTTTATTATCCTTTTGTACATTTCTTATGAAATATTTAGATTACAGTTTACCTCAGCAATTGTGTGCTTTTCCCTTTTGAGATTTTTATATTTAGTTTGGGTGCGTAAGTGATCATGTGATCCCGAGCGCGCGTTTCCTGTTTGAGATATGAATATTTGACTTGACACGTTAGTCATACTATGTACATTTGAGCGCGTGCTTGCCATTTAAGATTTAAAAAATAAACACGTATGTATATGAGTTTAATTTATTTTTGATAAATGTGCATTAAATTTTCATTTTAAAAAATCTTCTTAATCATTTCTTAACCAAAAATTCAACAAAATGTATTCACGTGACTGAATATTCAGTCACAGGTCAG
Source organism: Nephrotoma appendiculata (assembly GCA_947310385.1). Taxonomy (NCBI): domain Eukaryota; kingdom Metazoa; phylum Arthropoda; class Insecta; order Diptera; family Tipulidae; genus Nephrotoma; species Nephrotoma appendiculata. Next base: position 171,737,840 of record OX371225.1, read on the forward strand.
CTAGTTAAAATTAATATAGAAATCAAATTTTTAACCAGATATCAAGTATTGTGTGATGTTGAATGCCTTGTAAAATTCCTAGAATTTTACCAATTTGCTAGTAAAATCAAAATATTTTTAATTGATATTCTTTTAGTATTGCTAGACAATACCAATTTTAAAACTGATTCAACCTAGTAATTTTAATTGGAACATACCTGTTTTATTTTTGGAAAATCAGGAATATCTGGCACATGGAAGAATCAATTTTCTATTAAGCACTTCTTTATATTGACTTGAAATTTCAGTTAGAAAAATATTGGAGTAAATCCTAAGTGATAGAAATTAATTTATCTAAGAAATAACCAGATGCTTACCGATAACTTACCATCACTATAAAACACTAAGAGGTATGCCATGCTTCCCAGTGAAATCCTATTGCAGTAAGAACAAATCGAAAACCATTCTAAATATATCGAAAATTAAAACAACTGCAATTTCGTTTTAACATTTTATTTTTAATACAAATAATCCAAAATCTTTAAATTAAATTTATTATGTAAATTCATAAAATTAATAATATTAGCAAAAATAAATAATAACAATAAATATCTTAAACTTATTTACGATAAGTATAGGTACTATCTCCTAACTATTGAAACAGACGCAAAATCCACTTTTAAAAATTTTATTTCTTAATTCCGTTTTAATTTTTTTATTAGGTATTTAATTATTCATAAGTCACAATAAATTTTAATAATAAAAACTTTAAAAAAATCCAATGTATTTTATTATATTTATTTTTTACCTAAAGTTAGTTTAATTATTTTGAACTATATGCAAGAGTTTTTATCTTTTTATCGAACCACCACTTTTTTTATTTCGATGTCACTTATTAAAAGATAAAAACCGATTACATTCACTAGAATTCTCGTACAATTCTAATAAACGATTAAATTTTACTGGAATACTACTAGAATTCAGGTAAATATTATTGTTATAAGAAAAGTGGGAGAGGTAGTATGAGATGCTTAATTATAAAGTGAGAACATTTTGAGTTACAAACTTTATTGAAATTCTGAGAACATTCCAGTAAATTTCGAATTTCCCTAGATTTTTACTGGAATTCTACTAATGTAAAGTGTTATCGCTTTTTTTCATTTTAATTTTGGATACATTTTGGATATAACAAACATTTAATAGAATTCCCGAAAAATTTAATGGAAACCCTTTTTCATTCAAAATAATATGGCGGAATTAGATTTTACTACAATTTTGCAAGATTTATATGAATTAATCTTTTAATGGAATTCTAGTAACCAAATTAACCTAATTTCTGTTGAAATTTAATAAACACTCCAGTTTAGAGCCAAAAAAAAAGATCTGGTAGTTTCCTAGTATTTTTTTTACCAGATAACCACTAGAGTCCCAGTAAAATAAACACTAGAACTATAGAAACTAACTATAGAACTTATTAAAAATCTAGATTTTATTTTATTTTGACTGCAAATCTAGTACATTCATTTTAAAATTTAACTAGAAAGCAAAATTTTCCTTTTTTTTTACTAAAATTTTACTGAATTTTAACTGGAATCCATAAAACCAGACAATATAGAGGTCCTTTACCAGATTTTGTTTTTACTGTGATAGGAGTGATCAGACAAAATAAATTCGAATATTCCTATTGTCAAAATGAAAGAATAACAAAATGTAACGTAAAATCTGAGAAAGCAATCAACATGCAGTTACTTATGATAATTTTTGTATCCTCCAACAAACCATACAATGAAGGGATGTACGATAAAATGTTTCTTTTTATTTATTTATTTATTTAACCAACAGTATTAATTTACATCTGGTATTTAAAATTAGGTTTATTAATATAAATCAAATTTGAATAAAAGAAATTTTTAGAACTCTTTTAAATTCATCTCTGGACAAATTAAAATCGAACACGGTAGATACAATATTAAATACACGGCTAGAATTACAAACCGGGTCCGACATGCCAAAATTAGACCCATGGAAGTGCAGATCACTAAGCCTCGTTTTCTGAGTGATCTCACTGGGGCACGTATTGAAAACAACGACAGTAGATGTGAACAATCAATTCAGTAACAAACAACGGCCTAGATACGGCGGAAGCACATACTTAGAAGCGTTTACCTCTCGAGGAAATCGCCTTAAGGTAAACAACATTAATTGCTTCTGGATTGATTCTGTATACCGTTAGAGGAATTTTTAGCGTTCGATCAATCGTTAGCGATTGAACAAATGAAGCGAAGAGAGCTTTTAGAGTATATAGAGCGTGAAAATCTTTGAAGAAACGGATTAAAAACCCTAACATTAAATTAGCCTTAATAATACATCTGTCAATATGGTCCTTAAATGGTCCTTCTTAAAGTACAACATTACTTTCAAAATCCAGTAATTCCGTATAAGAAGTGTTAGTTATCGCAGAAGTTTGAAAAGCGCATCCAGAAGTTGCCACTTCTTACATAGTTGTCCACAACATTTCTTAGGCCAAAAAGCACTAAGATTTCCAAATTTATCGAAAAACTTAAATACAAAGTATCATCCCGATCAATGAATTCGTATGGGTTGTATAGGGATCAAATTTTTACTAAGAAATAGTTATCTGCAAAAAACTTCATTTCCGCTTAAATTTTGGAAGATTTATCTGGAACGGACTGTTGCAAATTTAATTTATAATCTGTTATTTCATAACCGCTTTCATAATGTCACTTCCGGCGGAAAAGCTGCTCTAAAAGCTGTCAATATTCTAATTAACTGTCTGACAATATTCTGATTAACAATCTAGCTGGGCTATGCAAGAGGGGAATTTTTGATTAAAATCAGTTTTTTGTCAAAATTGTCATTTCCACTACATTTTTTGAAAACAGTTCACATTTTCGGAAACAATACCTTTCTAATATTGTTGCAAATTCGCAACATGCGGAATTTATTTATAATCTCGTAAACGATATAATTTCCAAAATATTTGCAAAACACGAAAAAGGTCATCCCAATTTCTGAAATAAAAATCTAGTATGGAGGTTATCCCAGTCAAACAGTTCATCTGAGCACAGAGCCGAATTTTTGTTAAAAAAAACAATATATATTAAAAAATGTCCGCTTAAATTTTCAAAAAATGTTCTGAACCAAATTTAAATTCAAAGTTTTTCTAAATATTTTCGATTTCGTATAAAAATCGAATATTTTCGATTTCGTATAAAAATCATTCACATCAGATATATGAATTAATGAAAACAGTTTAAATATGAAGTTTATTGCGATCGGACAAACATCTGGGTTGAAGAAGGGACGAAGACATTAAGTCTGTACGGAACCGCACGCGCACACATACACATACATACAGCCAAAAATACTTTAAGGGAAAGGTAAATTAACAAAAATCTCGAGGCCAAAAATTTACACGATCACTGTAAAGAAAGTAAAAATAGTTTTTGTTAAAAGTCGATATTGTAGCAAATTTAATTTTGAGTTTTTTAGTACATAAAACGTTTTTTTTGTCAAGAATCGTTATTTCCGCTTATTTTGTAAAAACTGATCTATTGTTGGTTTTTTGCAAAATTAGTTTTGAATCTTTTATTGGACAATCAGTTTTCTTGTAAATATACTTTTCAAAATGTTTACCAAAAACAGAAGAAGAGAACTACAGATACATACATACGTGTGAGCTTATACTAACAGCGCATCCCCAATAGAATTCCTTTAATATTTCCTTACAGAAAACTATGAGAAAATAACAAAAATTTTCCCAAGTTTTTTTTCATACTTTTCTGTAAGGAAAAAGTTAAAGGAATTCTATTGGGGATGCGCTGTAACTGAAAGATAAATTAAAGAAAGTATTTACACTACTAGGCTAGGTGTTTTATCTTTCAATACACGAATTTTGTTCGAAAAATGCGACTCGAGAATTTTTATGTTGTTTCATCAGCACACTAGATTTAAATATAAAATTTAATTATTATTTACATCAATCAAGAATAATATTAAATTTGTGTATCTGCAAACAGAGTGCAAATAGAATCAAAACTCCTAACTTTCAAGTCTCACTTTTCGAACAAAATCTGCCGTCAGGTCTTAATTTTTTTTAAATTTTCAAAATTCTTGTCGTTTAAGGGAACCACCACTGTACGATAGCTAGGTGTCTACAACGGCGTCATTGCATCCTAAAAAATATAACTTTCGTATCCTTTGCTCGTGTTACAAGGAAACAGGCTGTAGGAATAAGTCCGGCGTTATCCTGAATACTTGTGCAGTACTTGGTCGTACAGTTCAATCAAGCATTCAATATCTTGAAAAATTATTTTTTCAAAATTGTTTTTCGACAAAAATTCGGTACAGGGCCTGGACATGTAAGCCAAGACATTGATTGTTGGGATAAAACTTGATACTTTCGTTTTTTTTCTCGCAAATTTGGAGTTTCCAGTGAATTTTAGTGGAAATCAATATCCTAAGCTCTCCACCTGCTATTACTATCGAGTTACACCAATAATATTCGAACAGTTTGCAAGTGGAGACTCGCAATACCATCGAACTATTATAATAGTTACGATCATAGGCTGCGGGCCAATAGTCGGGTTAATCGTTTACTATGGTAAAAGTCGGATTTAGAACAGATTTTTCGATCAATTTTGGAAAAATAAATGAATTCACCGAAAAATTTACTTAAAACTGACTTTTACCTGATTATTGGGCCGCACCCATAGTATACAATATCGGCGAAGCTTGATGGGCTAATAATCCAGTCTTGCCTTTAAACGACGTGGTGACATATTACCACTTAACTTCCGAACAAACAGGGTTTACTCGGACGGCCCTCTTTAATGGTAATGCTAGTCAAGTTATCTAGTGCTTTCTCTTTGAATGTTTCCTTTTATTTTATTTTATTATTTTTTTATTTTTATTTTTAAACTATCCGCTCGCTTAAATCGATCTTTTCTTTCTTCCTGTCTCGCCTGCGCACACTGTTATTTTGCTTTTCATTTACCCCATTTCCCCCTCTTAGACACTTTTTTACCAAAATTGGTCAAATCTAACACTAAACCTGAGATTCCACCGAAAGAAATAAAATCCCACCTACCGCTTTATGTATACATCTACCGAGTGTTAGTACAACTGAAAATACGAGTAATATACAGGGAAATTTTACTTCGTATGGTATAAATCCTAGCTATTTAAACGTGGATGGACACCCCGTGACGATTATATCGTAACAAGCTTCTATGGGAACTTTTTCGTTTTTTTGAAAATACCTTAATAATTATATAGTATGTTTTATGAGAAATGAACTAAATTTAATCACCAACAATTTTTCCAAACAAGAAAACATTCCGTAACCACAGTTGCTTTTATTAAATTAATTGATTAAGCACAAAAGCAAAAAATTCTTGTGCTCCATCATTAAGTGTCAAAAGTGGGTTACCATAATCAGTGTATAATTAAATATTAAGCACATCCAACATCAACGTCCAGAGATAACGGATTGTTTTTCAGTGTTCGGCGGATGTTACCACCGTACGAGTTATGAACGAACTTGAAGAGAAACTGGTGAAGGTTACGGAAACGCGTTCTAAGTACATTAGTGAACAAACATGGCGATCTGGAAACCAATAATGTTGCAATTTCAGTTGCATTTGCTATCACGATCTACATCCAGATCGTGGCCAATGTAAGGATCGTTTATCTATTTGGGTACGGCATTATGCTTTAGGTTATTGGCCAATACGGATAACATATTGTGAGGAGAGCCATTTTACCTCGACTTTGGATGTTCAAGTATTACCCAAGATCACGAGTTACCAACCACTCACATCAGGTAATAGTATCGATTCGTGGATACACCCGTCAAACATCCAGCTAGCCGATCAAGAATTGTTTAAGCCTAAAATATTAATTTACTGTTTGCTACAGAAATCTACAATAAGCTGCTTACTGTGGGTAAAATTTGGTGGGTAAAAACAATCCGTATATTGGAGTGAAGTTAATGCCAAAATAAGAAAATATACACTGTTTCCGATAGGTACTTAGAATTGAAAAAACACTCCAAAAATTTAACTGAAGACAAATATACTAACCAGACAGCACAGTGGCCAAAGCGTTGGCATTTGTATCGGGAGGTACAGGGTTCGAATCCCAATAGGGTTCGGATGCAAAAAAGAATTTTCGTCATTTCGTTACAATGATGTTCTCTCTCAAATAACAAAATATCAGAGATTTCCGAGCATGTGGATCAAAAAGATAAGTTTCTTACATAAAATACTAGTTCAGAACTAGCGATCACCTCGGTGCGATCCGTACGGGCCGAGTTAAATAATTTTAAATGTTTAAGCGTTTTCGTATTACACTCAATGATGTTCTTTCTCAAATAACAAAATCTCAGAGATTTTCCAGCATGTGGATAAATAAGATTTGTTTCTTAGATCAATTACTAGTTTAGAACTACTGCGATCACCTCTATGCGATCTGTAGGGGCCGAGTTAAATAATTTTAAATTTTAAGATTTTAAGAATTCTAAGATTTCCGAGCATGTGGATAAATAAGATTTGTTTATAGTTACTTCAAACATTAATTGAAAACAATTTTGATCAGTTCTTTGCGATCCGTAGAGTGGGTTTAAAAAATTTGATTTTATAAAATTCACTCAAAACTGTTCACAAAAACTATATGTTTTCTATGTATAGGGAGGGTAAAAATATAATATTTGTGTTTATTAAAAATTTTCAAATAATATTATCATAAAAGTTAAATTTTTGAGTGTTTTCAAATTTTAAGTACTTACAAGTAGTTGGTATTTTGTTATTTTGGCGAAAACTTCGATACAGCCCCTTGTCTTTCCGGCAGGAACCCTCAACAATTCAGCGATTTTATTTATTTTTTTTTTATTTATATTCTCAGTTAAAATACAACTATCAGATTATTCAGTGGATTTATTGTCCTTTGAAGAATAATCTGAGTAAGTATGTACAGCAAAATAAATTATTATGAAAAGTAATAAGAAAATAACAATATCAAAGAAAAAAAAAAGCAAAAAAACAATAATGAAAAAAAAATACAATAATGATAAATGTAATACATAAATTGCCTATAATTAAAAATACAATTCAATATTGGACTTAAAATACTTTTTAATACTATTCTTAAATTTCAAGAATGTTTCAGATATTTTTAAATTATCAGGTATTTGATTATATATAACTGGTCCTAAGAAGGTAATCGACTTTCTTCCAAATTCAGTCTTTATATGATAGTAATTAATTTTTTTGCAATTTCTTGTTCCATAAATATGATGAATACAATCAAATTTAATATTAGATAAACTGAAGATACATGTAGCGCTTTATACATATATAGCGTTATTTGAAATTTATGTAGCACGTTAATGGGTAACACTAAATTATTCCCACTACAGTATTATTCTTTAGTTGGAAACAGAAATGGCAACCTATAGACTGATTTTAAACTATTATTCTGCATTACTTGAATTTTATTTAGCCTAGTTGCAGCGGCTGTTCCATATGTAAGTAGACCGTAGCTGATTCGTGAATGAATGAACGAGTAATAAATCATTAACAACACCCGTCTAGGAACGAAAAAAGATAATTTCCTAAGAAGACCTACAAGTGGAGCAATTTTTTTACTAATGTAATTAATATGATCCTGCCAAAACATACGAGCATCAAAAGTTACTCCTAAATATTTAAATGAATTAACTCTTTCAATCATAATGTTGTTCACTTTAAATGGAGGTAACGTAACCATTGATTTATATGGGGAATGAAATATCATATGTTTAGTTTTAGATATATTAAGTGAAATTAAATTGGATTTAAAGTATTCTAATAATATATTGAGATCGTGATTCATATCATCCATTATCCCACTGGCATCTAAGGTTTCATAGAATAATGCCGTATCATCAGCAAAAATTCTAATTTTGCCTTTTAATGGTAAATAAGAACTATCATTAATGAAGATTAAGAATAAAAGTGGTCCCAGAACACTGCCTTGTGGAACACCACATTTGGTATTCAACATATTACTTCTAACTTCATTGACCATGACATACTGTTTCCTATTTGATAAATAGCTACTCAGCAAGCTATAAGGAACACCCCGTATACCATAAATATATAATTTGCTAAGTAACAATTCATGATCAATAGAATCAAAAGCTTTCTGTAATTCTAAGAAAAGCGTTCCAACATACTTTTTGTTGTCAAAAGCTGTAAAGATCATATTTGAAATTTCAACAAGAGCTAATTCCGTACCAGCTCCCTTTCTAAAACCATATTGATATGAGTAGAAAAAGTTATTTGAATCAAAAAAAATTACCAATCGGGAGAAGAGTAATTTTTCAAAAATCTTGTCAAATACTGATAAAGTTGAGATAGGTCTATAATTATTAATTGATAAACTGTCACCATTTTTAAAAACGGGAATAACTTTCGCAACCTTTAAGCAATCAGGATAAATACCAGTTAATAAACATTCATTAAACATTTCTGACAAAAGTTTTGAGAAACAATCTGCTCTACCTTTAACCACATAGTTATTAATTTTGTCCGGCCCACAACCCTTACTATCATTAAGTGCATGAATAATATTGTAAACTTCAATAGCTGTAACTGATGAAAAATACATAGAATCACAGTTCCAATAAATGTTACCGAATTTATGAATATTTCTGTCAGAGTTGATAGATTCACTAATTAAACTACCTACCTTAACAAAATAGTCATTGAAAAGGTTAACTATATCACCAGTATCATTATAAAGCCGTCCGTTACATAAAATTGAATCAAACTGAGCTGTTTTGTGATTTTTATTAAGAAACAAATTAATATTTTTTCATAGATCTCTTTGGTTTAAATCAACAAACATTTCATTAAAATAACGTTTCTTAGCGAAATATTTTTTTGATTTTAGTAACTTACTTAGGCGTTCTAGTTCCGCTTTAAGATCAGTGTTATTGGGATTCAGTTTACATCTTTTTAACACTTTGTTTTTCTCACGAATTACTTGTCAAATATCATAGGTAATCCAAGGGCATAAAGTATTTTTTAATTTAACTTTGACACTTATTGTATTAGTATATTTATTATAAAGGTCATTGTATTTCTTTACAATTAATTGTAAAGTGCTGTTAGGATCATGAATATCAAGGGGCATTGAAATCAGAAAGTTATTAAACTCTTCATTTAATTTATCAAAGTTCACAATTTTTTGCTCAAAATTTTCTCAATGTACTTAGATGTACAGACAAATTTTATACTTTGGATCGGATCGGACGACACGTCCAAATATCCATCGACCGACTCAAACCATGTTACTCTGACAACCAATCAAAAGCTACGGACGCACCAATTATACAAACTGGATTACTTTTACCGACTCACGAACCAGAACTCAGTATTTCGGCTCACGGATCTTAATTACTTACTGAGGAACTAAAAGTTTGCAAAAAGGTTCGTTTTGATGTTTCGTCAAGTACTAAATCCACTACAAGATCGGATCGTGTGTCCAGGACTCCAACCAGATTCTTAGATTTTCGATAGATCTTCGATCTCTCTGGGGGGAAGTATTGTGGTGTTTTCATACCTTGTTTCTAAATCTATAATATAAAATTATTTTAAAATTGATTGGCACTGAAATGGTTAGTTGGGTATCCAACTAAAAATATTGTAGTTTCTGTTTTTTTGCTAAGCTAGCTTTGAAAAATTAAAGTTAGTTCAGTTTTTATGTTTTTTCTGAAAAGATGTATACGGACTAATAAATAATAGTCGAAATAAATATATTATGTTAAAAAATAAAAGCCAAAATATTGTTTAATAGTTAAGTGATAATTAATAATTTGTGTTGTCATACGTGTATCAGATTGATACCTATTAAAGTGTGGAGTGGTGGAGCTCTATAACCACCAAATGTTGAACTGTATATTAATTATTATTAATTAAAATTTTTAATAATTTTGATTAAATTATTTTAATTGAATATCCTTTAAAAGGCACGGAATGAATTAAAAATGAATGGCGAATAAAAAGTATGATACCTAAATGTATCGACATGAAACACCGATGGAAAAAATGACATTTAGTTCAACAGTATTGCCATATGAATTATATTGTATCGGTTGCATTCAGTATTCAACATGTTGAGTTTACGTAACATGTTGCCAACAGTTGGCGAACCTGAAAGCGCCCAATGAGTAGAAAATTTGTAATTGAGTCTCAATTAAACAAAACAGAGAACATAAAATGATTTTACATACATTTTGGTGTTAATAATTGTTGAGTGTAAAAATACAATTTTGTCATGACACTCTATATCTATTTAATATTTAAAAATAAACCTCGTCTATGAATTTACTTTATTTTTGATAAAAGTGCATCAAATTTACATCTTTAAAAATCTTCTTAATCATTTTTTAACCAAAAATTCAACAATTCACGTGACGTGATTATTCAGTCACAGGTCAGCTTGTATTAGATTATTTTTTGAAGTACAACCTATATACGGCATTAGTATCGTGGATTTTTAAACCACCAATTACACTCAACATAACTTTTCATTAACCTTTTGTTCTGAACTTCTGGTCCATCTAATGGATTGCTATGGCAATCAGTTGCAAAAGAAAATGCTTGGGAGCCACGACTATCATGTATCTGCAGGTTGTGAATGCCCTGATCAAAACATTTAATTTTAAATAACAAACACAATTTTAGTACGCAGCGATTGAATTACGTCTCATAATCGTAAATTACGTTTATCCCGAAAAAAAAAATTTATTAATTAAACAACACTAAAATTAAAACTATTAAATGAATGTAACATGATACGAATAAAATATTAAGTATCCATCGCACATTCGAGCTTATAGTACGCCCATAATTTACCTGTATATTAAATTGTGTGCCTCGTTAAAAACCAAAAATAAATTTTCCAAAGATAATAATTACGATAAATTTTATTGCAATCATTTAACGGTTTTATTTTATTATCATCATTTAATAACAAATGTATAATTGAATATGTATATACGAGTATATAGAATTGATTCATTCCAATTAAAATAAATATCTTATTTCTCCAACAACAAAATCGTATCGTATCGTACGTTATACACGTTTTGCGATAAATTAAGACAAGAAAACCATTATCACTTTCAATAGGCTTGCCTGTATTTTCTCAGAGTACAATAAAATCTCTCCGGTGCTGTATATACATTACCTACGTACAAAATAAGAATTTATTTGTGTTTTCTTGGATAATTTTGTTTCTCTTAATTGGCACAAAAACATCAAACAACATACCAATAAACAAAATTGCAATAATAAGGAAATTTCAAGGTATAATCTTTAATTTTCACACCATGTATATTTAAATTGCTTCATACTTCATTTGAAGCGCCTTAATATTACGTGTTAATTAAAGACGGCAAATAAAAATTGCCAAACCTCCGTGTTATAAAATGTACTCGAGCAGTTGCGAAATTTGAATATACAGTAAACATTTTAAGTGCAACACATAAGTGAACGTCTCGTTTTGTAAAATTTTGAAAATTGTACATACAACAACAAAACGAACTCGAAAGCTGACAAACTGTTGCGTTAGACATAAACTATTTTTGGGATTAACATAAATTATATCACCTTTCAAGTTTTTTTATAGAAGAAAATTCTTCTTCTTCTTGGCCTCCTTAATGTTCTTCTAAATAACTCGATCGACTACAAGGAGGCGCCAGATACGTAGACCAAGAGCTCGAGCTCTTCATTTTCGCCGAATCTAATGCATTTTTTATGTTTTGATTTTGGGAACGTAGAACGTATCCGAGCTATCTCGGCCTTAATGATTTAATTTTTCCAATTATATCACAATTGTTCAGATCATTTCTGATCTCGAGATTCCGACGCATCCTGCTCGAGTATACAGAGCAGGGTGTCCCGTGTTAGGGTCCAAAACTTGCTACCAAAAGAGCCTTCCAGTCTTATCATCGCTTTATAGATATTTACTTGAAAATATTAATTTTAGCATAGAATGCTCGGTAACCTGCTGCGATCCGTAATGTTATATTGCAGAGAGTGAGGTTTACACATTAACTATCGATCTCAGGCATTTAAAGTCGATATCACATTTGATAAGAATTATGACGAGGATGTCTTTTAGATGCGAGTACAGTCAAAATTGAGTTTTAATCGACAAATTATGGGTGGTTTGATTTTAGCGGACCAATTATGTGGTAGATACGACTATAGCCGATAACATATGAAATGTTGGCAGTTACTAATACTTGGAGTATTAAGTAAGAGAGAGAGACCTACCACTAAATAAAATTCTAGATGGACAAAAACCGCAAAAGTTCAGTACAAATAGACGCTTGCCGAGCCATTCATTGGGACAACTTTCTCAATATTTACTAATAGAAAATACTCTATATAATATAGTATTTTCATTCTCCTTTCTTGTACCGTAAAGTCTTACAAATAAATTTAAGTGATTATGTTCAGATCGATGTTGCAACAACATAGGAGAGGAGGAGGAAGGGGGGGGGGGGGCGATGGCTTACTTTAACCATTAACTGATTTTAACAATTCTAAGAACTAAAACCATTCTTTAATGGTTTAACGATCGATTAAATTTATTTGCGTAGTTTTAATGATTTGAAATTCCTAAAAGATGTTATCCCGCATGCATAAGGCTGTAAAGAGTTATAATTTCCTCTTAAGTATCGTATCATCAAAAAATATATACAATAAATGTCAAAATTGAAAGTTTATTACCAACAGAGCGTGTTTCACCTCAAAAACTAACCCTTAATCTCACCAATGTAAACACTAAACAAAACCAAAATAATTATTTCCTTTCATGTATGTTTATGGTTTATGTTGCTGTGCGTAAAGATATATGTTTTTTTGGATTCACGTATGGTATTTTTATGTTTCTTGTGACTAATTAAATCTCATAAAATTTTAAAATTTTTCAGAACATAAAAATAAAAACTGATAAATTTCAATATGCATAAGCAATAAATGTTTATAAATAAATAAAATTTAAAAATAACATTTTTTGATTCATGTCATGCTCATTCTCTAATGGTTTTCATGTCGAAACACAGGCATGGACAAGAAAATGCGAAAATTTAATTTGCTTTTTGTATATAATAAACATTATTTATTATGATTATTAGTGGATTTGACTATTAAATGCATTCATGTTTGGGTCATAAAATGAATTTATATATAGATTTGGTTTGATTTCCCACGCGGTTTCTGTTTATTCTGTACTTCTCATTTTATACAAATATTTTGGTTGGAGACTAAATTGATTTAAAATATTTTAACTCAACTAGACATTTTTATAAAGATACAGAAACATTAAAACGGCACTGTATAACTTCAAACGCTAATCAATCAAATCAAATTTAAATTATAGTAATTCAAATTCAATTTTAAAATAATAACGATAAATCTAAGTAGAAACCAGAGAGATAGAAAACATTTGATAAAATTTAACAAAAATAAAAATAAAATTCAGAAATCAATCAAAATTTGAAGATAATAAAAAAATAAAAAAATTGGAATTTATTGCTATAAGTACTCGAAGTTATACACAAGACAGAAATAAAATGTAAAGTTAGCGAAGGTGTTGAAATTAACGCAAAATAAACCTTGGGGTTATTATTAACTATCTTGACATTCGAATCAGATTTTAATATTTTTATTTTTTTTTGTGTTACGATTTTTTTCTCGATTGCAAGAAAGGTGGATTGAGATAAGTTAATAATTTTGAGTGCGATGTGGCATGATTTACATGTATATTAAAAAGCTATATATACTATACAATAGCGAGTATATTCGATACTCATAGGATTTTTTACACCATTAAAGCTTAAGTTCTATGGTGACCGAAACAAAACAATGATCTGGCAGTGTCTGGATACCTCCTAAAATTTTTGATGAATCATCAAAGTTGTGAAAATTTGGCATTGTCATGATGGAAGGACACAGATCATTTTCTGTTGATCATTTCGATCTCGTTCTCTTAATTATCTGCCATCGCTAGTTTGTTACAACCCCGGTTTGATCAATATCTTTTATGAATATTGTTACGAATTTGCCCTGTAAAATCGTTGTAATACCACAGCATTGTGAATATCGAATTAGACACGTAAAACACAAATTCTTGTAATTCAGGGCCCTTCTGGAATATTGCCGAATATATCGAAAATAATCTTTGAATAATTTCATAATATTTACTTATTACTTATTTATACTATTGAAATATTTTATAATTTACTTTACACATCATTTACAATTAGTTTTAATCACACCACTGTTTTTACTTGAAACACCACTTATGATTTCGGAGCTATTCACTATAACTTTTATTCTATCGCGTTAACCAAGATTCACCAAAAACTAACTTAATCTGTGCAATTTAACTATAATATAAAACTACATCAAATGCTACTAATAATAGCAGATGTCAATAAATTTTATAAATTTCATTAAACTTTTAACAGAATCCCAACTACTGTCCCTGCAGTTTATTCAGTTAAACTTTATCCCATTCAATTTTTTTCAATTTTTCAACTGATGATAATCTTATTTATTCAAAAACCATGTTGCATCAACTCTAGACATTTTTCAGGTAACTATCAAAAGGACTCCTATTGTGTCTTTAGTGGACAACTTCACCAGTTTTGTACTTTAGCTTCGCTGCATTCTTCATCACCTCGCACCACTTTCAGCATCAGCATTATCAATTTAAACAAGTTTTCTAAAAATGGCTCGGTGCTCCCGTTCTTTGTTATAAACAATTTTTGCATCAAAATCACCGAAGCGACCCGTCCCAGGTAATTTGTTGACACTCCCGATGCGACGTTGGTTCGCGCATTCGGTTGAGCATCCAAATTCTCGAGTAACTTGTTTTTTTCTTGTTGAACTGTGGCAATACCCCGCTAGAACTTTTCATGTCAATCGAGTTGGCTAAGCTGATTCCCTTTATCTGCTATTTCCTCCCCACCACCCGATTCCATAAAGCCCAACAATGGCTCCATGATTGGTAACTAGTTAATAATCTTCATCGATTATACATTATTACCGCAACAGCTATTTCCTTCATCTGTTGCTCATTGTTATCCGAATATACGACTTTCCGCTCCAAATCGCCAACATCATCATTTCGTTTGTCAAATATAATGTTCCTTATTTGATTCAGCTTTTTCTTGATGTTTTAGTTGCCAATTTTGATTTCTTTAATTTCTGGTTTCATTTCAGAATGCACCAAATTTGTACTGTTTGTTGAGTCTCTTTTTGTTGATCAATTTTTACGTTTTGTTGATCTAACTTTTAGTTCTAGTTGCCTAAGCTTCACATTTATTTGTTGCATAACTTTACCTTGTTGATCAAATTTTATTACCTCTTCGGATATCTCCACACGGAGAGAAAAAATATGGTTTCATGTGATTGGAAATATCACAAATATAATTAAATAAATTATAAATATGTTTGAAACTTTGTTACCAAACATTTTATATTTATCTATTGTACAAAAAAAAAAAATAATATAATTAAAAATATCACAATGTAATTGATTACAAATTTAACATATATGGTATTTTGAGAAAACCATGATATTACTAAAATAAACCATAAGTTTTAATGATATTATCATTAATTCTAATTATAAATATAATATTTTAGCAAATGAGCATTTCGATTATATTTATACAACCATACAAAGAATTGTCCCCAGTGCTGTATCGCTGGCGTCAGTGGTTACGTAAAATGTTTTATTGAAATTAGGATACTGCAATATAGGTGGTTCGATTAACTTTCCCTTTAGCTTTTGAAAACTTTCTTCACAGAAGGCATCCCAAATGAATCGTGCATTCTTTTTAAGTAAGGTATTCAAAGGCTGTGCTAAATCAGAAAATTTAACGACAAATCGGCGATAATATCCTATTAAACCCAGAAAAGATTTAATCTCTTTCTGATTTGTTGGTGTTGGGAAATTTTTAACGGCTTCTATTTTTTATGGGTCCGGTTTTATTCCGTAGTTAGTGATTATGTGACCCAGGTAACATATTTCTTTACGAACAAAGTGGCATTTTCTTGGCTGAAGTTTTAAATTATATTGTCGAACGTTATTCATTATACGTTGAAAGGTGGCCGGTGCTCCCTTCAGGCCAAAAGGCATTCTGGTAAAATAGTAGTGTCCAGTCTGGGTGCTAAAGGCAGTTTTCTCTTTGTTTTTATTATGAAGTGGGATTTGGTGATAGCCATCTACTAAATCTAAAGTTGTAAAATAGACAGCGTCTCCCAATTGTTCTAGGATCTCAGTTATGTTTGGCAAGGGGTCATTTATAGTCACGTCATTTAAACGACGGAAATCTACAACAACGCGCCATCGTTTGGATTCATCGCTTGATTTCTTGGGAACTATAAGTAAAGGGGAGTTGACGGGACTTTTACTGTTTTGAATTACACAATTCGCAAGCATTTCTGAAACCTGAGAATTTATTTCGGATTTTGCTGAATGAGGAAGACGATACGGTTTAATATGAATAGGTCGAGTCTCAGAATTTAGTGGTATATGATGAACTCCGGCATTTGTAATTGAAAGTGTATCACCTGGTAAATGGAATATATCGTTAAACTCTCGACAAATTTTAATTATAGACGATTTTTCTTCGTGGTTCATATGGTTTGTATCAATTTCGTTTTCTAAGTTCTTCATCTTCTAAAACATTTGACCAAGGCTGTAATTTTTAAATATACATAGTAGTTTTCTAAAGCAGCTGGTTCAACGTACATGTCATTCAAATTAACTTCATAGTCATTCGTATTAATAACACTTACTGTAGCAAAGGAGTTGATGATGCGAATGACTGCGCTAGCAATGTAATGTTTGATTGGTAATAATAAAAGTATTTTTTTTTATATATTTAATTTTCAATTTGTGGGAAAGATAATCAACTTACGGTTATAATATATAATGTTGAACCAATATGATTTGTCATCAAGGTTGCTTTTGGTCGGATAATATGATGTTTAATATAGGCAATCATCAGCTGGGTAATTGTGTAGAACTTGATGAATGAAGATGACATTATTAATATAATCAAAAAATTTCACAACTCCCCACTTGGAGGACATCAAGGTATAGAACGTACTTTTAAGAGACTTAAATCTTATTATTATTTTAAAAATTTGTACAGAAATGTGAACTTTGCCAAAAAAATAAAATATGTAAAATAAATAAACTCCCGATGGTAATAACAACAACGTCAAAACGACCTTTTGAAAAAATATTTTTGGATATTGTTGGTCCCTTAACCATTTCACATAATAACAACCGATATATCCTTACCATACAGGATGATCTGTCGAAATTTTCATAAGCAATTGCAATCCAAAATCAAGTTTCTGAAACAATTGCCAAAGCCTTAGTTGAACATTTTATATGTAGATTTGGTGCTCCATCATGTATCCTTACTGATCAAGGAGCAAATTTTGTTAGGAACTTTTCCACAATATTTGTAAGTTATTAAAAATTAAAAAACTGCAATCAACGGCTTACCATCCGCAGACAAATGCGGAGCTCTTGAGAGGTCTCATCGTATCCTCGTTGAATATTTGCGAACCTACACAGAAATTGATCCTAGTAAGTGGGGCCATTTGCTATGTTTACATACAATTCAACTCCGCACTCTGCAACCAATCTAATGCCTTTTGAGATAATTCATGGATTCAAACCAAACATACCTTCCTCATTAAAAAATAAGTCTAGAATATTTTATAATCCCGATGATTATTTACAAAATTTAAGAATAAAACTTGCAAGTTCATATGAAACGGCAAGACAAAATTTAATTGAAACAAAACAGAAATCAAAAACATACTATGACAAGACGTATTGATTTTAATGTTGGCGATAAAGTTCTTTTAAGAAATAAAAAATCAAAAGGTAAACTTGATCCACTTTGGACGGATCCGTATGAAATTTCAGAAATCAATAGCAATGTTAATTCTTCTATTCGCATAGGCCGTCAAATTAAAGTTGTTCATAATAATCGATTAAAACATTTTTTTGATTAAATTTGAATTTATAATAACCGTGAAGAATGAAATAAAAAAAAAATAAATAAAAATTGAAATAAATAAATAAATTTAAAACATATATACATATTTAAGTTAATAAATTTCTGATTAAAAATACTTTTGTTATTTTATACATACATATATTTGTGACTACATATTATATTGTATTTTATACTATTGAATTTTAAAATTAAATTGTCATGTACATTCTATTTAATATATAACTTTTGTTATAAAAAAAAGTAAATAAATAACTTTATCTTATTTATTTATTTTTCTTCTTAAGGGTTGAGGTGTTGTATACCCCTGACTTGTCAATCATACCAACATTATTTAGTATTAACTCATTATTTAGTAGTAATTTAGTACCGAATTTTCTTATGTAAGCTGCTACATTATTTTAATTAAGCAGTTTGCGAGATCGGGTACAATTTAATTATATATAACAAAAAATAATAAATAAAAAGTGTAATTTAAAAATTAAAAGAAAATTATAAAAACTTGTACATAAAAATTAATAAATTGAATACCTAGAAATTAAAACTAAAAGTGAATTATGTATTTTATTAATTCTCCCATAAACCACAACATACGTAAATTTTACTTTAATTTTAATCATTATAATAATTAGCAAAAATAACATTATTTTATTAGTAAATCAAAAGCAATAATGTAATTGGCCGCTCCGATTTACAATAACATTTATTAGAAAAAATGTTAGTACCATAATATAATTATTTGATTTATTTTTATACAAGTTATGGAACTGAAATTTAAGTGTTGTAACATAAGTAATAATTGGCTTCAAGTTTTAACCCTCATACGACTCTCAAAAAAAACTTCACATGCATTGCTCGGGTGAATCCATCCATATATCACATATTTCAATATTTTATTTGTAATACAAACGAATAATACAAACGAATTCCAAAATTTTAACCATCCTGAGTTTCATAATAAAAAAGTAAAATAACTTTAAAATCATTAATGGGTGAAATTTCACCCGAAGAGCGTATAAAGGTTAAAGTAAATATACATGTTATGAAAATCCAGTCATCTCCTTGGGCCATTAAAATTGATCTAAAACACAAAATAAAATGTTTGTGCTGTAGTTCATAAAACTCAGAGTGACGCACTCTGAGAAATTTTCCTCAACAAATCGCTTTAAATAAATTAAACAACAATCAACATAGTAAAAAATTGTACGAAATTCCCAGCAGATTATCTTAAGATAATATTTTTAATTTTTTTGTTACATTTGCTAAACTGTAAATTTAGAGAACTAGTCTAATCCTTAACGTCTTGATACATCCGAAGTAAAATTAAAATTTGATTTATTTATATTTTTGGACATAGTATCTGCAAATTATTGTGCATATAGCAGAAGACAGCAGCATAACGGAGTTTTGCTTTATAGAAGATCGAATCTTTTCGTATATGCAAGTTTTTAAATTCGGTAATCATGTCCTAATAACATTTATAACATATTATGTGCTTATATGGTCTTAAATTACATTTATATCTAAATGTGGGTGAGGAGCTAAACCAATTTGTTAACCATATGTATTATAAAAATTGAGCGAATTTTAACCATAATTTGGTCCTTTACAACTAAAACTTATAATATTTTTTACCATAAAATGATCAAATCCTTCATATAATAATGATTTCTGAATATTTTATGTTAAAATAAATGTATATGTATTGTTAGAAGCGAATCTCTCTTCCCTATATTCGAATATTTCTTCTTCTTGATCTCATCAAGTAAGCCTAGTAGACGGTCGTGTTTGTTTTTTTTCTTGTTTAATTGTTTAAAATCAAAATATTTAATTTTTTGGAATTAATTTTAATTTTGCGGCTTTTCCTCTGATTTTGGCTTTTAGGATTTATTCAATTGATAAGTATCGCTCCTCTTATATAGTTTTCTGTTACTTTTATTATTTGGCTTCTTTTTATTTGTTTCTTTTTAGATTTTAACACTTGAAGTTCTGTGATCTTGGTTCTACCTTTAAAGAAGATAGTATTTATGTATATTTAATTTTGTATGCATGTAAGTATTGTTATTCAAGTGCGCCACGACTAGCGATGCCCACCGAGAGCATTTATTTGCCCTCGGTTCTCTTAAAATGTATGCTTCGGACTAGGTCCAACATGTTTAACGTAGTTAATTTGAATGTTCAAAGCCTTACTTTGAATAATGACGAGCTTCGTCAAACTTTTAATGGGGTCCCAATTGATGTTATTTGTTTATCGGAAACATTTTTGACATCCAATATTTCTAATTCTGCGTTGGCCATTGTGGCTTTAATTTGTTCAGGCGGGATAGGGTTAGTCCACCGGTTAATTATGGTGGGGTATGTATATATGTTTATGAGCTTATTAAATGTAGTGTTGTATCGGTACCCCCCTCAATTTCTCAAAGGCTCGATTCTGACTTTGAGTTTCTTTTTTTAAATGTCTTCGTGAATAAGCAGAAATTTCTTTTAGGTGTAGTTAATAATCCTCCTAAAACGAACAAGAGGTCTTATGCTCGATTCAAAAAATCCCTTTTAGACAT
The DNA here is from genome assembly GCA_947310385.1 of Nephrotoma appendiculata. Taxonomy (NCBI): domain Eukaryota; kingdom Metazoa; phylum Arthropoda; class Insecta; order Diptera; family Tipulidae; genus Nephrotoma; species Nephrotoma appendiculata. The sequence continues at coordinate 171,758,507 of OX371225.1, forward strand.
TGGGTATATCCAGCCCAGATATCTCATATGTAGAATTTCCTCAATTGTAGATTTCTACATGGGCTGGATACAATATCTACATGTTATTTTTGAGTCTTACGTAAACGTTCAAGTCAATATTGCGTCGTAGTTGGCATTGACAGTATAAACTTTTGTTTTAGTGCGTAACTTGTGTTAACAATTTCGAAAAATGGATAAAATAATTAAAAATATTGTGTTAGACGAGATTTCAACAATGGATATCGATAGCCTACATCGTGACGTATTGCTGCTCACAATAGCGGTTTTTGAATATAAATACACGGAACAAGCGGAATCCAATATACCACCTGTACGGAACAACAATTATTTTGAGATTACAATTCCAAAATATAATTTAGACGAATTTAAAGCACATTTCCGGATGTCTAGAATGTGTTTCGAGGTTTGTTTATATTTTTAGTGCAATTTAAATATAAGTACCTGAAAAAAATATTTCCAATTTCAGAAATTGTTTAGTGTAGTGATAACTACCATGAAATAGGCAAAGTATACTTTTGTGCCTCCACAAAAGAAATTATTATTGACAATTTGGATCCTGAGCAAGCAAGAATCATTTCTTTCTGTCGGTGACCGGTTCGCTTTATCACCAAGTACAACTCATTTTATTTTTACCGAAACAGCCGAAGCTATCAGTAAACTAAAGAGAAAATACATAAAATTTCCAAACTTCGATGATCAAAAAAAAGTTGCTGGTGTAATGTTCGGATATAATTATTTGTAACATCAATTATTGATTATTATTTTGTTTTTTAGATTTTCCAGGTGAAATCTCGAATTCCCGGGATAGTTGGTGCTATCGATGGATGTCACATTCCGATAAAGCAACCTTGCCATAATGCAACGGATATTTATAATCGAAAAAACTTTCACTCCATCATACTACAAGGCAAGTTATACAATATAATATTTACAAATTACATAATGTTAAAAACCAATTTTATCTTTTAAAGGTATTTGTGACCACACCATGTGCTTTACGGATATATTCGTTGGAATGCCAGGCAGAGTTCACGATGCCAAAGTTTTCAAATGTAGTCCACTTTTCAAGCAACTTGAGAGTAAAGAGTCGCCAATTAAAGCAGAATTTCACTTGATGGGGGATTCGGCATATGGAGCAACTGATTTTTTAATAACTCCTTTTAGAGATAATGGTCATCTTCCAAAGCAACAAATTGTTTATAACACAAATCTAAGTTCGGTGCGATCTGTTATAGAGAGAGCTTACGCCCAATTGAAGGGCAAATTTAGACGACTTAAATTTATAGATGTCAATAATGGTAATTTTGCTATCAAATAAAAAACCTCTTAACGAGGTAAATGTTCGAGTGACGAAAGCCGAATTCAATTCACAAAATTTCTGATATCAAATTTGTGCCGAAAAAAACAATTGCATTCGATTTGTCAACGATTTTTCGGAATGTTAGTGCATTCAGCGCGTTGTTGTTGAACATTCCGAAAAATCGTTGGCAAGATGTTGTTTTTGACAGCTAGAAAGAAAAATGTAAACAAACGCGCCGAATGCACTAACATTTCGAAAAATCGTTGACAAATCGAATGCAATTGTTTTTTTCGGCACAAATTTGATATCAGAAATTTTGTGAATTGAATTCGGCTTTCGTCACTCGAACATTTACCTCGTTAAGAGGTTTTTTATTTGATATCAATGATTTTGGCACGGCAAATTGAAAATGAATTGAATTGCGATTCGTTTTATTGTTGTCAGTCAAAACAGTTCACACACACTCGATAGCACACAATTGGCCGCTACGTGTTATTGTGGCTTAAGTCGTATTTATACGACAGATAAAAATCCGGGAGTTTTTTTTTATCCGTCGTATGAATACGACTTCATACACAGGCGCGCGGCATTGAAATTACGAATAGCCAGAGGCGAATAACGAATTACGCATACTTTCACACAGCTGTCGGCAGTATGTTACGGAGTGTGCATGATTCGTTCTTCTTCTCTCGATATTCGTCACTCCAGTGGCGTGCGTCTGTGTATGAGGCACAATGTTCTATTCCACACTTGATCTCACAGAAATTATAACTTTCTTCTATTCTTTCCCCGTTTACCTATGATACTGGTTTTAATTGCGACTTAAACAAATTTTCGGTAAAATCACACTAAACAAACTAAATGAAATAAAAAAAACGGGAAAGGTTCGGAACCGAACTTTATAAGCATTTTTGTTGCCTATATAGTATTAACAGTATTATTATTCCGTGTCTAAGAAAAAGAGGTTCTATGCAGTGTGGTTTGTGTATTTCAAATATCGCAAACACCCACATCCACCCACACCCACCTAACTCCATCTACACCCGCCCAACCGACCCCAATCAATCGCAAACCACGCCTCTTAAACATTACTACCTTCCCGACCCACTATCTAATTTAAACACTCAAAACCCATCTCACCCGCATCACCCTACACCGCACTACCCATGTTGAAAAGTAGTAGGGTCAGGTCTCATCATTAGGTTCAGATAGGTATTTTTTTCATTATGTTCAGGACGATAGCCTACGTTCTGGTGTACTGTTTCTGGTGTGTGGTAGACGATTCTATTTCTTTATTTTGTATGCATTTTTTCAATCTTCATTTTGTAGTATTTTAGTAGATTTTATTTCAGAATCCTTTATCACATGCCACAAATAGGTCATGGCGGGTGTGATCTTATTACACACCCGGTTCTCGTAGGGTATCGGCTGAACATTTGTAGTTTAGTTTTTAGTGCATGTTATAGAGTAGTAAAAATTTAGATCAGATGCATGTGTTTTTGGTAGAAATTCGATTGAGTAATTCAACATTTTTTTTGCATGTTTCTTGCTGTTTTGTCACTAACCGCATGCAGCTACCATTCATTTTTGATTCCTTAAACAATACAATAAAATATTCTTATTTTAATGTGTTAGTTGGAAACAAAAATTAATGGTAGCTACCCTCTCGCTTATATTGCATCTTCATGCGATGGGAGGGGAGATAAGATCTGTTTTTTTAAATAAATCATCATAAAGATTAAAAAAGTATCGATTTAATGCAAGGAGACTGTGAAATAATCAATGTTTTTAGTGATTTTTTCGATCACATCAATTTGTCAGTTTTTTAATTTTGTTTGTTATGAAAACAGGGTCACTGGTAAAAATTTTCTTAGCAATGATAATAATATGATGTATTTATATTTGTTTCATTGTAATACGTTGATCATCAATACTATCATTATGAACCACAACGGGCCGACATTAGGGTGCATTTGAGGCAAAAAATGAAATTTTGCAAAAAATTAGGGTGGCTTTAAGTTATGGAGGTCAATATCTAAAATATATGAGTTTTCTGGGACAAACGGTTGATGTCATATTGTAGATGAGGTATGTGGCTAATAATCTTGAAAATATGAACCAAAAGTCTTAGGCTCATTTTTTAGCAATTTGGCCGAATGTGGCCGGCCGATTTCGCATTTTTCAGTTTTATGGCCAAAATGACCCTCCACCCTAATTTTTTGAATTTTTGTTTATGCTATTTGATAGCTGGCGTCAATACCTTTCCAACGATATGCATATGTCCAGGGTATGTCGAATAGGTTCAGCACTGTGGGCGTGACAAAATGGCCAAAAATGGCCTTTCAGAGGCTGGTAGTGGCCAACATGACGGCCAAATCAAAAAGTTGTAGAACAAAAGTTGCTTATTTTTTCAAGTAATACAAACCCTGAAAATATGAGATCAAATGAAAGAGGTACGGACAAACAAACAAACAAACAAACATATATACCAAAGCAAGATTATTTGGTGACGTCATAGAAAAATTTAAAAATGTCATAACTTTGGTTAAAATCATCCGTTTACGACGTTTGAGGAGTCGTTGAATTGGTATTGAGGTCTACAATCATAATTTGCTAGTTAAAAAATAATTGGGGCACTTTTTGGGGCAGTTATACCCGAAAAACTGATTTTTTGGGGCAATTTTCGGAAGGTCATATCTCCACTCAATGTTGGAAGAAATTTATGTTTTTATACATTATTTGGGTTTATTTTTCAAGACCTTTCCAATGGTATATCACATGACCCTGGCGGCCTCAAAGGGAAAAAGTTCGAAACTTGCTGTATATATACTTCGTTCGACTTTCAGCACAGTAGGTGCTTTCGTCACTCGTTTGGACTGCCGTCCAAAGTGATTAAAAATGTGGTTGCAGCATGTGTTCTCCATAATTTTGTATTGACGGAAGATAGAAACATGGAAGACGAATGTTTGGACCATGAAGATGATAACACTCAACCTGTAAATAGTTTGTCAGAAAATAAAAAAATATATTTGGCTAGTTTGTTCTAAAAATTCAATGTTTATTTGTTTTATTTATTTATTACAAAATTTTTAATTGCGTAGAGTAGCATCTAACAGTCTTTTTAAAATTTCATTTCTTTCCTGTTGGACTTCAAGCATTTTGTTGGTATTATTATCAACTGCTTGCGCCAACTTTTCAACGGCCCGTACCTTTTCCTCCTCAATGCGAAGCTGCTCTTGCCAATATCTTCGCAGTTCTGTGGTTTTACCATTTGAGGATGTGCTGCAATTTGAAGACTCCGAGTCAAAATTTTGCTCTAAATCCAGTGCCTGGCTCACAGTAGTCGTCTTTAAATTATTGGGTAAATTAACCGTTAAATCTTCTTGGAAAATGGTTTGAAATTCTTCGTAATACTCCTAATTAGAACTCCCGCGACCCGTCTTATGGCGACTGTCTTTTATTTTTAAATAAGTCTTTTTTAAATTTGCAAACTTTTTATTTAAGTCGGCAGCCCCGACATGATGCCCCTTATTCCGAAATATTTTTTCAATGGCTTTCCAAATTCCGGTTTTTCTTTTTTTTGGATTTCGAAAGTCATCTTTTCTGTGCGTATACTCCGCTAACAATAATTTCACGAGCGCGTTATTCCATTTAAACCCACCTTCCGCATCCGACACTCGTTCTGTGGGTGGCACATCCTCATTCACATTTTCTCTTCCCGAGAATTCAGTAGAATTTTGTATTTCAAAATCCGCCAAAAATTCCTCATAATGAATATCTAAACAAATACAAACAAGAGTTTTATATTGCATTATTATTAATAAAAAAAACAAGGCTAGTTTATAATTTCCAGTTGCACAATCAGTTTTCACTGGACTTTCCAAACTTTTATTAATATAACGTTAATTTTGGTAATACTTACCACCATCACTATCATACATATAATTTTCATCCATTTTTTTTATAAGTATGTAATGCAATTAATATTAATGATTTTGTTAAAAAATTTATTATAAGTTATTATTAGATTCTCGCCTCGAAAATTACAAAACAGTGGAACAATGTAAAATGTCAAATAAAATAGTATAGATTCAAACCAAAAAATAATTACTCAAAAGTAGGCAGAAAATGTTTGCCTCACTAAACATTGAGATATCTACATTTTTTTAGTGAGATATTTTGTATCCAGCCCATAATATGTGTGAGGCCTACTTCTTTTTAGTGAGGCCTACATGGGCTGGATATACCCATTGAATGTCTTTTTAGTTGTTTTCCTGTCGGTATGATGAGATTTCATTTCGGGTGATTTTAATGTTGATATTTCTCAAGAGTCTTTATTTTCTCGTAGCTATTTGAATATCTTAAATAGCAATAACCTTTTGGTTTATAATACTGTAGAGCCCACTTACTCTTGCGCTACTGCAAGTGGTGGTTCTTTTTCGCTCATTGATCACGTCGTTGCTTCTGCTGATAATTCCATTTGTTTTTTCAATCAATTGTCTCTTGGTATTGGTTCTCACCATGATCTTCTTGTTTTTTCTGTTAATTATTACTCTCGACCTAGACCTAAAAGTTTCAGCTTTAGGGATTTTTCTAAAATTGATGAATCTCACCTTTCATCAACTTGTGGCTCTATTTGTTGGGATAATATTTTTTCTCTCTCTACTTCTACTGACCAAATTGACTATTTTAATTCCTCTATTAACTATGTATTTTATAATTGCGTTCCTCTCACTACTATTTATTATAGACCTAGATCCCCCCTTTGGATGACTCAAGAGATTTTGAGTGCTATTTCTGTTCGTTTTTCCAAATATCGTCTTTGGAAAATTAGCCCTAATTCTTTGTCTTATCTAGCTTATAAGGAATCTCGAAATAGAGTGGTAGGTTTAATTCGTATCGCTAAGCAAAATTTTTTCAAGGATAAGTTAGATCCCTCACTTCCCTCTAAGATATTTTGGCGCAACGTGCGCAACTTGGGCCTTGGTAGTTGCAAAGGGGCTGCTTCTGTAGATTTCAAAGCAAATGATTTTAACCTTTATCTAGTTAACTCTAGTCACACTCATGATATTTCCATTATTGATTTAGTGTCCGTCGAACCCGTTAATTTTTTTTCGTTTACAAATATATCTACTGTTGATTTGTATTCTGCTATTTGGGAAGTTAAATCGCAATCCACTGGCTTAGATATGGTTAGTTTGAAATTAGTTAAGCGCATTGTTCCTATTGTATCAAGGTATTTGTTACATATTTTCAATTTTATTTTAACGACCTCTTCATATCCCGCTCAGTGGAAGATGAGTAAAATTATTCCTATTCCTAAAATTAGTAATCCTTCTGAGCTTTCCCATTTCCGCCCTATTAGCATTTTAAGTTCTCTGTCCAAGGCGTTTGAATTGGTAGTAAGAAACCAAATTCAATCTCATATTGATAGCTTTAATTTGCTAAGCCTTTTTCAATCAGGTTTTAGAAGGTTTCACGGTACTACCACTGCTTTACTGAATGTTTGTGATGATATTCGTCGTAGTATGAGTAAAAGAGAAATGACTTGCCTTACTCCGTTAAATTTTTCTAAAGCGTTTGATTCGATTAATCATCAAATTTTGTTTAATAAGCTTATTTCAAACTTTAATTTTTCTCTCTCTGCTGCTAAATTGATTTTACACTATATTTCGGGGCGCTTTCAGGCAGTCTTTTATGACAATTCTTTTTCTGACTTTTTACCTGTCTCTTCTGGCGTTCCTCAGGGGTCGGTTCTTGGCCCTTTACTATTCTCAATGTATATTAATGACATTGCATGTTCCATTCGTCATTCTTCTTTTCATATATTTGCTGATGATGTCCAAATATATAGGAGTAGTGGCTTAGATAATGATTCCATTCACTCTAATATTTCTTCGCGATGATTTGGAAAGAATTTACAGTTGGTCATTATCTAACCGACTCGCTCTTAATGCTAGTAAATCCCAGTCTATTATAATCTATAAAAAATCTTTAAATACTTCCTCTTTTCCTGGAATTTTTCTCGGTGATTGTTTAATTCCATTCTCTAATACAGTTAGAAATTTAGGGCTAATTTTTAATAAAACTCTTACTTGGGGTGATCATTTAGTTAAGGTTAGTAAAACGGTTTTTGGAATGCTTAGTTGTTTGTATAAGGTTGTAGGGCTCGCCGATAGTAGTTTTAAAAAGCGTATGTTCCTCTTGCATTTTCTTCCACATTTTCTTTATGGTGACGTTGTTTTGTTTGGAATGATTCAGGATAATATGAATGTTCTCCAAAGATGTTTCAATGCTTGTACTCGTTTCATTTTTAGTATTATAAAATATGATCACATTTCTCCCTTCTAAAATTTGACTCTTGGCTGTAGTTTGGTTAACTTCTATGAACTTCGTGTGTGTCTTTTTATTTTTAAGCTTCTCAGATCGAAGCAACCTCCCTATTTATTTAACAAGTTATTGTTCAGTAGGTCCCATTCTTCAAATTTACGTTTACTTCCCCCTATAAATCTGTGTAGGTCTTTAAATACATCCTTTTCTGTTAGGGGTATTTATCTTTGGAATTCTATTCCACTAGAAATTAAGTGGTCAGCGTCGCCTAAATCTTTTAAAGCGGATTATTTAGCGTGGCGCGGTTGAATGATAATACATGTAGTACTATTTTTGTAATAATTTTTTTCATTTGTATTATTTTTGTATGTAGTATGTAAGTATTCACTTCTTGCAGTGTTCTCTGTAACAAATGAGCTTGAGCTCAATACGGAAGGTACTAGCATGGAGTGGATTTGTTTTTTGAAAAAATCTGAGGTTTTTATGCCTAATGGAAGTATTTTTTTGGTGGTTATTGTTCATTTATATTGCTTCCATATGTGCTTTTCCTTTACCAAAATTGTAATGTCAATGAACAAATAAATAAATAAATAAATAAAAATAAATAACAGTATTTTTCACTCATGTTACATAAAATTGTTATAAACTACCATAATATGATTAAAATCTATTATACTATGATAAAACAAAAGTATATAATATGGTTGCACGACACCTAAATAAAGCCACGTTTATAAACCCTTGTATTTTCGACAACTTGAATGTAACTTCATTACATTTATTACAATATAAATAATAAATTATTACATATTTATAAAGATGATTGCAGTGTTTAAGCAAAACTAAATTAAGTGAAGTGTAATAAATATTTGGTTTTATTTTAAAGGTAACGCAAAGTGGTAAAAAATTAAAAACATTAGAACATTGATTGCATATCAAAATCAAATATTTGGGGCCGAAACATATTTTCAGTCCATAGAGGTTTGTGTTTGTGAAGTGAGAATCAAGTACTGCTTATGTAAAATGGTTTAAAAATGTAAAGTTTATCCATGTCACTAACCCACCTCCAAGTCATATTCAGTGTGACCTGTAAATGTTAAATAATTGTTTAGTTAATTTTTTCACCTCCCCATTCTCTATAGATTTTTCTTCATTCACGTTATATAAATGCGATCGCATTCTGGCTGTAGGTTTAACCTTGAAAAATTTACTAAACATATTATTTTCTTTAAAAGTAGTGTAACAAAACGAACTGTTGGAAGTATCATCGATAAATTGCAAAATATATAATTTTTCATTATCTTTTCAATATTTTGTCGAAGAAGTTTAGAAATCTCGTTGTAAAGCTTATATCTGTATATACGAATGGATGTGAGTTGGAAGAGAACAAATTTACAAATATTGTGCGGCAATATTTTCAGGCTACAACTTTTCGAATTGAAATACGAATAATATGTAAATATAAAAATTAAAACAGTTCTTTTGGTAACTATAGTTATATTTTAAATTTTACTATATTTTATACTATATTAGACAGGCTAGACAAGATATATCTTTCACCGCCAACGAATTCTATATCTATATCTGACAGTGTGGAATCGGACATTAGCGAAATTTTAAACACAACACCTTCAAATACAGCCAATACGATACAGGGAGAAGGGATTGTGGAATTAAATTACATTTCTGTATTGCATATTGCATTGCCTAATACACAGACAAAGGAGCAGCTGGAGGAGAATAAACTACTGAAATCTCGTTATTTAGGATGCTTATAGATTCACAAAGTTCCCATAGGCAAATAATATCAATGACAATCCCAGACGTTTGCCTTAAAGATAATACAAATCGAAGATATATAGTATATTAAGTATACATTTATCATTTTCTAATGTCCTTATTCAGATTTTAATTTAGAGTTAAGTTTGTTTTGTATTTGTATTTTCCACAGTAAGCCAATACGTATTTGTCGAGCTGACCCCATCCATCGTTGTAATTTTTCCAACAGAAAAAGAAGGAACGTATTATATACCATCTGTTAATGAGGTTCTGGCAAAAGGAAAATTGTGGAATTATTATAATAACGTTTGCAAAAAGTTAAGAGAGCTGGGTCAAACTTCAAGAAAACAGAAGAGTATTAAATCATCGTGGCCAAAGGGTAATAATGAATTTTAAGCTAAAGATACACAGTTTGTTCTATGGAAAAGTTATTCTATTTTTCCTCATAAATACAAAACCTTATGATTTGAATGCTTTGCTATGTACGTCAAAAAGCCTTAAAAAGCGTTAGTGGCTATCTTTATATTCAAAGATGGTTGAGTTATCTAGACGACGAACAAAATATATAAGAGCCATCAACACAATAAAAGTTACTGATAATACTTTTGAAAAAAGTAAGATTTTGGAATTTTAATATATACTTTTGAAAGTTTATTTTAACACTTGATTTTCGAATAGTCTAGGGCAGAAAGCGGCATATACATTGCTGTTAATAAGTTATCTTTCACCAAATAACGGAAGATGAAATGAGAAAACGTGAAAAATGCCTCAAAATCGGAGATCCGCAGCAACGTTTCATTAAAATTTATAAAGTAAGAAAATATTACTTTTCTAATTTATTTTTACTCTAAATTAATTCATTTACATCTACATATTTCAGTCTACAACCGAATCAGCTGAAGATGTCCCAGTTAATGATATTAAAATATCAATTATTGCGAACCAATCACACGAAATGCAATATAGCGAATTTCGTATTGCTGGGCTAGTTTTCAAATCACCTGATGCATTGGAGGCACTTGAATATTTATTTTGATTGTATAATGGCAATGGACGTTAAATATTCTAAAATTGTTAAACACGTATGACAATGTGTTCAACTATAGGACTATATGAAATTCAACTTGAAAGAGACTATTCACCTTCGGTAACGGTAATATCTTAGCTTCGTGCAATTTAATTTTTTCTTTTAAAATTTTTATATTAACAATTAATTACGATTCGTTATTTTGTTTTGTTTGTAAAAATTCTTTTTCTTCGACCAATAATTTAATTAGACACATCAGAAAAGTCAGAATAATATCAGGAAAATGTATGTAATGTGGCATTAAATTATAAGATTGCAGTAACTGTATGAAAAGTAAATTAATATTATTTTTAAGATATATGTACTCGTATGTATAATATGAACTATGTAATAAGAACGGAATAATTAAAATTTTCTTTTATTCTTGATACTCTCCGTTTTCTAAATTTGAAAACGTCAAACAAATTGTTTCTTCTTCAATACTACTTCTGTTTGGACTATATCAACCAACTTTAAAATATTACTTAAGAGTAAACATAAAAGCAGGCTCGAGCTAGCCAAATGCAAAACATAATGGAAGTGGAACCCAGTTTATACGTGCAAATAGATGTGGATTATTGTATATAGTGTATGTAATCGTATATATTTCTTTAAAATCCAAATTATATTTTAATTAAAAAGATTTGTTATTATGTGGATGTACGGGAAATTTACTATGATATTGTGGTTGTGAAAATGGAGGGCCAATAATAGTATAATTAAACAAATCATTATAATGTTGTAATTAAAAGTAAAATTAATTCAAATATCGTTAAATATACAGTTTTTACAAACATGGTATGTTTAAATTAGAAACAATAATTATAATAATATGATTTTCAATTAATTACAATGTAGTTCCGGAACTGAATTATTACTTTCAATGACAATATTTTTAAACTTAAGAAATGATTTGTTAAAATTAATATATCTATAACTATAATATTTTAGAACTTAATCATAATACTGTCGGAATCACTTGGGAATATGATATAACCAATGATAAGATGTGTGAAACTTATCACAAAATATTTAAATTCTTAAATATAATAATGATTAAAATAATTATAATTTTGTGGATAGTCAAGTATTCTATAGTTAATGGCAACCATGAACAATTTGTTATTTATAAAATCACAGTAATGGTTAAATAATTTTCAATCATAATGTAATTCCTGCAAATTGTGGTTGGATTTACCATATTTTTTTTTCTCCGTGCATAGCCTGACGTATAGTTTCAGTAAATTACGCTGCTTTAATTACAATTTTAACTCCGTAACCAACACTATATAATATCCATAATCCCACCGCTGCCACTAATTGTTACCAATTTGCTCAGTCAAATCCGGTTTGTAAAACTGGATTTTGAGTACCTCTATATTGAATTTGACAGTTAGAACACAAATTCTTTGCTTGCATTGCCGGAATATATCAGAAATACGAGTATTCTATAAACAATTTATTGAAGTAAAACTTCTTTAGGCACGCTTGACTTGGGGACTAAGCTGGCAAATGCGTTACGAAAAGTGTAATCGAACGAGGCGAACGAAACAATAGACGCAAAACGAAATCATTTTCCTTTAGTATCAGGATGTGCCATGACAATTCATAAATCCCTAGGTGGAACATTAGTTGATACCATTTTATTTTAATCATTGGTTAAAAAAATGGGATAATAAGAAAATAGGAAAATTGGTAAATGGAAAATTGGAAAATTGGAAAAATTGGAAAATTGGAAATTTCGAAATTTGCAAAATTGGAAATTTTGAAAATTTGTAAATTGGAAAATTGGAAAATTTTAAAATTGGAAAATTAGAAAATTGGAAAACAGGTAAATGGAAATTGGAAAATAGGAATATATGAAAATATGAAAATATGAAAATATCAAAATATGAAAATATAAAAATATGAAAATATGAAAATATGAAAATATGAAAATATGAAAATATGAAAATATGAAAATATGAAAATATGAAAATATGAAAATATGAAAATATGAAAATATGAAAATATGAAAATATGAAAATATGAAAATATGAAAATATGAAAATATGAAAATATGAAAATATGAAAATATGAAAATATGAAAATATGAAAATATGAAAATATGAAAATATGAAAATATGAAAATATGAAAATATGAAAATATGAAAATATGAAAATATGAAAATATGAAAATATGAAAATATGAAAATATGAAAATATGAAAATATGAAAATATGAAAATATGAAAATATGAAAATATGAAAATATGAAAATATGAAAATATGAAAATATGAAAATATGAAAATATGAAAATATGAAAATATGAAAATATGAAAATATGAAAATATGAAAATATGAAAATATGAAAATATGAAAATATGAAAATATGAAAATATGAAAATATGAAAATATGAAAATATGAAAATATGAAAATATGAAAATATGAAAATATGAAAATATGAAAATATGAAAATATGAAAATATGAAAATATGAAAATATGAAAATATGAAAATATGAAAATATGAAAATATGAAAATATGAAAATATGAAAATATGAAAATATGAAAATATGAAAATATGAAAATATGAAAATATGAAAATATGAAAATATGAAAATATGAAAATATGAAAATATGAAAATATGAAAATATGAAAATATGAAAATATGAAAATATGAAAATATGAAAATATGAAAATATGAAAATATGAAAATATGAAAATATGAAAATTGGAAAATTGGTAAATTGGAAAACTGGTAAATTGGAAAATTGGAAAATTGAAAAATTGGAAAATTCGAAAATTGGAAAATTGGAAAATTGAAAAATTGAAAAATTGAAAAATTGAAAAATTGAAAAATTGAAAAATTGAAAAATTGAAAAATTGAAAAATTGAAAAATTGAAAAATTGAAAAATTGAAAAAGTGAAAAATTGCAAAATTGCAAAATATGAAAATAAAAAATATGAAAATAGGAAATTTTGAAAGTTGGTAAATTGGAAAATTGAAAAATTGGAAAATTTGTAAATTGGAAAATTGAAAAACAGGAAAATTGGAAAGTCATAATATAGACTTCTATGTCACTGACTGACTCACTCGAGAACGCACAGGGTGACCCAAATTTTTTTTTCTATATTATAACATCTATGTCACTCACTAACTTACTCACTCCAGAACGCACAGGGTGACCAAAAAAAATTCGTCCGTGTGATATATTTTATATATGTATTTTGTCTATATTATAGCTCCATTTCACACGAGGTATCGCAGAAACCGATTCTTTCTTCGTTTCTGTCCCCGATTGCCTATGATACAGGTTTCAATGCGACTTAAACATATTTTCGATGAAACCACATGATGTACTGTGGTTATACATAAATGAAATAAAAAATATTTCAAGGCCATACTATGCGAAGAGATTTCAAAAATGGTTTTTTTGTCCATTTTGTGACACATACATAAACATTGTCTATTACGACTAGTTGGCCTTGAAAAAGTTACCAAGTTACAAGGTTAACTCTTGTGGCATCAGCCATAAACGGCTAGGTAACACTCGAGAACGCAAAGGGTGACCAATTTTTTTTATATTATAAATATTAAATATATATTAGAAGTTTTACTTCAGTAGTGTGGTCTAAGCACACCTAATTTTTTTTTGCTTACTACTAACAAAATCTTCAGGAAAATACCAGAAACATTTTTTCCAAAATCCACCAATCACTAAACCACAGCTACAAAATTATTCATTTTAAACACTCTTTACAATTATTTTAAATCATACCGCTAACTTTACTTTGAGCACCACTCATATGATGACGATTCATTAAATGTTGATTTAAGACTCACTCATTGCGTTCATCGCAGCTGTAATTACTGTACAGGCAACACCACCGCCCTTCATACGGCTCTTACTCGCCACTGTTCCTTGTCAGTCTTTAGCTTGGGAGATAAGTTCTACATATTTTCCAACTGACGGTATTTTTCTTTATTCAAAAACTATTTTGATCTGTCGCGTGATGATTGAGCAGGTTTTTTTTTTGATGCGCCGTACTGTGGATTGCTACTCGCCAGTCACTCTTTCGAATTCTCTAGCCGCCCTAGTAATCATAACTGGTACATCCGGAAAAATCTCTCGTCTTAGCTAGTGCCTCTTTTAGACACTTTTCATTGAACTAGCCAGCGAACTCGTTTCAGATTCTAAGTGAACGACTCCACCAGTTTCAATTTCTTCTGGTCGGCTTCCGCTTTTCTTGTAAATCATATACTTTTCAAAATAGTTGTTACGAACAAAAGCCCTTCTATAGAAGCTGTCAGTTAGGTGGATTGACTTCGACCAAACATCACTCGGACCTCCCAATTTATATGGTCTCATTGCATGGAATTCCGTTTTCATCCTACAAATTTCAATCTTAATATTTTGAAAAACGGCTTAGTTAATTAACCATTATTTACCACATCCACAAATCACATAGTTCGCGATGTTAATCATAGAAAATGATATTCAACTCAATCAGTTGACAAAATGGCTTAGCCAGCATTCAAATTGGATATTTTCTAGAACCGCATTCGAACTTTACCAGTTAAATTCCAATTTTATCATTCAACCTGAATTTCATCTCAGCCAGCTCATGATAAGATTTGTTCCATTAAAATTGAAAATATTTTTTAAAGACTAATTCGATTGAAAAACCGCATTCAAATTAGCCAGTTTCCATATCGTATACAATATGAGCCCCACCGAATTTTGCAAATTGACACCAATCCATAATTTTATGAAAAAATCTTCCAGAGATAAAGCTCATTTCTGGTTAAATACACACATGCTGTTCATGAAACAAGTTTACATCCACAAAAATTACCAGTTTGAAGTGGTTTATGGTCTGGAGGTGTAATTGAACCATATTTAAAAAAAATAAACATGCATTGCTGACCGTCAATGGGGAACGCTACAGACACATGATTACTGCTTCTTTGTACCGTGAATTATTAGATGATTTCAACTTGAACGATATGTGGTTTCAACAAGATGGTGCAATATGCCATTTATCTCATGGCAATGATCAATAATTTATTGAGCGAAAAGTTTAATGACCGTGTAATCATCAAAAATTCCGGTCCCTAAGATCAAGCGATATAACTCCATTGAAATTTTTCTTTGGGCTTATTTTAAATCATTATGGTGTACTCCAGTAAACCACAAACACTCAATGCGCTTAAACAAACATAATTCAGGTTATTGATGAAATAAGTGCAGAATTATGTGAAAAAAGGCCATAAATTGCCAAAAACAAATTTTAAAAAAATCCAGAGGTGGCTAAAATTTTTAAATTCTGATAGAGATAATTAAGGTTTTACTATTGAGTAATAGTTTTTAAGTTATATGTGAAATTCAAAGTGACTTACTTTACAGTAGAACCTTAGTTATCCTTGTAATTTTTTGATCAGATCATTGTTTTACATCACTTCCCAAATTTATTGTACCTGTACATTTTAAAAAGTATAAAACATGTACAAAAAACAGTTAAAACTAAAAAGATTGTAGATTAATTACCACCTATCACAAGGATTTTCCAACTAATAGCAAGAAAATAAGTATAAAGTTTCATCTCGAATAGCCAATCCACCTGGACTTTACAGACGCCGAATTTTGGTGAATTAAAGTTTTTTCTTGAACTCGTCATTTAGGGTTTTGTTTAAAATATGATCTGAACTAATTTTGTTAGTTATTATTGTATTACACCTTATATCACTATGATCGTTGGATATTTGTGTGAGCTGAAAAATCCTCGATACAGCGAACGCCTAAATTCCATTTATTTTGGTTATGCAAAAACTGACCAAGTTCAACAAATGGTTCTACAGCATCGTATGAAAATGTGGACAATTAATTTTTATTTGTTTGAATTCTAATTTCGTATAAGTCTACTTTTGGTATTTGCAATACCCTAAATTGCTAGTTTACTAATTGCTCGCTAAAAATTGTTGCGCTTTTTATAACAACATTTTTGACTAAGCCTAATATTACTTTTGTCAACTATTTTACTAATATGTGTGCATTTTTGTTATTTCGACAAATTGTGTAGTCCGCCATATTTTGTTGTTTTTTAATTTTGCCGGAAAGTCCACAGTCGTAATTAATTTAAAATAAAATTAAAAATAAAAATTTTATTTCACCAAAATTCGGCGTCTGTAAAGTCCAAGCGGATTGGCTATTCGGAATGAAACTTTATATTATTTTTTCTATTATTTAGAAAATTCTTGCGAAATTTACTAGAAATCTGTTAACTGGTAGTGGCAGCTTACATGAAGGCTTTTTAAATTTGTGCAATGATGTTGAAAAGTTTAGCATTAACAGAAAATGACAAAGTATTAAATTTTTTAAATAAATTTAACGATTAAATTATCACCATGGGTTGTTTGTTTAAAATTAAAGTATGATTGGGGGAAATACTTATTACTAAATTAATCAAACTAAATTGTAAAAAAGCTAATTTTAATGTTTATAAACCACTTTTGAAAATTAAAAAAAAAAAAAAATAGGTTGACACATTTTAACATTTTGCAATGAAAAATAGCCGCAATAATTCCATAACGCCACATTACTGCCTCGTTTGTGAAAAAAATAAATTTGGGATCATATGATACCAGTTGCTCTGAAATAAGGCAGAGAGATTTTTTTTTTATTGTAAAAAGAATATTTGTTAATTTTGTCCACGAGTGAATATCGTGGATTCAAAATTTATTGAAAGATTTCGATATAGTACGAAACAAGCCGATTTACAGCCATAATTCAAAGTATCAGCCGAAAGATCAGATGCAATGCCGATACTGCTCTGATATCATACAACAAATTTAACGACGATTGGGCGTCTATAAAAAAAGCTTGTCTCTCCATTATGCTTACAAAAGAGACCTCAGGACATTGGAACACCAACTCAGTAACATCACTCACAGAAATATGAGCATAGACGAATTCTATTCAAATATCAACCACAAATTCTCGCTGATCGTCAATAAAATAAAATCTAAAGAATACTCTCCCGATACAGTAGAAGTTTTAATAGAAACATACCGAAACCGGGCATTAGAAGTTTTTATTCGAGGATTAAATGGAAAATTATCTAAAATTGGAATCATTTAACGACCTCAGACGCTACGAGAGGTATATGCTTCGTGCTTGGAATTTCAAAATTTAAACTTTAGAAGTTTAGTAATACACAAATGGAATATTAAATATTCAATAATAGCTCCAACAAATCAGTTGGAAATATGGCTTACAATATACAAGACCAAAATTATAGAATACCACCCCCTCGGCCAGTTGAACAGAAACCACCAACACCGATGAAATTAGGGCCGTCTATTAACTCAAAGCTGGATAACTACAAAAATCGCTCAGTAAACGCTAACTATGAAACAGCATTTAAACGCGAAGCTTAGTATGAGCCACGACAAAAACAAATAGTTTAACACCTTCAAAAAGTCGATGAAGAAGAACAACTAAATAATCAATTATTCAATGAGAATTCAGACTTCAATATATTCGAAGAAGAACAGTAAGAAGCAGAAAATTCCGAAGGAAATTAGAGTACAAAACGAGATATAAGAACACTCTCAAGTTCCCCATAGACACAGGAGCCAATAAAAACTTCGTAAAATCAGAATTAGCTGTAAATTCGATTCCTCCAGAAGCGCAATGCAACATCAGGTCCGCTGGTGGGACCATCTTAATAAAAGAGAAGATTGTGGGTCAATTTTTTAAAAATGTTGGAATTAACAAAAGTATAATATTTTTTGTACTGCCCGGACTAAAATCATTTGATGGAATAATCGCGGTCGATAATTTAAAGGAATTAGGAGCCATCATCAATAGAAAAAACAACCTCTTACTCTTAACACCAAATATAAAGATACCAAGTAAATAATCTGGAAATACGAGACGACCACCTGTCACAGAAAACTAAACAAAACCTTCAAAGGATCCTATCAAAATTCAAAATATTATTCGGACGTGCCAATATTGCTGAATCAATCGATACCGATATAAAAGCAGAAATTAAGACGAATACCGAAGGACCGAAGAACTTTGGGTAATATAACCGAAAAATCGTGAAGTCGAGAAACAAATTGAACAATTTTTAAAAGATGAAATCATAAGGCCCTCCAAAAGCCCATACAACTCTCCAATAAGGATATTAGAGAAAATGCTGGACGCTTCAGGCATCAAGAAATATAGGATGGTCATCAATTTCAAAAGACTGAATGCCGTAACAATATTAGATGTATATCCGATTCCAGATATATCGAACAACTTGAAAATCCGGGCAATTCCTAATTTTTTACGACAATGGACTTCTCGTATGGATTCCATCAAATCCAGTTGAAAGAATCTGACATACCTAACACATCATTCTCAACAATGAATTCTTAAGACTTCCCTTCGGTTTGAGGAACGCTACTGCTATTTTTCAACGAATGAACGACAACGTTCTAAATCATCATATTCGGAGGAAACACCGATGAAGAACACCTAGTTAATATCATCAAAATACTCTCGGAATTGGAAAATGCCAACCTGCGAGCTAATCTCGACTAGACAGAATTCGTAAAACGTGAAACGAAATTTCTTGGCTACGTCATAACAAACCAGGGCATTAGACCCGATGAAAAAAAGATTCTTGCCATTCGGAAATTTAAGAGCCCAGAAAATTTAAAATACTTAAAATCAATTTTGGGACTCACTTCTTATTACAGACGTTTTATAAAAGATTACGCTAAAATCGCCGAACCGTTGACAATAATATCACCAGCGGCACAGTATTCTGGTAATTCCCTGGGAATAGGGAATTGCGGAAAATATTTATATGTAATTTTTGTTCAATTATTGTTTTTCCGGCCTTCTGAGGAGAAAGTGTAAATATTTATAAATTGGGAATAATTTTTCCATATCTAAACTCTCAGGAAAAATTATTCCCTATGTAATTTTGGTTTCAAAAAAATTAACACTATAGCTTTATACCTCAGTATGCCAGAAAAAAAATGTTTAAGTATAAATTACATATAAATTCTTTCCCCATTTCCCTATTCCTAGGGAATTACCAGAATAGTACCACAGAGGGAAAACGCGCAAATTTCGACCAATCAATCAAAAAAGGTGAAAATCAATCTCACCGTCATTCACGGAAATACTGATCTTTCCCAATTTCGAAAATCCGTTCATCTTGACAATAGATGCCTCGAATGCAGCAATTGGCGCTATACTGTCTCAGGGCGAAATTGGCAAAGACAGACCAATCACGTTCATCCACAGATCATTGATTAAGACAGAAGAGAACTATACCAATACTGAAAAGGAGATGCTCGCCATTATCTGGGCTTTGAACAGCTCACGAAATTACTTATATGGTGCGAAAAAAATCAAGATTGTAACAGCTCAGCCACCCTTTGACATTCTCAAGACTTGAAGAATATAAGTACGAGTTAATTTATAAACCGGGTAATTTATAATCCCTAAAATTACAGATGCTCTATCCCCACTAGTGATAGAGGCCCATCTTTCAACAGATGGTACAATTCATAGTGCGATGCACCGATAATTGTTTTTAGGAACCAACTTATTTTTACGGAGAATAAGAATATTTACGCGCCTATGAAGAACCGCATCCGAATTACCACAAGCATTTCATCAGTGTACGGAACATAACCAAAGAGGCCCTGATGAACACACTAAGGCTGATCCCTACAACAAATAATGGTGGAGATTCCGGAACGATACATCCAAATGTTGCAAGAGATATATACAGAACATTTGGCTGGATACAAAGTCCGCCTAACTCAAAGAATCGTGCAAGACATCAAGAATGAGGAGAATAAATTCAGGAAGAGCATAAAAAGCGCACCGTAACTGGAAGGAGAATAAAGAACAAATTCCAGTAAAATATTATTTCCCACACTTGGCCAACTTGATAAAAAAACACACAAAAACCTGCGAAATTTGCAACACAAATAAATATGATCACCACCCAGAAAAGGTTATACTTCAACCTACACCAATACTGACCTATCCAACAGAGATTATCCACATAGACATTATTAACACCAAAAGAGAAAAGTTCATCATATATAATTAAGTTCTCGAAATTCACGAGGCTCTTCCGTATTAAGGACGGATCAGCTCCGAAAATAATAGATAAAATCATCAAAATTTTGCATTACTTCACGACACCCAAATAATGGTGATGGACTAATAAAAAAAATGTTGCTAGAACGAATTTCACGCTCAAATGAGAGACAACTGGAAATCTGTCTGAGTGAGCAGGACATTGGTGGCCAAAAGCCGTCGGAAGCATTGAGGTACACTCAAAAACGAAGATACAATTTTCCCGAAAATATAATTCGGGCACTCTGGACACTAAATTATAAATACCATAATAAAATTCCGGGTAAGAACCACGACACTATACGCCAACCCTCAACAAGTGTAAGTACTTTCGAGGATCGAATTGTACGACTTGAGGAGGCGGTGAGAAAATTTTTCTCTATATAAGAACAGAAGTCCGGCGCTCGAACATTTCCAGTTTAGATCTAATTCACAAACACGTTTGCCCCCGCTTTACAGTGCCACCAACTCGAATGTCCAAGATATCTGTTGGTATCACACTATGTATAAGCAAAACGGTCGAAAGACCGATAAGCCATGCGTGTATCGTTCCTCGAACACCATCACTAGTGAAGAAAAAAAAATTTATAAATCACGCGGTTGAGTCGGCGACATCCTTGACTTTAAATAACAGTCCCCTCTTTAATCATGATAAACATAATAAACTGACTTTTTTTATAGACAATAGGGCTGATCTTTCAGTGCACTTGGTCAGACGTTTTTCAAAATCCATATAATACCTCGAAATCTATATAGTACTATCAACTGCCAATGGCACATCAATAAATATTTACGGAACGAAATGACTCCAGGTAGATATCGAACTCAAACGATGGTTCATTCATGCTTTTCGTCCGATCATTGGCGCTGATTTTCTTAGTAAATTCGGAATCCTAGTCGATATTAAACGGATATGGCTGATTGATTCAGCGACACAGCTGTCAATCAATGTAATAACGATTCGAATTAATACACACACATTGATATATTACGCAATCGATAACGGCTATGGCAAGCTGCTAAAGTAGTTTCCTTCCTTAACAGCCGAGTCCAATTCGAATTCACCGGTACCATATTCCGTGGTTCATCGCATAGTGACGGCGGGTCATATACCGATATCGAAAACACGAAGACTAGATCCGGTGCACCATAAAACTGCGTTCACTGAATTTCACCACATATGGTGGAATTAGGGATTTGACGACCATCGGCATCTCCCGCCTCTTGTCCATTGCATGTGGTCAAAAAGAAAGATTACAATTGGAGTTCGTGTGGGGACAATCAGCGATTAAATATCTCACATACAACATTTCTCCATGCACTTGCATGGCTGTACAATTTTTTTCCAAGATCGACCTTGTTAGGGCTTATCATTTAATTCCTGTCGCTGCTTAAGACGTTTACAAAACGGTTATCACTACACCATTTGGTATTTTCGAATCCAACCAAATGCCACTTGGTTTACGTATTATAGCGCAAACTTTTCAGTTTTCGTATACATTGACGACATTCTTGTGGTATCTCAAACCCAAGAACATCATGAACGATATTTGGAAACTCTTTTTGAATGACTAACCGAGTTCGATGTTCACATAAAAAATTCCAAATATATTTTCGGTGTTAAACCTTTAGATTTTCTTAACCACAATATAACATAAATTGGAATTCTGCCCTCTCCTGAAAGAATTGATTCCATTACGGAAGTATACCCGGCTCCAACAACAATCAAACGCATTCAGCAAATTATTGGAATGATAAATTATTAGCATCGATTAATTCCGAAACTTGCTGAAACCAGTCCCATTTGGCCGCTCTACTGAAGAAGCCCAAGACACCCAGGAATTTTTCCTGGCCCGAAGAATGCCAAAACGCATTCATAAAACTTAAGAGTGAATGAGCTAATACAACCATGTTCGCTGAACAACGCAAAATTCAGCGTGATTACTGATGCATCGAACACTGCCGAAGGAGCTGTTCTGAATTTTTCTCTAAGAAACTTTCTGTTGTTGAATATATCTAGGAATCAAAGACATCAGATATTCTGATGAATTTTATGATCAAAGTTGAAGCTAAATTTTTTCGATGAAGTTTTGTAACAGTAGTAATATCCAGTTTCGAATTATATGATAAATCAATAAATCTATTCTTACAAACTTACATCTCATTTACATTTTGGGTTCGTCGAATCCGAGTGAGTAATTTTTATATTTTTTTTTATAATATTTTTCCCTTACCAATTAATACTGAATTAATTAATTAATTCAAAGCGATATATCGAACATATCGGCACTAAGGCCATTTAGTTGTGTTTTCAGATAACACGGAATATATTCGAATCGCTGAACAATTTTATAAATGCTCTAATATTAGCAACCCCCATTTTTATTTTTAATTTTATGATCAAAGTTGAATTCTGATGAAGGTAGATGCTTCATCTAACTAGCGCCATTCAGTCTAAAACTGGACATAATCCAAGACAATTGCGATAATTGGATTATGTTGGTTAATTTAACATAGAAATCCGGCATGTCAACGGTAAAGACCACGTGGTCGCGAATGCATTATCCCGCACGACTGATAATGAAACTGCAATAGTTGAGACGCGTTTCGACTTCAATAAAATGATTAAGGTGCGTTCCAACCTGAAACAAGAGCTTTTAGAATTCGAAATATATTGCGAAACATCGTTGGATACTAATCGCACATACATCGCAGAATCATTACGCCGACAAATCTTAGACTCTTTACATAATATTTCACATTCTGGTGCTCGTGATTCTCGTAAATTGATTACGGCTCGCTATTTCTGGCCTAGCATAAACAAAGAAGTGAACAGTTGGGCACAATCTTGTTTATCAGGGAACGTTCCAAAATCCAACGGCATATACGACGGCGCCGATTGGACGATTCGTAATTTCAATAGGTCGATTCAAACACATGATATAGTTGGTACGCTACCACCGTCCAATGGATATACATATCTCTTAACCTGTGTCGACCGATTCACTCGATGGCCCGAAGGTTATTGCATGAATGACATATCTACACACACCATTACCAAAACACTCGTAGGTAACTACATATCTCGATTCGGCGTTCTGCAAACGATAACAACCGACCAAGGCCCACAGTTCGAATCAAAATTGTTCGCCGAATTATCGAAACTAGTAGGTTCTCATCAAATACGCACGACTGCGTATCATCTTCAAGCCAATGGCATGGACGAACGATTTTACCGAAAGCTGCTCTCAAGTCCCGAGAAAGTGCGATTTATTGGGCTCCGAAATTAATATCGTTTTCCTAGGAATTCGAGCAACGATCAAAGAAGTTCATTATCTTGATTAGAGACCAGAATCAACCGATCGCGGTCCACAGATTGAAACCGGCATACTGTAGCGGTTCAATTATTTAAAATCTAAATAATTATATCCGTACAACAAAATACGATTTTGCTAGGCTACTTTTTTATCTGGGCGCGCAACCTTGTTTTGTTACCAACTAACAAAAACCAAAAACGTCAAGAAGTTTCGGTCATATGATTTAATTATGGTGGTGAAAATTAAACATATACTAAAAATTGTTTAATATAAAAATAAAAAGAAGTTTATAAAGTAATTTGGTATTTTTACATCCAAAACGTAATACACCTTACATACCCATAAGATTATGTACCATGTATGTAGAAGAAAATCCTGTATCGTTGCTCCAAAGAAAATAAGCTGACCGTTACTGTAAGTGTATATGCGGGATAAAAATGTACTCCTAAAACTTCGTGATTTTGCTTCCCAAAAACAATTAGACCGTTATCTTCCTCACAGATGATTACCTTACTAATCAAAATGTTAGCCTCAATATTTCTACTTAATTATAAATAAACCGTTCACGTCAATTTGACTTAATTTATTTCAAAAATTTGTCACTCCCGCATGTTCATATTTTATATTGCATAACAATTTTACCGACAATATATGCAATTTAACAAAAACCCATAAGCCATAATTCACGTGACTCTTTCAGAAGAAACAAGTTGTACGGCTGTGACTCTCCATCAATTTTTTATTGCTGACTATACTGAAACAAGTGATTTATGTACACTCTTTACGATTAGAAACACTTTAAACGATTAAAAAAAAATATCACGGCAATAAATTTAAATAGAGTGCGGCAATAAAATTACCCAGCACAAGTAATAAAAGAACAAACGTAAAAAATCAAAAATTGACCTCAGAGTTAATTTCTTTTTTAACGTTGCTGGGTAATTTTTGGTACGAGGAGGATGGACAAATATAAAAACCTGATAAATAAATCTTTAAAATGTTGGTACGTCAATAGCATATTGCCACATTATAGGTAACTGATGTAGACGACTATGTATTTAAACGAAGAAGAATTATTTCTTCTTGTATACATATTAAACATAAGCAAAATATTAAAATATAATTAATTGCAATAATACAGCATAAGTATGTATTCCGTGCGGGGTGTTGCGGTACACCAGGGTACGCAGAAAAAAAAATCATCTTGTTTATAGGTATATTACTTGTGTTATTCTTTGCGGTTATATGTTATAATACACGGTATATACATATTTTATGAGGTGAAATGTCATGACATCATTGAAATCGATTATAAAGATACGTTCATAAAAGAAACTCAATAATATACAGAAATTTATGTTTAATTTATGTTATAAGAAAATATTTATGTTTATTACATACATACGAGCATACCCAACTCCATCGACTGTATATCAAGATAACGAATGAAGTGAATATATAGTATGAGTATTATGCTTATTGTTGTATTTATGAAAATAAAGAATCACCTGTAATGGTAAGAAAATTTACCTGTCGCAATCATTCCTTCGATTCTTTGTGCACACATAACGTTCAAAGAGTATACAAAATAAAAATTTATGATTTTGATTGAAATTGAAAGACAAATACGCGATACAAGGCTGTGGTATATTTGAATGGTGTATGATGCATTTTTAATGCCTTAAGCAATGATGATTATCTTCATTCGGATTTATTTTACTGCACTTTGTTCGTATAAAAGAATAATGCAGATTAATTTAGCCTATTGAATTTGTAATGATAATGTCAAAGAAATAGTCAGATATATACATTTTTAATGATGGCGCATATTAACATATTTTTATTTGATTTGGAATGGACTTTCACTTTCCCATGAATTTTATATTATTTGTTTACACAATTCACATTTTTTATTTGTCCGTCAAAGTCAAAGAATTATTAGATTACAGAAATTTAATTTTCAAAGGATGTCGAGGTAATTAAATTGTATAAGGTAAATTTATAATTATTTAAGATTTACGAAAGTAGTAATTTAATTTAACGGCGTTCGTGAGTAAATCTAATAATTCTGAATAATTCTAGGTTTTCACAAGGATTTAAACGTAGAAATAGACCGTAAGCAAACCACTGAGTGAAACTATGTTATAGAGCCGGGCATATTCCTACTGTCATTGTTTACAAATGGCAAGGACAAAGCGAGCAAAGTCCAAGATTCATGTCTCCTCGCCATGTGTACAACACGTAACAAGAGGATTGCAAATGAATTTTGCAACAGTAAAGGTCCAAATCTATTTTCCAAAATTTAGAGCTCCAGCCAAGATAGATTAATCCCAGTGATTTTTGGCCAAAATCAGTTCTTAGGAGCTTTCTGTATTTTGCAAAGATTTTAGCATTAACAACATTGCAAAAATGTTAAAAACTTTAGCATTTATAAAAAACGACAAAGAATTAAATGATTTAAATAAATTTTATAGATTCAATTTCCAACCAACATAGGACCTTGTTGATTTTCTGAAATTTGAACATAAGAAATGTTCTTTGACTATACAAAACAGATTTACCAAAAGTCCGGTAATTTAAATTTGTTGCTTTAGAAATCAAAGGCACATATTCACTCCTCCATACTTTATTTGGAGTTTAAAACATATCCTTATTTATATTTTCTCTCTACTTAAAAATAAAAAAGTGTTTTGTTAGCGAGTTTTTGAAAAACAATTTTCAAATTTCTCGAATTTTGATTTGTTTGAATATTGCAGGTTTCGATAACCAATCGATGCAAGACACCTCACAAAAGCTTTTAGTTTTTATCAATATTTCTAAACAAAATATGCTAATGAAGTTTATACTAAATCAATACTAAATGAAAAAATTAATTTTAGCAAACATTTAGTAAAATATTCACGCACCTATATAGGTGTTGGAAGTTTTTACTAAATTATACTAAATTAATAATTGATCAATATTAGATCAACTTGTGGCATAGTTAGTCAATTCTTACAAATGAAAATTTTAGAACAAATTTCTACATAAAAATTAAATCAAAATTAAACCAGAATTTTTGTTAATCCATTAATTGCCGACTGCACAGAAAAATTACTACCGGCCGGTTAGTTGGGATGGATTTCGTGCCACTGGGGTGCTTTTGAGTCGTATTGGATTTCTTTGGACTTGAGCCAATTGAACGTTGAATAAATCACTATAAACTGTTTGCCCAATCACCAACTAATAAATTTTGATAAGGACAATGATGAACTCAGACAATTAGCCCTACTTGAGAATTTTGTAATGTTTCGTGGAAACCACCCCACTGGCACGAAAACTAAACATTACAAAATTCTGAAGTAGGGCTAATTGTCTGAGTTGATCATTGTCCTTATCAAAATTTATTAGTTGGTGATTGAGCAAACAGTTTATAGTGATTTATTCAACGTTCAATTGGCTCAAGTCCAAAGAAATCCATTACGAGTCAAAACCACCCCACTAGCACGAAAACTAAACATTACAAAATTCTCAAGTAGGGCTAATTGTCTGAGTTGATCATTGTCCTTATGAAAATTTATTAGTTGGTGATTGAGCAAACAGTTTATAGTGAATTATTCAACGTTCAATTGGCTCAAGTCCAAAGAAATCCATTACGAGTCAAAACCACCCCACTGGCACGAAATCCATCCCGAACTAACCGTATCGGTATATAAATTTTTATACACACACATCAAAAAAAAAATTACAAAGCCATTTGGCACAATTTTTTTGCTTTGCAAATTTTGCATTTATAAAATGAATTCAAAAATTTCCCGAAATTGTAAAGAGAAATTATCAACCTTTCTCAAGGTAGTCAATGACTAGTATACCATCTGCATCCCAAAATACAGCCGCCATAACCTTTCCGGCCGACTGTTGTGCTGTTGATCACTTCGGACAAGGTTCACCGGCATCTCGCGATTTAGCTGATTGCCGATTTGAGTATGGTGTGTATTCGTGTATCCATTGTCACTTACCGCATAAAAAAACCTTTTATGCCGACACATTGTCGCTTTTCTCATGGACAAATTTTCTTGCAAAATATAACCAACACATTTCATTGATATCTTTACAATGTCAACTATCTCACGCAATTTCACTTTACGGTCTTTTGAAACAATTTCGTGGACTTTTTTTATGTATTCTGGAGTCACAGCCTTATTTGGGCGTCCAGAGCGTGGTGCATTGATCAGGTTAATTGATTTTTCTCAATTTGTGAGCTGAAGCGTTTGTCCATCCTATATATTTCCTTGTACTAGCGTTGGTGGTCTGAAATGAAGATTCTGAAAGAATGTTCCATTGGATATCGATAATAACACAGATTTTAATACAGCAGGATGAGAAGGTGGGAGAGGCAACAATTCGACACTACAAAGACCGTGCATTACGAATTGTCGAAAAACATGCAAAAAATGATGGAATGTTACGCGGCATAAAACACACAAGGTGCAGTGCATCAACCATTGCATTAACCCACAATGAAAGCACTATAGCAAATATTTAGGAATAAGTAGAAGACGAGAGAGAGAGAGAGAGAGAGAGAGAGAGAGAGAGAGAGAGAGAGAGAGAGAGAGAGAGAGAGAGAGAGAGAGAGAGAGAGAGAGAAAAGAAGTAAAGAAGGATTATTAGAATACCGTTTGGCCAAAAAGAAGTTCCATACAGAAAATCAAACGATCTTTTGCAAGAATATCAATATGATGATAACGAGTTGGGGAATATTTTCAGATGACAAACGAGCGCCAGGAAGAAACACATACGACTCCAAATTTGAACACCGGCCGGAAAAAGAAATTTACACTATTCTGGACGTTTTCAGGTTAAAGGTCACCGTAGAAAGGGTAATGGGTAATTGAAAAATGGGAGATTAGACTTCCAGGAGATGAAACCATTTCGCAGAACGACTTTCTTGGGGAGTTAAGTTATACGCAAAAGCAGACGAGGTAACATTGCAAGAAGAATGAATGATCCACGCCATTTTGGTTGGCCGATGCCACGAACAAGAATCTACTTTAAGTAAATGAATGAAGTAAATATTTTTGTTAGGCGACATTAAAAATTGACGTAGATCGTGATGCACCTGTAAACAGCGATTATAATAAATACACAATATAGAGAGGTGTAGAATCCACGTGTATTATTTTTTTTTCCTGACGAAACAACATTCTAAGTTATTTATTACAAGTACGAATACGTACTCGTATACATACAGTATAATAAAAAAATAAATTAAAAGACCGCCCTTATATTATTACTTCAACTTCTCACATAAAGCAATCTTTATAAATTATTCAAAAATATTAAATTCAAAGAATTAATATTTATTTTTCAATTAAAATAACAAAACAATATAATTATTTCAATTACGCCTACATCCACCTTGGCGTATTATTTCTTTCATTTACAAGATAATTATTCTAAAGTAAATGTTTCTTGTGTTCCTCGCTCGTATTTGGTAAGTAAGAGTAATTTGTATTTTGTGAGATTTTAAATAAGGACTGGCTTAAAACTAAATATAGTTTATTATTACCAAACAACACCTTGATATTCTGTTAAGTCATGCTATTCAAAACGAAAATATTTACGTATTATGTTATCATAGCTGTACAATATGTATAAACATAGTCGTCCGTGTATCATTGTTGTATCAAAATAATAATCCTTT
This sequence comes from Nephrotoma appendiculata, assembly GCA_947310385.1. Taxonomy (NCBI): domain Eukaryota; kingdom Metazoa; phylum Arthropoda; class Insecta; order Diptera; family Tipulidae; genus Nephrotoma; species Nephrotoma appendiculata. The sequence continues at coordinate 171,788,143 of OX371225.1, forward strand.
AACCAAATGCTAAATTATGCATCAATCATGTTCTGCAAGCGAACCTTGCAGATCGCAATAAGTATGACAATAATACGGGTACAAATTTGATTGAGTTCGTATTGGGTTAAATATTTTATTCGCAACTTTGAAGAAAATACACGGATGGGCTTGCACTGCATGTCACGTTAAAAAAGTGAGTTCCACTAAGCAGATGTAGACAAAGAGCTTTCCGAAAATATCAGTTATTTTTATAATTAAATACAGTAAGATGATCCACGAAAGCAAAATACTAAATCTTGCTCGAGCTTGCTTGGTGAAAAGAAAGACATTTTTTTAATCTCTTTCGCAAAACAACTTTAATTTCATTTTATTTTATTCGGCTGAGCTACAAAAATCGACGTTTCCGAGCTAATCGTCGTCGCTGTCACTATCAAGACGTAAAAGAATTTTCCGCAGGAGCGTTCAATGCTTCTTTCCACATAACATTATACGTGCGATGTTCATTTTCAGGTGGTAACAGAATTTTCAAGTTTTTTTGTCGTTTAACACGGGAAAATGCTACGTACAACATATCGTGATTAGAGACTGTTGTGCAAAGGTCGACACCAACAAATTCGAACGTGTGCCCTTGAGATTTATGCACGGTCATCGAAAACTGGAGTCGAGCGGAACTCGAGGAATGTGTACTTCTTGTCCAGCTTCTTGTTTCATACAATAATTTCCGATGAAAATCTAAATGTCAAATTTAGTGCAAGAAATATTTTGTCTTCATGTTTTTTTATAATAAAACTTTTATTTTATTATGACAGAACTTGATTTTTATATAAGCAAGATTTTGACTAGCTTTTGGAGATCAACAGTTTTGAATCTGCGGAGAATAATTTTGATATAAGAAGGAATTCAAACCTTTTTGCATATTTATTCAAATTATTCTTGTGCTTTTTAAAATATTTAGCACATAGACACTCATATTGAGCAAAATTTATCTTATAACTATTCCAAGTATTTGTGACGTCATTCATATGAAAAATGTATTTCCAAAATTAAGGCCCTAAACGAACTTTCTCAAAGTCGTGGGCTATCTAGATCGTTTTTTCACACCGGAAAATGGTAGTACGAGTATGCCAATTTCAGATAAAATTATAGTGCCGTTTTCGAGAAAAAAATTTACAGATATATACATATATATATATATATATATATATATAATTATTGTTCGGTTAATAAGATGGATTAAAGTCCCTGTCGAACTTCTGAAATTTAAGCTGTAAGAAAGTCAGGCACAAGTCAGGTAGGTTTTAAATATATAACTGCCTATTTTTTTATTTTTAACGCTAAATGTCGAGGCAATTCATTGGTGCTTTTAAATCGAGACAACAAAAGTCTTTGTTATCCCTGCTATAGGAGCAGAGCGGGTGACATTGTTTTGAGAAATTCAGCCATAACACCAATTGCATGTAAGAGTTGTGAACTTGGCTGACAGCTTGAGGGAAAAAGCTTCTCTTGGAGTTAAACATAATTCGGATCACTTCAACTTTCAAATTATTACAAAATTTAGTACCACGACCAAACTAAAACTAGCGGTGATAAGATACCAGAAAAAAATGGAACGGTGTAATTGTTGTGGCCAACACTCGACTTCCAACACTTGATTTAAAAATGCCTAAAAATCATTATTTCTGCTTAAATTTTAGAAAGCCAACAAAGGTTTTGTTAAAAATTTATCTTTATTGCAAAAAATGAAAAAGCTCCTGCCACTTCTGGGTATTCGGTTTGGTGAGAAGAAATTTGACGAGATTGTTTTTTATATATTTCTTTCTAGCTTACTTGAATTTTCAAATTTTTTATTCTGTTTAACTACAAAATCCCGTTCTACTAACAATTTCACGCAACCGGAACCCACCTACTGGGTAATCATACCACCCCATATATCGCATAGCTCGCCCAATTAATGGAAAAAGTTTAAGTATGAAGTTTCATTCCGAAAAATCAATCCGCCTGGTCATTTGCGGTAAAACTTAAAATATGGTCGTTTTTCTCGTAAATCATACACTTCTCAAAATGCATGCAAAAACGAGAAAGCTCAAATTGTCATTTCCGGTGAAAAAAAGATAAATTTTCTATATGGAAGCTGTCTTTTACGGGAAACCGATTTCGATCAAAATTCACTGGGATCTCCCATTTTGTAGAAAAGGCTACATATATGAAACTTTATTCCAATCAATCAATTCATCTTCAAAATCATCATTTCCGTTTAAAATTTTGAAAACAGAACAGTATTGATACAAATTTTATTTAAAGTCTCTGTTAAAAATCATTAGGATCTAACATTTTGTATGAAAAAGCGTAAGAATGAAGTTTTATCCCGATCAATCAATCCGCCTGCGTTATACAGGGCCGACTTTTTTTTTGATAAACCGTTTTCAGCCTATGTACCACATACAAACTATCCAATTACAATGTAAAATAAACCACATGAGGCCACATAAAATCAGAAGAAATATTCAGCTCGGTTAGGCACAACCAGCGTTGGGCGTTTTACATGTAAAACACGATTTTTACATTTTACATGCGTAAAAACGTTGAATACGCGGTAAAAGATGTGTAATTTACATTTACGTAAACTCGGAAAAATAACTGAAAATGTTGTAAAATTGGTACAAATGTTTGTTTATACCGGTTATACGCATCGTAAATATCAATCGAACAGTTCATTAAAGTTCGATAAATAATAATTATTTTAGACTTTGAGCTTTCTACAGTCACAAGAAAAAATTCATTTATGTTTCTACACTGACATCTGTGTTCGTCAAAACGATTTTGACATCTTTAGGTCATAAAGAGAGCTCATGTAGAGATTCCGAGGTTAATCTATTTTACTATTGGCAATCTGTATAGCCTAACAAGAATAACGAACTTTAAAATAACTATGCCGATATGTTTATAAGAGAGGTATGTATGGATTAAAAATAGAAAAAAAAATTAAATTTGTGTATATAAATATAATAAAACTATAAAATAATATAAACCTCGGAAAAACCTGCTTATAAAATTTGCACTATTTGATTTATCTTATATATTTATTGCTTGATGTTTAGGTTTAGTTTAGGTTTAGGTTTCAGTGGTTGACACTTAGGCCATTTTTGGCCCATTGTGATACCACGCACTCACGCCACATCATTAACCCATTCACCTATTCACCTACTCACACAACTACAGTATTACCACCTGCACGTTGCAAGCTCCATGTCAACCTGTACATTGACATGGACGGTGGGTCGGCGCTGAATTCTGCACTCCATCAGAGGGTCTTAGTTGTGTTTATTAACATCACCGATCGTAATCGATGATGAAAATGCGATTTGCATCTAGCCTCTGATGGGATTCGAACCCAGCACCTCCCGGTCCAAGTGCCGAAGCTTTAACCACTGCACCACTTGTCCGGTTAGGTTTAGTTTAGTTGTATACGAATTTTATAGTGTACATTATTTTACTGTAGCCGAATAATTATGGTCCATACCATCTATTATCAAATATGTAGCATTTTACACGATTTTTAAAATAAAAAAATCGTGTAAAATGCTACATGTTTGATCCATCTATTATCATGGATCATCTATTTTATGGACCATAATTAAAAAATTTAAATTGACATTTAAATAAATGTCAATGAGAACGTATTTTCTTAAGAAATATCACCTGAAGTTGGCTTAGTGCATCCGGAATTTTCAGTCTTCTAAACTCTGAGTTACGTACATAACCTACGAGGGTATATCAAAAAGTCTTGCAATATCATATGAAAAAAACGAGTGAGTGAGACAACAATATATTTTTCAAAACCATTTTTTGTCACGATGAAACTTCTAGAAGAACATTTCGATGTAAATTTTACGGTTCGTTTGTTTTTGTCAATTTAGTAACATGTGTTTTGAATTTTTCTTAAAATGAATGAAATTGAATATCGCGCCGTTACTAAATTTTTCTATAAAGATGGACGAAATGCAATTTATATATTCAACTATATATCAAAAGTTTACGGCGAATCTGCACCATCATATGCCACAGTAACAAAGTGGGTAAAATTATTCAAAAGTGGTTGGGAGTCATTATAAGACGATAACCGCTCGGGTCGGCCAGCAGATGCTATTAGCCATGAAAACGTAATTTTGGCTGATTCTATTGTATTGGAGGACCGGCGTATTTCTGTTCCGCGGTTAGCGTGGAGACTTTCTCTTTCATACGGTACCACATATACTATATTACATGACCACCTTCACATGTCGAAAGTAAGTGCGCGATGGGTTCCCCGTTTGTTGAATGCTGAACAAAAAAAAATGCGTGTTTAAACTTCAAAGGCGATTTTAGATATGTACAAAGCAGATCCAGAAAATTTCTTGGGTAACATAATAACAGGCGATGAAACATGGCTTCATCACTGGGATCTGGAATCCAAACAAGAATCGATGCAATGGATTAAACGTAGTGAACCACCACCAAAGAAATTCAAAACTCAACCGTCTGCTGGTAAGGTTTTGGCAACAATTTTTTGGGATGCTGAAGGAATTTTGATAATCGATTATATGCCACCGAAAACCACAATCACAGGCATATATTACGCAGAGGTTTTGCGAAAATTGAAAAAAGCGATCCGGGAAAAACGGCCAAGGAAAGTTAGGAAAAAAATCTTGCTTCTTCACGACAATACACCAGTGCGCAAGGCTAATATTGCTCAAGCTGCATTAAAGGACTGCGGCTTCGTGGAAATTCCGCATCCACCGTACAGTCTAGACTTGGCACCCAGTGACTACTTCTCTTTCCCAATTTGAAAAAAACACTAAGGGGCCGGAAATTTTCCAGTGACTATGAAGTACAGTCTGTTGTAAATGAATATTTTATGGAGCAAAAGAAATCTTTTTTTTTAGAGGGTTTAGGTAAGTTAATTGATCGATGTGACAAATGTATAAACCTTAAAGGAGATTATGTCGAAAAATAAAAATATTGCTGTCTCTCTCACTCTTTTTTTTCATATGATATTGCAAGACTTTTTGATTTGCCCTCGTAGACCTTAAAAATTGCAAATAAAAATTTTTTAAAATTATTCTGTAAACGTATGTTGATACTGTATAATGTATATCACTAACTGCGTTCTGGGGGTCATTACCGATTCCACGATCTGGTTCAATTATCAGTTTCCCTGACACACAATTGTGTGGGCTGGCAGTAAAGTGGATATGTATGTGTGTACTATATAAAAAATCTTCTAAATAATGGAAAAGGATGAACTGTTCCACATGCTATTAATCAGAGCAAAGAGACTATTCACAATAGAATAGAGTTTATTTTATTTCAATCAGCCTGATGCCGTGTGACCTAAATTTGGATATTACGAATTAAATAAGGCCTATAATACGGAAAATTGGAAATTGTTTATTATAAAGAACTTAGAATTTATTTTACCTACCTGATAATTGTAAATGAAATTTAATTGTTATGAATGATGTTAGGTCAAGATTCAACCTATTTACAACTTTCATAAGTGTCGATCCGATCTGAGTCATGTAACTGTTCCTATTACAAGTCAATGTTGCCTTTATTCCTATAGAGTATTGTTACAAGACTGACAGAATGTCTAAATTGCATTTAGAATGGAAGTTATGACGATTTCTGATAATTTTCAGTAATAACAAAACTCTATCTGTTATTGTACATAACTCAGATCGGATCGACACTAATGAAAGATGTAAATAAGTTGAATCTTGACCCAACATAATTCATAACAAATAAATTTCATTAACTTATTAGGTGAATCAAATTCAAGTTCTTTATATTCAACGATTTCAGGTTTACCGTATATAGGTCAATGCCCTATTTATATCATAATATCCAAATTTAGGTCTCACGACATCAGCTGATTGAAATAAACACTATTGCATTGTGTAGCCTCACTTCTATAAATATTGGAGCATATGCAACAGTTCATCCTTTTCCATTTTTTAGAACATTTTCTATACAGCACACACACACATATCCCTTTCCTTGCCTGCCCACACAATTGTTTGGGTAAGGCAAAAGAAGCATGTCAAAAATTTATTTTTGTATATGTTTTGAACGAACTTACACATTTGTGCATACGCGTCTAACCAATTTTCGTCCAAAAAAAACACACTATACCTACACACAATTGTGTTGGTTGTACTTAAAATCAAGCGAGAAAGGCATCTTCGGAACATTTATCACAGCAACGGGCGCATTTTGATTAGCACGCATCGAGTTTTGTGTCTGGTATATTTTGATTTTCAGTTTTAATTTTAAAATTTTTCTAGAGGATTCTGGCATATTCGATATTCTTTTTTCAGACAGAGTTTTACGTTTATTAAGTGCATCACTAGGTTTCAATTGTATTATGGTCGAGAGTTCTTATTTATCTTCTATAATCTAATATTATTATTATTTTTTGGTCAAATTGTGGTTTTTAACGGATAAATAAAATGGTCGAGTAATTGCAATGAAAAAGTAGTATTTCATTTCTTATTTACTTTACAGTATATAAAATAAGAGTGTATACATTTTACATACATTTTACATGTAAAAATCATGTAAATTACATTTTGTAATTTACACGCCTAACTGTGGGCACAACTCAATGGAAAGAGAATTATAAGTGTTCACAATTTTTACTTATTATTATGGAATTTTTTAGTAATGGGTTGGGGAAAAGAAATCTATTACTTTTGCACTAGGTGGCTTTAGTGACATATATCTCATGATATATTTGTCGTAGTAGTCCATATTTATACTCGATGGAAAAGGGGATTCATGAACAAAAATTCATTTTGTCATTATTGTGATTGATTGATTCAGTTGTGAGTTATAGAGTGTCAAGTATGGATATAAACAAAAAATCGCTATATTTACATTTTTGCTTCGATAAAGGCAAATACGCAAGTCAGGCGGCTGAAATTGTGAATGATTTCTATGTTCCCGATACTGTCACAGCTAATCACATGCATTTTTTGTTTCGTCGATTCCATTTCAGTAATTTGTATATGAAAGAGGCACCAAGCACTGAAAGGCCTATGATCGATTACCGTACGATATTTAAATAAAAATATCAATATAAAATATTTGATTATCGAAGAAGAGATGCAAAGTTTGAAATTATTTGCTGGCTTCAAAAAGTTGGGTGCCGCATGACTTTACGCAGAAAACACTTGATGGACTTTGTTTCCATCTTCGAATCCTTCTCAAAACGGATCGAAATCATTTCTAAAGTGGGTGGTGACTGACGACGAGAAGGCGAAGTGACCAAACGTTAGCCAAAAAAGATAGATCGGAAAGGATTCATCTACTAAGGTGTGTTTTTTAAGCCTAGAGAGAACTTGAAATTGTAAAAAGTAACACAAAAAATTAAATTGTAATAAAAATTTTATTTATTCGGAAGATCAATACATGACATTAATTCTAATTCTAATTTTGACCAACTTATTCGAGCACTGCTGGCCGTATGTCACGAATAACATGAACAATGCTGTCCAATTTGTCAATTGTTGTTAATTTATCAGCATAAACCAGTGACTTCACAAAGTCCTTCAGGAAATAATCGACGGTTGCGGTCACCGATCCACGATCCACGATCCACCATCCACCATCCACCATCCACCATCCACCATCCACCATCCACCATCCACCATCCACCATCCACCATCCACCATCCACCATCCACCATCCACCATCCACCATCCACCATCCACCATCCACCATCCACCATCCACCATCCACCATCCACCATCCACCATCCCACCATCCACCATCCACCATCCACCATCCACCATCCACCATCCACCATCCACCATCCACCATCCACCATCCACCATCCACCATCCACCATCCACCATCCACCATCCACCATCCACCATCCACCATCCACCATCCACCATCCACCATCCACCATCCACCATCCACCATCCACCATCCACCATCCACCATCCACCATCCACCATCCACCATCCACCATCCACCATCCACCATCCACCATCCACCATCCACCATCCACCATCCACCATCCACCATCCACCATCCACCATCCACCATCCAACATCCAACATCCAACATCCACCATCCAACATCCACCATCCACCATCCACCATCCACCATCCACCATCCACCATTCACCATTCACCATCCACCATCCACCATCCACCATCCACCATCCACCATCCACCATCCACCATCCACCATCCACCATCCACCATCCACCATCCACCATCCACCATCCACCATCCACCATCCACCATCCACCATCCACCATCCACCATCCACCATCCACCATCCACCATCCACCATCCACCATCCACCATCCACCATCCACCATCCACCATCCACCATCCACCATCCACCATCCACCATCCACCATCCACCATCCACCATCCACCATCCACCATCCACCATCCACCATCCACCATCCACCATCCACCATCCACCATCCACCATCCACCATCCACCATCCACCATCCACCATCCACCATCCACCATCCACCATCCACCATCCACCATCCACCATCCACCATCCACCATCCACCATCCACCATCCACCATCCACCATCCACCATCCACCATCCACCATCCACCATCCACCATCCACCATCCACCATCCACCATCCACCATCCACCATCCACCATCCACCATCCACCATCCACCATCCACCATCCACCATCCACCATCCACCATCCACCATCCACCATCCACCATCCACCATCCACCATCCACCATCCACCATCCACCATCCACCATCCACCATCCACCATCCACCATCCACCATCCACCATCCACCATCCACCATCCACCATCCACCATCCACCATCCACCATCCACCATCCACCATCCACCATCCACCATCCACCATCCACCATCCACCATCCACCATCCACCATCCACCATCCACCATCCACCATCCACCATCCACCATCCACCATCCACCATCCACCATCCACCATCCACCATCCACCATCCACCATCCACCATCCACCATCCACCATCCACCATCCACCATCCACCATCCACCATCCACCATCCACCATCCACCATCCACCATCCACCATCCACCATCCACCATCCCACCATCCCACCATCCCACCATCCCACCATCCCACCATCCCACCATCCCACCATCCCACCATCCCACCATCCCACCATCCCACCATCCCACCATCCCACCATCCCACCATCCCACCATCCCACCATCCCACCATCCCACCATCCACCATCCACCATCCACCATCCACCATCCACCATCCACCATCCACCATCCACCATCCACCATCCACCATCCACCATCCACCATCCACCATCCACCATCCACCATCCACCATCCATCATCCACCGTCCACCATCATTATCATCATCATCATCATCATCATCATCAAAACATCATACCTTCAAACTATGACCATGATTTATTTTTCGGACATATTTCCGTGAAGTTTTAGACATTTACTCCATACTTACTTTCGAACCCGTTATCATGCCTCCTCCGCCCCATGAGCGAGTAGGAGGTGTTTGAAATGCCCATAGTCATTCCCAAGGTATTTAACAATGTTTGAGTAAAGTTTGATTCAAATCGGCCAAGTTCTATAAGCTTTATTTAAAAAAATATACATAAACAAACAATGACTTATAGATTCAAGGGTCCGACCCCTCTGATCCGAGCATAAAATTAATTACATTTAAACATTTATTTAAACTCATTCAAATGAAAAAATCAAAAAAAAATCAGAATTTTAAAAAAATTTGTACGGGCACCTAGATCTAAAGGTTCGACCCCTTTGAAAATATTCCGAAAACTAAACCATTTTGGTATTTCCATTATACACATATATGTGGGTAGTAACTAATTTCGACCATAGAGAATATAATGGTATAATATTATATTATATATAAAAGGTGGACTTTTTATTCATTTTTATCATTCTTGACCGAAATGCCAACAAGAAAAGTTAAAGGGAATAGTGATTCCCCTGAACAAAATAGATAATGTAAAGTGTGGATTACACTCAACGTGTAAAAGTTAAGTGGTATTCGAAAAGATTCAAAAAGATGTGGAAAAACTATCGAATTTAATGGTTGCCATCGCGATACATCCATTTTTGGTTAATGAGAAAATGGACCAATGAATACTTTGGAAAAGTGAATTGTTTTGATTATTTTTATCACCTTGGATCAATTGGATCTAGAATATCGAGATATTAGGTGTAAAAATGGATTAAAGTTATATGATAAATCATATAAATCAAACCTTTTTGTTTCGTCCACATCGCAATGTAATACAATATTTGGATGCATGCATATTCAAAGGTTAGAAGATTTTTACGCGAATTTGATAAAGAAACGTATGGGACACTCGACTTTATTTAATGAAAAAGTGCCAAACACCAAATCAGAAATTATTAGATATCCTCAAGGAAAAATTAAATTGGGATGGTAAATTTTTCCATGCCGTGAATAATAAAATGGTATATTTGAAACATTTAAAGTTTTTCTATGCGTTGCAACGATTTACTGAAGAAAATAATTTGAAAATTTATTCACTAATACCAATATATAATTTTGACCGACATCATATACACTATCACTTTTGGGCCTTTCGCCATTGGTACTGCCAGCAGAGCCAGTACTATCATTGGTTCCCGGAAATGGGCCAGATTCTAAACATTTTATGATTTCAAAACATTTTATGATTTCACAGGAAAAAATTAAACATAAGAAAACTTTTTGAAGTAAGCAAAAACTGACTGATTTTACAGTTGCTCTGTATTCATACATATGTCGATTTTCATTGATTTTTCTCACTCCCAAAATGTTATCCTCGTTTTTTACTCCCATTTTGTTTCAATGGAACAAAAATGTACTACTCTACTATTCTCTAATGTTTACTTCATTATTTATATTTGATTTTTATAATTTCACTAATCAAATTACCAACGCGCCGCATATTTTGACCAATGACAGAAAAAAAATTGGCGAATAGATTTATAACAACAACAAAATCGTATACTCCACCAAAAAACCTAGAGTATAGAAAATTACCCCGGGAGTAACAAAATATTACCCTCGTGGTAATATTTTTTTTCAATGAAACATTTTGACAGCAGTTGGAGTATCATAGGGTACTATTTTTTCTTCAATGAAAATCGACAATAATAATTTGTAAACCACAGGCTACTTAATTTGTACCCGAACCCGACTACCTAACGGTGCAAGTATTTTCATTCAGTGGTTAGGTTTTCGGGAATTTTCCATTTTTCTGAGCAATTTTCTTAATTTTTCATTCCGTAAGAACCTTCTACAAAGTATTAGGAAACTTAAAAAAAAAATGAAATCGTTAAAGTCATTCTCATGTTATGGCGTGACCTAGGAAAATAGGGATTCATTTTTATATATATAGATAACACAGTTTTAAATGGAAACAGTCATTATGGCAAAATATCTCTACAATTTGCTATTATAATCTTACATTTTTCTTATTAGAAATTGGTTTAAATATGTAATACTCATCTATCGAAAAAGATGTGGAACACTTAGAATAAATCACACCTGTACAAGCTTTAGGTAATGATTGTGAAAAATATTACACTAGATATAATGAGAGAGATCGAATACAATACCATCATAAAAACTACAATTTATTACCAGGTACAACCTTAAATAATGCTACTGAGTTAGAAGAAAATTTCAGCAAAAATGTGCATTATCGACATACTTTGTATCAGGCGGTATAGTACAAAATTACGATTATGTTAGCCGAAAATTCCATGTTATTAAAGTTAGCAGAAAAAGAAGGCAATGAACTTGGGACGTAGCACTAACCTTGTACACCTGGGCCAAAAATCAGGGCATAATTTATACAGCATCATATTCAATTTGTTTAGTTCCAAAGCTCAAATTCATTGTTCTCTACCTCAACAAATTATAAACTTGGGATTCAGCAATTTACGATTTGGTCTAATTTCACCCAGTCCAAATTACCATTAAACATACGTCCAAATTATAAATTACTCGTAATTCTTAATTCTTTGATTTTTAACACAGGTCTTCATTTACTGTAAGTATCATAACTTAAATTCGATGCCCTCTAATACGACAAATTTTATACTTTACAGGATCCCCAATTTACGGCTCGAACTAACTGCATCCACTCCATATTACCTTTAAACATAATAATGTCAAATCATTTCATATTGAAATCCCAATTTTTTACGGTTAAATTATCCGCCAACTTCAACAACTTGTAATTTTCGGGTAACATCATCAGAATTTCGTACTATCACTTACAAAATATTTAAATATGCCGATCGCGCAGACTTATTTTTGTCTAAAAATATCTGCTATAACTTTCTTAATTTCTGCTTAACTAAATTAAAATCTGTATGACACCATCAACTCAAAAGTTGGTATTAGCAGTGGTTTACTAAATTTGTAAGTTTATTACTAAAAGTAAATATTAGTATAGTTTTTAAAATTTGTAAGGCGAAACTAGTCTTTGAAAATATACACCCTGATTTACACGGTAGATTGGTTCCGCAGAAAACCGCGGTAATTCCGAAAATACCGTGGAAATCAAAAATTCGATTTTTGTATGAAAATCGAAAAAGTATAGTACAGTAAAATTCTTTAATTTTAATAGAATAAATTAGAAATAACAAATAAAAACTTAAAAATATAATAATTTAATTTTGTTAAGTACCGTAATAAAGTACCGTGTAAATCGTGAGGGGGGGGGGGGGGGGGGGGGTTCTGTTCATTATTAGTTTACTAAAAAGTGAACTGCTATTAGACTGCTAAACTTCAAAATATTTTTCAGAATAGATTTTAAAATTAATTATAGTTCAAAAAAAATATTCAGTATTAAGAAAAGTAAATCAGCTAATGGATTGGTACGTTATTGTACTGTAGCGTTTTGGTGCAATATTTTGGTAATTTGCACAAAAGTACGGCCCCACATAATTCCAATCTATATAGGAAAAGAAATTTGTTTGAATGGTAAAACCTTACGTTTTTTTGCGTAAGCGATGTTTACCGTGGTTTCACCAATACATTTTTCTGAATTTTATGGGAAAGAAAGGAAATGTTGTTTTGTCGAGTTTTGATGGCATATTGACTAATTGACTAATTTATGACAAGTCATGTTAGTTTCCCAAATGAATCGTCCAATTACTGTCTACATTAGAGGACAAGGATGTAACATATCCTGAAACCATCCTTCTTTCATGACAATGGCCTTAGCGAGAAACATATGACATGTCTTCAACGTTTTTCATTTTATAACATAGTTTTAAAATGATGTAAAAATTACAATTCAATTCATGTTCACTGTTTCACCGACGTTGCATTTTATTTTTTAATTATTATTATAAATATTACATACGATCATACGGTATCATCTTGTTTGCCGAATAGGTATGTCAACATTTTGTAATTGTTCTATTCGGAAAATTTGAACATATTAAATTTTTTAAATTCTTTTTGTATTCAACAAAATTGTAAAGTTTATAGCCATCTGGAGTCCCCTCTTAATCATCAACTTCTGCATTCTAAATAATTCTTAACGTTTTTATTGACAAATCATCTTAAATTATTTTGGAATGTTTTGCACATCATGGGGAGAAAACGGATTCAAAAAATTCGTCACTGTTCGATTTCCAATTTCGTAGATTGAATCCAGTCTTCAGTAATATTATATTTATTTCAGCCTTGAGTTTAATGGCTTCCTGAATAGTGTCACTTCCCGTTAATAAATCATAAGCTTATTTCTAGAGTTTTTACATATGTCACAGTGTCTTCAGGATTGACCAGGATTTGACTCAACATTTTTTCAATATCGGCTGCTACACTGATTGAAGGCTTCCACAACTTCATGATGATTGTTGACAAATCCTTTTGTAAATTCGGTCCAATTTGCAATACATCATTAAGGGATACTTTGTTGCTGGTTTTACAGGATGGATCGAAGACAACTCGCAATTTTGTGGTACTTCACCAGTTTGTCTAAGGACTGTAAGAAAATTATGATAGCATTTGATGAAACTTCCAGGCTAGTTAACACGTTCAAACATAGAACAATGATATGGAATTGAAATTAATCAGGGAATATTTAAGGCCTGTCCCTGTTTACTGTATCTAATTATGGTGGTTTTGCTTATTCCTTAAAACTTTCCATTACATTGAAATGAGAGCGAGTTATATATTGAGGCTCGAATTATTCAGTAAAATAAATTTGTCATATTGTCGAATTAAAACATTCTAGAGATTAATTAGTTTACGTATGCTTTAAACAACAAACCGAAAGTCTGTTTCTTTTCTAGAAAAATACCAATTAATTTAAGTAGTTCTTAAAGGCAAATAAAATTTTCTAACCGGCTTCTTTCATCACCAAGAAAACCCCATTCTAAAAAGTTGTTCACCCAAACTCAAATCCGCGCGTAACGCTAAATAGTTGTTGAGCACGTAGCGCAATGAACTCCTTAAGAAACTATACATACCCGCACTAATACAGTTAGCTATTTGAAAATTAACGATTTCTATAACACGGAAACCCAGAAAGTAAGATAAATGCGCTACATCGAACTAACAACAATATAAAAATATGCACCAATAAGCACATAAAAAATTGAAAACCTATATATATTTCAACAGTCCGTTATAAACATAATTTGTAAAAAGCCACAGCTAATTTTCTTAAGTTAATTTAAATTTTATTTGTTTGTACATCTTTGCAATGCAGCACGTAGCAAAGGAGTAGGTTAACGTAAGCAATAAAAATTATAGTTTTTATTGTTTTTTTTTTGTTCATTTCCATAAGAATCGTATTTAATTTTTTATGTTTCTACTGGTTTTCCAATTTTATGTTTTTCCGCTAATCGATACAACATTAAAATTTTATCATAAAAATTATTTTCGTATATATGGTGGTATGGTATGCCTAAATGCAATATGCGCGCGAGAGGCCTTGCACAATTATTTAATTTAAATTTATGTATAATAAATGTGTGTTGTACTGTTTTCAATATGTGCACACGCATAACATTTCAATTTAATTATGTATTAAAAGAACATAAAATTAAACATAAAAATAATTAAAATAATTGCGCCCCCAAAATAAACAGCAATAAATATATTTAAATGAATAAATTATGATAAGACAATTAATATTCTCATTGACATGTTGACGCCCTTTCACATATATCATTCATGCAACATAATTCATAATAATTTTTTATATGCTGTGATGTTGTTGTCTGTTTTTTGTTGTTGTTGTTGTTGTTGCTGTGTTGTATTCCGTGACCACACAAAAACTGATGAATTAAAATGACATAAAAATAAAAATTACAGAACTTTAAGACTTTTATAATAATTTAATAGCACGCAAAGCTTCCTCTCACTTTGGAAATGAAACATTTATTTTTCTACGTGTACGGTGAATATATGTAATAGCAACAACAACAACAACAACACACACAATATTTTAACGCAAACCGTCGAAGTCTTGTTGTTGGATTCAGTTGAACACAACAACCAGATATTTATAAAATTCCATTCTTTTGTGTGTTGTTCTCGGCTGTTGTTGAATGCAAAATGTATAATATTGCACGTGAATAATGTCGCGCATGATTTTCTGAAATAAATCATTTTTTGTTGTTGTACTTTTATATCTAGAGGCATACGCCGTATTGTTTTAACTACAATATGCATTTGAACATAAATAATAAAATATAATTAAAATTAGAATACCAAAATATTTTACCACCATATGATTGTCCATACATGACCCTTGTATGACCATATGTACTAGAAAATATATAATTATAATTGAACATTTTAGAACCTATAATTCATCATACAGTACGTATTGTGAAACTAGAGGTTTTACTGTTCAATGGAACGGTGTTGTAGCTTTAGGCGATTTAAGATTGACAACCAGGCACAACACTATATGGATTGATTGCATAATAATATATTTGTTTATTTGTTGTCTTTTGAAAGTTTGAAAGGTGCTACTATCACATGTACCACCACAATATGAGTAATAACGGTTTTTGCTTTGTAAGTATAAAGAAATTGTAATAAAACAATGAGATTTATTATCTCTATTAAAGATTGGGCATAGTTTATTACACAGTCGTTAGTTTATAAAAAAAAACACAATTTCATGTCCAATTATCTATCTCGTTATTTCTGATTTTCAGAGCTTTTATGTATATATGCTTATACATATATTCCAATGTAGATAGCTACGCTCGCCAGATTTCTACAATTTAAAAACAATTTTTTGTGTTAGGATAACAATTTTATGTAGGTATATATGATTTAGTTAAGTCATGACCAATGATTTGTCTTGCATGTTTTTTTATTATTTTAAACAACTCAGATATAAATTTTAATTGAATATAATAAAAATACAAATTGATTGTAGTATATGGTAATAAAAATAAAACATGAACTAAATTTTATAAACAAATGTTTTAAGTGTATATAATAAAGTTAATGTTGCGATTTAGATTAAGTTAAAAATCGTGAAACGCACGATTTGATGCAATCTGATTTTAGTGTAAAATACTCAAATTGATCTTTTATTTCTAATTTATAGCAACAAAATTTGACCCTGATAATTTAAGTTCCCTTTAGTTTGAATAATTCTGCAAATATGTATATGCGAATTGATAAATTAGCGTTTACCAAACTACTGAAATTTTAAGCATTTGAAAAAGTTAAGGCGCTAAACCATAAAGTACTTCAAACGTCCCACTTTCTCCGACGATCATGGCTTGCTCGAAATGATTGGATAGTACATTGAGTAGGTAACGAAAGGGCTTACTTTAACTAAATGGAATTATTATTGTCCAATTTAAGAATTAGAAAACAGCGTGACGTACGCTTTAGTATTATTCACAATATCAAATATTTACAACAACAAAATTTTAACATCAGCTTTAATTTTGTATTTCAATATTAAAGCACAGTAGACGCCATGCATATATATGTAGTATTTGTCGTACATAAACATTTTGACAGCTCGGTGCAAAATTCCTTTTAAAATTAATAAATAGTTAATTTAAGCGGTTTTGGGTTTTCATTAAGTTAAAATAGTTGGTGGTGTAAGAGATTTTATAGTATTAAGAAAGGTGGTGGACGCAAATATAGTGTTTTAAGTGATTTATTGTTTGGTGGCAACAACAACAAGTGTTGGTTTATATTTAAGCGGCGCGATTTGAGACAGCAAGCAAAGTCAGGTGTAGGCAAAAGGAGGGCTTCGGCTCTAAAAAGGGATGATGCTTGAAAGCAGAAATAGATTCGCACCATTGAGGATGTTGGGAATAATACCCAACCCTCCAAAAGGAAAAAGATCGAAGAAATGCGAATAAAGAGATTAGGATTTTGTAGAGATACTCGTACAATAGATTGCAATGGAGTGAATGAAAAAAATCTAATCTAAGCACGAGCAGGAGGAACAAAACCTGTCAAATTTTTCACCAAACGTATAATAAAAACGCAACACTCGAGAACTGCTGGTTATGATATAACATCTGGCAGCGACGGGTGCATTACTGAAGGCCACATCGCATTGATTATTATTGGTATGATTTTCCGCCACGACCTAAAAAGTTTAACTGAGGAGGAAATCAAAGAAGGGTTTAAGGACCCAGGCGTCTCATAGAGGTATATACAATAAAGAAATAGGTGGAAAACAAGTTAACGGACACAGAAGCATTTGTCCTGACTTTTAATTCACCAGTGTTACCGGAATATGTGAGGTCAGGTTTTCTATCTTTCTGTCGAGTATATAAACGAGAAGTAGAAATAGTGAAAATCCAAACTGTAGGTAAATTAACATTGCCCCAGGCGAAAGCCAAATATTTTCGATTATATGCAAACACCACACCAGCTAACCAGTCAACATATGTAGAGACACTAAAAACCGCCTTTAACCAACCAAACACATTACAAAAAGCCGCAAAATGAAGAAAACCAACTAGAAGAGACAAAATCACAATCATATCTAAAAACCATTTCAACATTAAGTCAACAACAGACCTAATTAAACCAATCACAACAATAACAGCAACAAAAACATCAAGTACAACAACATAAAACAACAACAGCTGCAACAACCAAAACAAATATTTACTAGAAACGAACAAATGAATTAACACTATTTGGAAATAACCATGTAAGTATGAGTGACGATGAATGAGGGAAGGAGGAGAGAGAACGCATTTGCGTTTCTAAATGCCCTCTCCCTTCTTCATTTCTTTGAATGGTAAAGCGAATGCAATGAAGGCGCCAAATAGATATTCGAAGCATATATGCAAATGGTGATATATTGTGGAATTATCTGACCAACAACGATGTGAATGTGATGATTTTGTGTGAAACTTGGGAGCGTGTGAAAGCGAAGTGATACTGCGTTTTGAATTTATCTAACTCATCGGAGCCAAAACTCGGGATCTGGACAAAAACTTGTTATTTGTCAGTATCTATAATGCAACTCCAGTGTTATCTACAATACGTCTGACAGAGAGAGAAGTCAACGAAATTTTTAAATTTAGTTTGAATACGTGGAAGGCAAAAGTGACGTGATTCTAGCGGGTGATATGAATGCGCATTCGAGAATGTGAGGGAGTGAAAAATCTGATGCAAGAGGTACCTGATTAACCCGCCTCATTCTGGATTCCGATCTCGTAGTCCTGAATGATGATTGGTCGACTAGAATGGCGAGAGTGGGGTCGACAGCCAGCGCGATAGATTTTACTTTAACGTCTAGCGGGCTGGCGGGCCAAGTCATTTGGATTGTCACAGATGAGAATTTGGGTAATGATCATTATTTGATGCTTAGATGGTATAAATGTTGCCATAGAACGTAAGGTCATTATGAATGATAAGAAATGGGTGTTCGAACGTATGAATGAGATTTTCATAACGAAAGAAGCAAATGTGGTTAACCAACTTGAGGATGAAATAGAGAAAGTGAATGAAACGTGCACTATAAATGTCAGAGGGAATGAATATAAGGTGAATGGTTGGTGGAACAATGAAATCCAGTATTGGTATGAAAGGAAACGGATAGCATTGCGAGAGTTCAATAGGTGTATATGTCATGAATGCAAAATAAATTATGGAAGGATGAATGCAAGATTGAAAAAGGCTATTCGGAGAGCGAAAAAGAAAAGTTGGCGGGACTATGTGTCCAAAATGACACCACAACTAAAGCTGTATGGGATAAATTTAATAGAGTGAGAGGTTATAGAGCGCAAAGTAAAAATGCAGTGTTAGATGACACATAGAATGGAGGTGTCTTTTTACAAATGATGTCAGACGTACGTAGTAATTTGAGCGATATACAATATGAAGTTTTGTTATCTGACAATGAAACTGAATTTATGAACGGCATGTGTAAGGAGTTTGAATGGGAAGAGTTCCGAGCGGTTTTAGAAATATTCAAATCTACTACCCCGGAACTAACAGAGTGAGTTATAAAACGATTGGTAGATTAGAATTCGAAACCAAGGCGGCCTTGGTTCGAATCCTCAATCAAGTATATGGATGAGTATTCAAATACCGGAAAAATAAGGGATCGGGGTAGAAATCTGGCAACAAATTACGGGGGAATATGTATGTTGAACGTATTTGTTAAAATTGTGAATGGTATGATGAAAGGTCGCATAGATAAATTTGTGAATGAGGAGAATTTGTTGCCGGAAACCACCTTCGGGTTCCGTCGCAACCACTCTGCTAGTGAATGTGTAGAAAAGTTTGCGTGAAAAGTACAAAACGAAAATAAGTATTTTGTATCGGTATTTTTGGATATAGAAAGGGCATATGATTACGTGGTTCTAGGTAAACTTTATCAGATCCTTATGGACTTGGTGTTTCCTTTGGAAAATTTGCAAATGGGTGTATGAGTTCATGAATGAGAGAAAGTTAGTGTTGTGACCGAGCACCGACTCTGTTCAACCTGTACACGAGCTCGATACATAGGTACTCCACGGGCAA
Source organism: Nephrotoma appendiculata (assembly GCA_947310385.1). Classification (NCBI taxonomy): domain Eukaryota; kingdom Metazoa; phylum Arthropoda; class Insecta; order Diptera; family Tipulidae; genus Nephrotoma; species Nephrotoma appendiculata. The sequence continues at coordinate 171,808,169 of OX371225.1, forward strand.
AGTCATTTTGCAATTTGCAGATGACTTTGTCCTGATGGGCAAGGGGAGGAAAATATTAGAGCACAACAAAATTGTCTTATTTTTGAATGTAAAATAAATAAATAATGTTTAATCATAAATTACCGCACCGCCCAACAATTCTACACGTTTCTTTGATTCTAAAGGATTTTCGTTTCAGTTCTTCATTCTATAGTCGTCGTTACATTTTTGAACTTGCAGTTTACCAGTGAAGGATGTACAGTTTCGTTTTTGAAGGCCTCACTTACCGGCAGTTAATAAAATACGCTAACTCGGTTGGAATTAGCTCCAGCGCTATGTTACAGTTAAATTGTAGACATTCATAGTGCCATTCAAATTAGTAAATTTCCAGAAAAGAGAATGGTGTGAAGTTTCTGGACACTTTTAAATTATTGGATACTTTAAAATTTTGGACCGAAATTTATGCGAGTGTCCAAAACTATTTCCAAATATACAATTTAGACAGGTATTTGCGTGCGTGCACATTTGACAGGGGAATATATAAAAAAAAAAATGGGAGGTGCATAAATGCTTAAATCATTTTTGGGTACGAATTGGGCTGACTTGGAATTCTATAGCAAATTTTAGTTTTAGGGAAGCTGAATTTGACTAGGTCATGACTTAGTGGGTTAAGGCCAAGTCAGGTTCAGCTATGGTGAATTGAGGAACTGGATAATTCATTGGCCGATTATTTTCAGATTTCCCGAAAAATCCAGAACTTCATCCAGGATTTATGTTGGAATCTAGATTTGGGCTGCCTATTTGGGAAATAAATTCGAATTACTTTTCGAATTGATTCGAACATGATTTGGTATTTGGGAGTTACATCGAAAATAAAAACTTACAACTATAATACCTTTAAAAATAATTTAAATCCGTTCGATATTTTGACGGTAAATTGCAATTACACTTTTTGTTTGCTTTTTTTCCAAACGACGGAGGATCGAATTGGCGGCCCGTGCCTATTTAATCGTGCTCCAATCTGATTCCAGAGCCACTTATTTGATACACGTGCATCTGCAGTTAGGTTGTAGGATGCTCCGGTTGTCCGGATGCTCTTCCATAATCGTGACCAAAATGTCAAATTGGTTTAAAGGTCGTATTTTTCAGTGCCCTAAATTATATACAATAAGTTCTACTTAAAAACTACATTTTAAGTTCCTATTCTTACATATCTATTGAATGGTTTTTTGCTTTAAGAAACGTATAATCCTATATTTTTTAACGCTAAAAACAGTTCGTATAAATAGAATAAACGTGCTTATATTTTAAAATTTTGCTCTTTGTATTCGCCTTCGTGAACAAAACTAACTATTTATTAAAATTCGTTCATGATCTAAGAACTATTGCTCGTAATCGAATTGCCCGATAAAGAAAATTTTCGATCGTTGTTCCACGTTTTTGTTTAAATAAAATCACGATTACGAATTCCCAAATACACCGGTGTGATGTTTCTAACGTTGATTAAAAATTCACAAATTAACAAAAAAGTGTAGCGTACGCAACAAATATTTTGCACTGTATGCAACTTATGTATATTTAACATGTATATAATTTATAAGAAAAACCATAAAAACTAACATTAAATAAACAATTTCGAATTAAAAACAAACGAAAAATATATTACAAATAATATTAAAGTTTTCAAAGTTTTATCATATTCTAATATTTACCAATTGAGGTTAAACACATAATTAACACTCCATCCTAGAGTTTTCGCAATATAGCCACTAGTATTCTCGAATTGTAGACATTCGAGTCTATTCAAATTTGTATAGCCCATACATATAAAAAGGATTGGGCTCTTCTGACAAAATCACTAGTATTCTCAAATTGTAGACATTCGAGTCCATTTAAATTTGTATAGCCCCCACATATAAAAAGGGTTGGGCTCCTCTGACAAAATTTCATATTTTGATAAAAATTGCATCTAGAAGCTGTACCTAGACTCCCAATTAACACTCCATCCTAGAGTTTTCGCAATATAGCCACTAGTATTATCAAACTGTGGACATTCGAGCTTATTCAAATTTGTATAACCCATACATATAAAAAGGATTGGGCTCCTCTGACAAAATTTTCATATTTTGATAAAAAAAATTGTATTTGGATGCTGTACCTAAACTCCCAATTAACACTCCATCCTAGAGTTTTCGCAATATAGCCACTAGTATTCTCAAATTGTAGACATTCGAGCCTATTCAAATTTGTATAGCCCGTACATATAAAAAGGGTTGGGCTCCTCTGACAAAATTTTCATATTTTGATAAAAACTTGTATTTAGAAGCTGTACCTAGACTCCCAATTAACACTCCATCCTAGATTTTTCGCAATATAGCCACTAGTATTCTCGAATTGTAGACATTTGAGCCTATTCAAATTTGTATAGCCCGTACATATAAAATGGGTTGGACTCCTCTCACAAAATTTTCATATTTTGATAAAAAATTGTATATGGAACCTGTACCTACACTCCCAATTAACACTCCATCCTAGAGTTTTCGCAATATAGCCACTAGTATTCTCAAATTGTAGACATTTGAGTCTATTTAAATTTGTATAGCCCGCACATATAAAAAGGGTTGGACTCCTCTGACAAAATTTTCATATTTTGATAAAAAATTGTATATGGAACCTGTACCTACACTCTCAATTAACACTCCATTCTAGAGTTTTCGCAATATAGCCACTAGTATTCTAAAATTGTAGACATTTGAGTCTATTTAAATTTGTATAGCCCGCACATATAAAAAGGGTTGGACTCCTCTGACAAAATCTTCATATTTTGATAAAAAATTGTATATGGAACCTGTACCTACACTCCCAATTAACACTCCATTCTAGAGTTTTCGCAATATAGCCACTAGTATTCTCGAATTGTAGACATTCGAGCCTATTCAAATTTGTATAGCCCGTACATATAAAAAGGGTTGGACTCCTCTGACAAAATTTTCATATTTTGATAAAAAATTGTATATGGAACCTGTACCTACACTCTCAATTAACACTCCATCCTAGAGTTTTCGCAATAAAGCCACTAGTATTCTCAAATTGTAGACATTTGAGTCTATTTAAATTTGTATAGCCCGCACATATAAAAAGGGTTGGACTCCTCTGACAAAATCTTCATATTTTGATAAAAAATTGTATATGGAACCTGTACCTACACTCTCAATTAACACTCCATCCTAGAGTTTTCGCAATATAGCCACTAGTATTCTCAAATAGAAGACATTTGAGTCTATTTAAATTTGTATAGCCTACACATATAAAAAGGGTTGGACTCCTCTGACAAAATTTTCATATTTTGATAAAAAATTGTATATGGAACCTGTACCTACACTCCCAATTAACACTCCATCCTAGAGTTTTCGCAATATAGCCACTAGTATTCTCGAATTGTAGACATTCGAGCCTATTCAAATTTGTATAGCCCGTACATATAAAAGGGTTGGACTCCTCTGACAAAATTTTCATATTTTGATAAAAAATTGTATATGGAACCTGTACCTACACTCTCAATTAACACTCCATCCTAGAGTTTTCGCAATATAGCCACTAGTATTCTCAAATTGTAGACATTTGAGTCTATTTAAATTTGTATAGCCCGCACATATAAAAAGGGTTGGACTCCTCTGACAAAATCTTCATATTTTGATAAAAAATTGTATATGGAACCTGTACCTACACTCTCAATTAACACTCCATCCTAGAGTTTTCGCAATATAGTAACTAGTATTCTCAAATTGTAGACATTCGAGCCTATTCAAATTTGTATAGCCCATACATATAAAAAGGGTTGGGCTCCTCTCACAAAATTTTCATATTTTGATAAAAAAAATTGTATTTGGATGCGGTACCTTCACTCCCAATTAACACTCCATCCTAGAGTTTTCGCAATATAGCCACTAGTATTCTCAAATAGTTGACATTTGAGTCTATTTAAATTTGTATAGCCCGCACATATAAAAAGGGTTGGACTCCTCTGACAAAATCTTCATATTTTGATAAAAAATTGTATATGGAACCTGTACCTACACTCTCAATTAACACTCCATCCTAGAGTTTTCGCAATATAGCCACTAGTATTCTCAAATAGAAGACATTTGAGTCTATTTAAATTTGTATAGCCCACACATATAAAAAGGGTTGGACTCCTCTGACAAAATTTTCATATTTTGATAAAAAATTGTATATGGAACCTGTACCTACACTCCCAATTAACACTCCATCCTAGAGTTTTCGCAATATAGCCACTAGTATTCTCGAATTGTAGACATTCGAGCCTATTCAAATTTGTATAGCCCGTACATATAAAAGGGTTGGACTCCTCTGACAAAATTTTCATATTTTGATAAAAAATTGTATATGGAACCTGTACCTACACTCTCAATTAACACTCCATCCTAGAGTTTTCGCAATATAGCCACTAGTATTCTCAAATTGTAGACATTTGAGTCTATTTAAATTTGTATAGCCCGCACATATAAAAAGGGTTGGACTCCTCTGACAAAATCTTCATATTTTGATAAAAAATTGTATATGGAACCTGTACCTACACTCTCAATTAACACTCCATCCTAGAGTTTTCGCAATATAGTAACTAGTATTCTCAAATTGTAGACATTCGAGCCTATTCAAATTTGTATAGCCCATACATATAAAAAGGGTTGGGCTCCTCTCACAAAATTTTCATATTTTGATAAAAAAAATTGTATTTGGATGCGGTACCTTCACTCCCAATTAACACTCCATCCTAGAGTTTTCGCAATATAGCCACTAGTATTCTCAAATAGTTGACATTTGAGTCTATTTAAATTTGTATAGCCCGCACATATAAAAAGGGTTGGACTTCACTGACAAAATTTTCATATTTTGATAAAAAATTGTATATGGAACCTGTACCTACACTCCCAATTAACACTCCATCCTATAGTTTTCGCAATATAGCCACTAGTATTCTCAAATTGTAGACATTCGAGCCTATTCAAATTTGTATAGCCCGTACATATAAAAAGGGTTGGGCTCCTCTGACAAAATTTTCATATTTTGATAAAAAATTGTATATGGAACCTGTACCTACACTCTCAATTAACACTCCATTCTAGAGTTTTCGCAATATAGCCACTAGTATTCTCAAATTGTAGACATTTGAGTCTATTTAAATTTGTATAGCCCGTACATATAAAAATTGTTGGACTCCTCTGACAAAATTTTCATATTTTGATAAAAAATTGTATATGGATCCTGTACCTACACTCTCAATTAACACTCCATCCTAGAGTTTTCGCAATATAGCCACTAGTATTCTCAAATTGTAGACATTTGAGTCTATTTAAATTTGTATAGCCCGCACATATAAAAAGGGTTGGACTCCTCTGACAAAATTTTCATATTTTAATAAAAAATTGTATATGGAACCTGTACCTACACTCTCAATTAACACTCCATTCTAGAGTTTTCGCAATATAGCCACTAGTATTCTCAAATTGTAGACATTCGAGCCTATTCAAATTTGTATAGCCCGTACATATAAAAAGGGTTGGACTCCTCTGACAAAATTTTCATATTTTGATAAAAAATTGTATATGGAACCTGTACCTACACTCTCAATTAACACTCCATCCTAGAGTTTTCGCAATAAAGCCACTAGTATTCTCAAATTGTAGACATTTGAGTCTATTTAAATTTGTATAGCCCGCACATATAAAAAGGGTTGGACTCCTCTGACAAAATTTTCATATTTTAATAAAAAATTGTATATGGAACCTGTACCTACACTCTCAATTAACACTCCATTCTAGAGTTTTCGCAATATAGCCACTAGTATTCTCAAATTGTAGACATTCGAGCCTATTCAAATTTGTATAGCCCGTACATATAAAAAGGGTTGGACTCCTCTGACAAAATTTTCATATTTTGATAAAAAATTGTATATGGAACCTGTACCTACACTCTCAATTAACACTCCATCCTAGAGTTTTCGCAATATAGCCACTAGTATTCTCAAATAGAAGACATTTGAGTCTATTTAAATTTGTATAGCCCACACATATAAAAAGGGTTGGACTCCTCTGACAAAATTTTCATATTTTGATAAAAAATTGTATATGGAACCTGTACCTACACTCCCAATTAACACTCCATTCTAGAGTTTTCGCAATATAGCCACTAGTATTCTCGAATTGAAGACATTCGAGCCTATTCAAATTTGTATAGCCCGTACATATAAAAAGGGTTGGACTCCTCTGACAAAATTTTCATATTTTGATAAAAAATTGTATATGGAACCTGTACCTACACTCTCAATTAACACTCCATCCTAGAGTTTTCGCAATATAGCCACTAGTATTCTCAAATAGAAGACATTTGAGTCTATTTAAATTTGTATAGCCCACACATATAAAAAGGGTTGGACTCCTCTGACAAAATTTTCATATTTTGATAAAAAATTGTATATGAAACCTGTACCTACACTCCCAATTAACACTCCATCCTAGAGTTTTCGCAATATAGCCACTAGTATTCTCGAATTGTAGACATTCGAGCCTATTCAAATTTGTATAGCCCGTACATATAAAAGGGTTGGGCTCCTCTGACAAAATTTTCATATTTTGATAAAAAATTGTATATGGAACCTGTACCTACACTCTCAATTAACACTCCATCCTAGAGTTTTCGCAATATAGCCACTAGTATTCTCAAATTGTAGACATTTGAGTCTATTTAAATTTGTATAGCCCGCACATATAAAAAGGGTTGGACTCCTCTGACAAAATCTTCATATTTTGATAAAAAATTGTATATGGAACCTGTACCTACACTCTCAATTAACACTCCATCCTAGAGTTTTCGCAATATAGTAACTAGTATTCTCAAATGGTAGACATTCGAGCCTATTCAAATTTGTATAGCCCATACATATAAAAAGGGTTGGGCTCCTCTCACAAAATTTTCATATTTTGATAAAAAAAATTGTATTTGGATGCGGTACCTTCACTCCCAATTAACACTCCATCCTAGAGTTTTCGCAATATAGCCACTAGTATTCTCAAATAGTTGACATTTGAGTCTATTTAAATTTGTATAGCCCGCACATATAAAAAGGGTTGGACTTCACTGACAAAATTTTCATATTTTGATAAAAAATTGTATATGGAACCTGTACCTACACTCCCAATTAACACTCCATCCTATAGTTTTCGCAATATAGCCACTAGTATTCTCAAATTGTAGACATTCGAGCCTATTCAAATTTGTATAGCCCGTACATATAAAAAGGGTTGGGCTCCTCTGACAAAATTTTCATATTTTGATAAAAAATTGTATATGGAACCTGTACCTACACTCTCAATTAACACTCCATTCTAGAGTTTTCGCAATATAGCCACTAGTATTCTCAAATTGTAGACATTTGAGTCTATTTAAATTTGTATAGCCCGTACATATAAAAATTGTTGGACTCCTCTGACAAAATTTTCATATTTTGATAAAAAATTGTATATGGATCCTGTACCTACACTCTCAATTAACACTCCATCCTAGAGTTTTCGCAATATAGCCACTAGTATTCTCAAATTGTAGACATTTGAGTCTATTTAAATTTGTATAGCCCGCACATATAAAAAGGGTTGGACTCCTCTGACAAAATTTTCATATTTTAATAAAAAATTGTATATGGAACCTGTACCTACACTCTCAATTAACACTCCATTCTAGAGTTTTCGCAATATAGCCACTAGTATTCTCAAATTGTAGACATTTGAGTCTATTTAAATTTGTATAGCCCGCACATATAAAAAGGGTTGGACTCCTCTGACAAAATTTTCATATTTTGATAAAAAATTGTATATGGAACCTGTACCTACACTCCCAATTAACACTCCATCCTAGAGTTTTCGCAATATAGCCACTAGTATTCTCGAATTGTAGACATTCGAGCCTATTCAAATTTGTATAGCCCGTACATATAAAAAGGGTTGGACTCCTCTGACAAAATTTTCATATTTTGATAAAAAATTGTATATGGAACCTGTACCTACACTCTCAATTAACACTCCATCCTAGAGTTTTCGCAATATAGCCACTAGTATTCTCAAATTGTAGACATTTGAGTCTATTTAAATTTGTATAGCCCGCACATATAAAAAGGGTTGGACTCCTCTGACAAAATCTTCATATTTTGATAAAAAATTGTATATGGAACCTGTACCTACACTCCCAATTAACACTCCATCCTAGAGTTTTCGCAATATAGCCACTAGTATTCTCAAATTGTAGACATTCGAGCCTATTCAAATTTGTATAGCCCGTACTTCCTATTGGTATGCGTAAAAAGGCTGTAGAAATAGGCCCATCGTTACCCGGGGCACTTGTCCAGTACTTGGTGTTACAGTCTACTCAATCAAATAATCAATTAGTGGAAATATAAAAAAAAATTGTTTGTAAAAAGGTCAAAATTTTGAACTTCAAGTTCTTGTTTTCAGTAATAATTTTAATTATTAGAAAGATTATGGTAAATTACTCTTAAACTTCAGAGATTGGTAGGCTATACAGAAATAGGATACGTTTGGAATTAAAATCACCTAATGTATTTTCGAATAAGCCGTTGGATTTTTGCATCGAATTTTGAACTGTAACGCTACCAGTGATTTTTATAAGAATGGATGTACAGAGTCATCCTGATTATTGTAAATTACTTGAATGTCAGATATTGGATCCCATAGCTATACATATAGATTAGAAATTCACTTAATGTTATTTCGAAATAAGTCGTAGCGCTTTCGCATTGAACTTTCGATCGTTAACCGTTTCCGCGATTATATGCAACGATGTTTCTGTAGCTTTTTTTAGATTACACGAATTTAAAAATTGAAAGTATTTATTATAAACTAATAATTAAATTAATTATAGTATTACCGTTTTAATTGACATATGCCATCACGCGATCGAAACGTGAACTTAATGACAATCAATGTTCAGAACAATCAATGATGAGAGAACTGAGAAAATGTATGAATATTGCAAATAAGAGAAGTGGATGAATACCAAATGTATCTCAATGCACGAACACATTATTTCTCCCTTTTTATGTTGATAGAGTCTTGGATCATGATGAAGGATCAATTTTTTACACAGGTCATATAATTGTTGCTGAACGACGTATTAACTCTTGACCTGCTTCAGAGTCGTACCTCATTTGATAATTGATGTTTATTGGGAATTTTAAAAATTAAAGCGAAAACAAACGGTAATTTGGATCAGGTTTTAATGACGTCGCACCAAACCATTCAGTATAACTACAATATACCTCACCTTGCCAGGCAACTGCCTAATCTTTCCCTTAATCCTCAAAACAAGCTAGCCCACAATGAATTTTGTCCACTTAATATTCGTTGAACTTGAGTACGAAACACGAAATATGGCCGAGTCCTTGGTTGCCGCCAATGATGTTTTTGCTCGGGAATTTACCATCAAAACTCGGTGAAAATCGGTCACTAATTAATTACGTCATCTTCACGTGATCAGTACTATCTCCATCTCCCAATTGATTCTTAATATCGGTTTTGAAAGATCTCACAAGCCTTTCTGAAAGGTGCAATTGTTAAGTGATCAATGCCATTGCCAACTATTTCATTGCAATAGTTCTTGTGTAGCGCGAACCGTAGATTTGGTAGTAATGGTCCAGGACAGTTGACATGTAATTGTTCCCACAGCTTCGCTGCGATTGGCCAACTTTCGAACACTTATCTCGGATTCGGAGCAACATACAAGCATGCTCGACATTTCTTCACTGTGGGTTTTGGTTTCCTTTTTCAGCATCTAACAAGGTCAACACTTTTTTCAGCATAGATTGAGAGAAATTATGTCTCAAGCATACTCAATCTGGAATGATATTTCTGATGATATCGATTTCATTCATAGTCTGGCCATCATTCCTTCACATAGGACTGGACTCTTGTTAGAACGGAATCTCTAGACGTTTCTGCAGCAATCATTTAATGTCCAGAGAACACTCTTCCAACATTTTGTAATATTCTTCGTTTACTTGACACGTCAACTCTTCATGATCAAATTTCACATCAGAACAAACGGGTAGTCAATAAATCTATATAGTCAACAATAGTCAACCAGTCAATATCTCTATAATCTATATGTTCTCCACAAAATAATTTTCGACACTCAAATAAATTTCTGCAAAAGTTTTATAAAATAATAATTTAAATTTGTTCACAATCTTAATTACTAGAATACTATTTTCAACATTAAAAACAGAGCTTTTCCCAATCTCACATGGCCAGAAGTTGATTTCAATCTGCTGCGTAGTAACTTAGACATGGTTGCTTTCCATTCGAATTACCCATTTTACATAACGCTTTCCCCGATTTCCGGAGCCCTATAAATATTACAAAATTCGCATTGAAAATTCACGTTTAGCGTTAGTAATCAAGTTCCGTAATAATTGGATATATTAAAGTTTTTTTTCAGAAAATCATATCAAATCCTCATTTCCCTCTACCAATTAAAATTAACTTGGAAATTTTAATTTTAATTAATAACAAAACAACAATAACACGAAACATTGTGCATACAATTCTACATGACAGCTCCATCGCAGGAGTCCCAAATGAAATTTCCGAAAATCAGAACTACAACCAACCGCTTCCCTGAACCCGAAACTGCCGCACAAATTGTTATCAAAGTTATTTAAATCGATGGACAATATTTTATGAAAGAACCAATTGGGTATGAGATCGGTTTTAATTTTTTTTCGAAATTAGGACTCATTACAATTGAATTGCGCCAATAATATTTTCTGTGATAGGGATAATTCTTCCCAGTGCTACATTAACCATCACATCTAGGCAATATTCAATAGGACTCTGGTACGTGAATTTGCTCATATACATTGCAGACGGGTCAGTTTATTCAAGGTGGACGGGTGGTTTATGCTTTTGTGATATTTTGTTTTTCTTCGACGTACCGGAAATTGTTAAAATTTATAATGAAAAGTCACCAATTCTCACTGTATGGTCTATAATGGAGGACGAGCTAAATAATACAATATTCAATCCCCCACCTTACGAACTAACGCAACTACAAGAAGTGTTAATCGATCTCAAAACGCGCAAAGGTATAATTAAGCGGTCTCTAAATTGTATTGGTAGCACGTGGAAACGGATTGCGGGATGAGAACACAATGTTGGAAATTAATATTAAATAAAAAACTATTAATGAATTGTACTGCACAGTCATAGAATTAACAATAAAACAAAAATGACTAAACGAAATAACTAAAGTAATCAAAGCTAAATTTTCCGACCAGCTAGCCCTAGCCCCAAATACATAATATACAATTAGATTACGAAGGAAGAAATTGTACTCTGATCCAAGTTTTAATAATTTTTTTAGTTAAAGAACTTTGATTGATATTACTGGTCCGTTTGTACAAACTGCAATACCGAAAAATTATTACTAACTTCGATCTGTAGGTCCAGGAAAAAAAAACTCTTGGGAGCTTGTAAGTCAATTGGATCCAACCTGTTTCATAGGAAATCACTAAAACAAAAATACCCAATTTCACGATTTAGCTGTACATTCTTTTTTATTAGGCAAAAGTTCGTGGAACACAATTCCACCTTCTTGGCCACCATTATTGCGTTAAATTATTCGCGTTTTGTAAAAATGTCATATATCGTTAAAAAGGTTGAAGAACAATTCACAGTGTGCTTAAGCTTATATTATTCTTCGGTACCTGCTGATATTTACCAATCAAATCTTCCGTTTTAATGCTGGTAGCGATTCCTCAATTTCAGCTGAGGCGCCTTAGTCAGGGATGGGCGATTACGCGTCGACTACTAGTTTTTACATGATTTCGTAGACAACTTGTCGACAACGTCGACTACTCGTCGACAACATCGACAACTCGTCGACAACGTCGAGAACTACTTGATAAATTAATTTACGCCATCTATCGAAACTTATAATAAAACTCAGCATGAATTGTCTGTATACTACTGAGTGATAGCTCTGACACTTTATTTATGAAACATACTGTGCCTAATATTCATGTCATAAATTGCGTAATAAATGGATAATTATCCATTATCGATAAAAAATTGTTTGACTATCGAAAAAAGTTAAATTTAAGTTGCAAATTTTAATAAAATTTGAGTGTATTGTGATTTAGCTCGTAGTTTCAAGCTTCTGCAATTCATAACTATACGCAGTGAATGAATAGTTAATTTATGATTTATAATGACGGTTTATATAATTTTTATAATTATGCTTTATTGTAGTAATTTCGAATAAGATTAATTATTCGTCATATTATATATAATTTAATAAATAAAGACACTATTTAGTTAAAAATTTCATTTTAGTGACAACTTTATTAAATTTTAAGAAACTCTAAAAAAAATATTATTATAACAGTGAAAGTAATGTCAAAATATTGACAGATTTTTTCTGTGTTAAGCACTCAACGATAAAAGTATTAAAACAAAGTTCTTGGTGATGTGCATGTAATCAGCAATCTTTTGCATCTCTGTAGCTGAAAGTTGACTCGTTTATAGATTTTATTGCAGTTGGCTGAATTCACAACCGCCGATATAATTCTAGATCGAATCCCTCCGCACATGTTAATTGCCCTTGATTAAATGTTCGCGTATAAATTTATTAGTTTTGTTTTTGTTTTTCTAGTTATTGTTAGTCAAAGACGAAATACCTTGTGTACGAGTATATGCACTGGATTTATTAGCCGCCTGTCTATGCGTGGTAGTGGTAGATGAATTGCCACGCAGCGATTTTAACGTTTTCCCAGAATACGTTTTACCTGCAATCCAAGCGGGCACGAGAGAAAGTGGCCAAAGAAATCTTACCACAGTTCAAACCGTCCACTGACCTATCTGCCCGAAGATAATCCGGCCGATTACACATATTTCTTTATGTATTAGAGGATTGCATCTCTGAACCTCGAAGTTGTCTAGCTTATAAATTTAGCTGTACATTGTAAGTGCCTTTGATTAAATATTCGCTTAGTAATTTATTAGTTTTGTTTAAAAATTGTTAACCAAATTAATGAAAATTAATAATAAATATGAGGCGAAGTGTGCAAAAAATCTTTAAGAAATACGGCTGCATGAAAACTTGAAGCACATACGTAATTTTAAAGACTTTCATACGTATTTACTGGTCAATGCTATAACTATGAATTTATATTTTAGAAATCAATGTAAGTTAGAATCCAATGTAATTTTGGAATACTCTTAGATAATGGTGATGTTGATAAAACTTCTACGAATTCTACCGTTAATTTTCTGGACAAAGATATGGCTGTTTTAGCAAATTTTTAGCAAATGGTACTTTTACAATTGTCGAAGCGTCCGTTGCAAGAAGCGCTATTGCAGGTAAAACGTATTCTGGGAAAACGTTAACATCGCTGCGTGGCAATTCATTTACCCCTACCATGCATAGATAGGCGGGTAATGTATCGAGTGCACATAATCGTACACGAGATATTTCGTCTTTGGCTAGCAATAACTACAAAAACAAAAACTAATAAATTTCTAAGAGAATATTTAATCAAAGGCACTTACAAAGTTACAATGTATGGCTACGGATGGTTTTGAAATAGAATTATATCGGCGGTTATGAATTCAGCCAACTGCAATAAAATTAATAAGCTAGATAAATCAAATATAGCTATATGTTTAAATTATTATTATAACTAAAATAAATAAATTTTTATACAGACATCAAGATGACTTGAGAAGAGGGCGTGTAAAGCCGAAATCTATTGAAGTATTTGAAATATTCAATAGTTTTAGATAGATGTCTTTAGTTCAGAGATTTTAAATTTATTTGTAATTTATAAAATGCTTGTAAAACTGTCAGAATTAGATTTAAGTAATTTTTCACAAATTTTAATAGTGCGGTTAACGAAAAATAATTAAAAATTAAGTTTTTAATATCATTTTCTAAGTTATCGACGTTGTCTACGTTGTTGACGTGTGGAAAGCAAAAAATCGGTATGTAATCTACGTGCTAGATTACGTGTCGACAACTACGTAGATTACCTTACGTAATCTACCCGCCCATTCCTGGCCTTAGTACTCAAAACTACCGCTATGGAACTGGTGACAGATATATATTTATGTGATTTCGAAATAATCATGTGCCATTTTTTCGTTTTAAAGGTGTTGCATAATTATAGCAATAAGGGAAAGAAAGAACAGATCCTGCGTATAGCCTTTCATGGTTTTCCCATTTGCTACCATTGTTGTGATAAACTATTAATTCCTATTTCAAAGAGTTCAACTAGGAATGATATAAAGATTATTACAAGGTTTTTTATTTAATTAAAAGTTAAAGAGTTCGAGGATTATAAAATTAATAACAATTCATCATAAAAAAAATTTTGCAAAAATGTTTTATTTTAATTTACGGCCACTTTGTCCGGTGATTCTTATGAATATGATAACCAGAAAGTTTATAAATAAAGATATCAATTATAAATTTTAAGTGTCGATGAAGAAATGTAATTTAATTTTAAATTTAATTATTTTTTGTTGAACAACTGAATTATCAAAAGATAATGTCGTTCGATTAAAAGAATTCAATTAATAATAAAACTATAAATGTTTTTTTATGCTAAGAAATTAATTTTCATTTTTTTGTATGGTTGTCGTCTTAACTGTAATAAGTTAATACTACTTGATGTGTATTTGCACAGTGTAACTTTGTTTTTGTAAAAATAGTTGTTAAACCTAAAAAATTGCTGTCATTTTGATTTTAAATCAGCTCAGGTATATCTTGTCTCGTATTACCTGAGCAGTATCTAAGAGATTTACAGATTTATTTAAAATTTCTGAGAATTTAATGTTTTATTTAACTTTGATCTTCACGATTTAATTAAAAAGTAGTTAAATCTTGTTATTTTATGCTGTTTTATTTTAATTAGGATGACATTCAAAACGAGTTAAATTAATGATCGTAATCAGTAAAATTTTATGATTGATCATAATGAATTTTAGATATGGATGATGCGATAAAATAATATTCAATTTATATGCATCTCTTGGAACTGTATCCCTTGTGTATTTTGTAAATTTTTGCTGTAATCTAGAAGATGATAAATGCCCGCGTTCCTATTGTATATATAGTCTTATGGCAATTAAGAAAATTGGTATTATAGTAACTTAAAGTAATTACCAAACAGATTTGTTATACTAAGAGAGTCAAGTTGATGTTCACAACGCTCAGAATATCAACAGCTACAATATGATCTTAAAACGCGGTTCTAAAATAGGTGTCATCATCACTAAAATTTTCTTTGAAAATTGCTCGAAGTTGGAGCGTCTTTTATAATCAACAAATTTTTTTGGCCGCATTCTGGTTTTTCTAAGTAATCCTCTTACCATCGTTTACACATATTCCGGGATTAATTCATAAATTTTGTTAATGGTTGTATTGACTTTATTATTCATAAATGACGGAAGTATTTTTGAGTGTTCATTGTTAATTTATTCTATAATGAGTGTATTTCTTGTACAATAGAAATGTGGCAAGAATAGTTTACAAATTATTTTATTACTCCAAATAGTATTGTATTGTAGTTTTGTAACCTTTTTATCTGTAATAAGTTTCATCAACATTTTCTTATGTTTATAGTATAATAAAAGCTTAAACATAAACTTTGACAATGGAAGCACGGTTCGAAATGTTTAATAATAATTTGATTTGATCACCGCCATTAGCATTTGTCGTTTTGAAATTTGATTAATTTAAATATTAGCAAGAATCTCGGAATAACTTTTGTGAACTGGCACATTATCCATTGTACATTTTAAATATTTACCAAAATTTATAAAACTACTATAAAAGATTTTTCCCATAGGTTGTTTTCCAAAAAACTTCGACATCTTTAAATTATCATAGTGTCATAAAAACTAGGACAAAATCTAAGCACGATATTTTAATTGAAATGGTAAAATTTTGCTTAAAATTCTGGAAAAAATCTTTAATCCGGACAATGCTTGCGCAATGCAAAGTGTGATTCAATAAGAGTGCACATTTCTTTTTAAACTAAAACACCAACATTTGATTAGTGGTACTTATTTAGGTATAATTGTATGAAAATATCCGGAAAATTCATACCATGACTCTACTGGTAGTACAAAAAGTCTTTTGATCGTAAACATATTTGATTGTTTGAGTTTATCCTCAAAGCGTTAGTAATTAAATAGACCCCCTGATAAGAATGTGACAATCACAATCTGACCTTTCACAATGTTAAAAAAATGGACTTAAAAAAAATTTAATATTAAAAATCAATTGGCGCATGTATGACTAATCATCACTTGAGAAAAGCTCGACGAATTTGGCTGATTTTTTTTGTTGTGTTCGTAATTATCAGGACAAGGCTTGTATGAAAGAAAATTTTGGAAGATCCACCTGAAAAGTCAGAAAATTCAGAAAAGTGAAAAATGATGTTTTGTACAAGATTTCGCACGTATGCAATCCATATGGTCTTTAAGAAGAGAAAAAATTGGAAAATCTTAGTAGAAAATTCCGGAAAATCTTGAAGAAAATTGATTTTATTTTTATAGCGCTTCAGTTGAGAATGGCTCGATAGATCTCAATCTTTTTTAAACGTGTTCCCAATTTCCAAGAGATGATTCTTACGAAAGAAAGTTTTGGAAAAATCCACAGGTAAAAAAGTCGGAAAATTTTGAAAATCGATTTTTTTTATTTGTACAGGATTTTGCACGTATCCGATTGAGGTGGTCTTTTATAAGAGAAAAATTGGAAAATCTGAGTGGAAAACTCGGAAACTTCAGGAAAAAAATCGAAGAAGATTTAATTTGTTTCTGGCATATCAGTTGAGAACCGTTAGATTTGGCTCAATCTTTTTGGTGTGTTCTCAATTTCCAAGAGATGGTTCTTACGAAAGAAAAATTTGGAAAATCCACTGGAAAAGCCGGAAAATTTTGAAAATCGAAAAATAATGTTTTTTGTACGGGATTTCGCACGTATCCGATCCAGATAGTTTTTTAGACGGGGAAAATTGAAAATCTGAATGGAAAATTGGGAAACTTCCGGAAAACCCAAAGAAAATAGAAATGGTTTTCAGCGCATCATTTGATTGCACTTAATTATCAAACGATAGATGAACCGACGTGGAAAATTCCAAAAACTCAGCAATGGCGAAAGTACTACAGACTTGCAAAATAATGATTTGGGATGAGTGTACGATGGCACTCGAGCGAACGTTGTAAGATTTGCGCAATAATCAGGACCTTTTTGGAGGGTACGATGATTCTGTTGGCCGGCGATTTTCGTGATTTGGGATGAGTGTACGATGGCGCTCGAGCGAACGTTGTAAGATTTGCGCAATAATCAGGACCTTTTTGGAGGGTACGATGATTCTGCTGGCCGGCGATTTTCGCCAAACGGTGCCAGTCATTCCAAGATCAACAGCTACTGATGAAATAAACGCTTGCTTGAAGATATCGAATTTGTGGAGATACGAAAACACTCGAATTAACAACGAATATGCGAGTCGCGGTACAAAATGATGAATCGGCGTTCGTGTTTCCAAAGCAATTATTAGACATTGGCAATGGAAAAATTCAGGTTGACGCTTCGACTGGCCACATTTCGTTACCACCTAATTTTTGTCAATTCACAACTTCTAAAGAGGAATTGATCACGAAAGTGTTCCTGAATATTGGTGCATATCACAAAAACCATGTTTGGTTGAGCAAACGAGTCATTTTGGCGGCGAGAAATAAAGCTCAAAACAGAACACGAGCGATGGCGGCGAGCGAAATCGCCTGTCATATTACAAAACACAGAAAACATACAATACAAACACAACCATCGACGTTGGCTACGACGATTTTTTCGTTGATAAAAATTTAGAGTCTATTCTATTTTTATCGCCGACGAAACAATGCTGCCAACTGTTTTTTTTATATATATATAAATTGGTATCTTTTAACCGTCATACTATTAACCATTTTTTTCAATTGAGTAGCCTAACGCCCCAACGTCATGTGCCACAAACAGAAGTTTATACCATTTGTGGTTGTTTTTTTATCGCCATACGCTGACGCTTTTGTTCTGTTATAGCTACAGCGATATCGCCGCGATATTTTTTTAAATTTGTCGACGCTTGTCGTTGTTGCTCTTGTTCTGTTCCGAGCTTTAGGACGTAGACGATTTGAACATAAAAATTCGAAGTCAAATTGCTGGCCAATTGCATTCATTTAACTCGATCGATTCCATTACAGATTCAAATGAAGTCGATAATTATCCAATTGTATTCCTGAATTTATTGGATTTGCCAGTAAAGCTGCCGCACAATTTGCAGCTCAAGATCGGTTCGGTGGTAATCATGTTACGCAACCTGAACCAACCAAAACTATGCAATGGAGCAAGACGCACTGTTAAGAGGCTGATGAACAACGTGATTGAAGCAACGATAATCATAGGAAAGTTCAAAGGCGAGGATGTTCTGATTCATAGAATACCATTGATTCCAAACGACTTGCCGTTTCAATTTAAGCGTGTTCAGTTTCCGGTTCGTCTTGCATTCGCAATGACGATTAATAAATCCCAAGGCCAATAGTTGGAAGTGTGTAATAAACCTTGAAATGCAGTGTTTTTCCCATGGGTAGTTGTACGTGGTGTGCTCGAGAGTAAGCAAATCATCAGCGCTATTCGTTTTCTCTCCACACAAAAAGGCAAAATATATCGTTCATCACCAAGCGTTACGATGATCGCATTATTAATTAGCTGCCGAGGTTGTGAGTATTCACTACTCTCGATTCCTTTCAGAAGGGTTATTTAAAGTCACGGGATTATGTTGATAAACCAGCAACAATAGACTCTTTGCGGATTAATTACAGTTTGTGATTAAAAAAAATAATAAAGTACTATAAATAACATAATCTGGCAAATGAAAAGCGCTTTAATTTCACATGATCTTTGGTAATCCTAAATCAAAATCATTTAAACAAAATTTGCACAAAAATCTTCTATGTGTGCACGTCCGCGAAGAGTTTTGCGTTTGAAAAGTCAGGGCTGGACCCCGGGGGCTCAGTACAAATTTTTCGTAAAATTTCAATTTTGGTTATTTTTTTCCTGGGAATGATTTTAGGAAATGGATTATATGAAATTAATGACATGTTCGAATCCGAGGAATACGTCCTTGCAATCAAAGGGCCCATTGTTTTGCGTTCCTGTACCGTTCATCTAATTTCTATGAAACGTTGATCATGGGTTGCGTACCTACTCACGAAGGTTTCTGAGCTGGTAAAATTAAGGCTGGGACCCTGGGTCTAGGGGCATCGCTAAAACGTTTTTCTAAAATTTAAATTTTTAATGCTTCCGGTGAAGCTTCTGATACTGAAGTCAATACCTGATGAATTCCTGTCATATACGATTGCAACTACAGTGACGCCGAGAAATTGCCTGCAATATATCAGTAATTAAATGTAATTTTAATTTCTCCCGTGCAACGCCGGGTAATTCAGCTAGTAATAAAATAAATTGAATTATATTTTCCGACAACTTTATTAATTTAAATCAGGACTTCGGAAAAATTTCAATTTAACTGAATATTTTTACAATATTTGTTTAATTTGGTTTTTTATTTGATGCTTATGTCAAAACAAATAAGAAAAATAATTTAGGATGAAACCCGCCCCCTCCTCCTAGTAAATAAGTAAATTAGTATCGGTTTTGGAAAACCCTTAGATTTCACCATTTCCCTTTGCAGTTACTCAGCAAACCCTAACAAATCAACACTTGTTGTATTTGTTAGGGTTTCCAACACTTTACAACACTTGTTGTATTTGTTGATTCTATTGTTGCTAAACTGTCAACCGCACTGTAACTTTAGATTTTAGCTGATTGGGCACCAATTCAATGACAAAACCCTACTAACAAAAACCAAACAAACAATGAAGAAAAATCAATACACTTATCTTACACATCCTTTGGAATCAAAAAACTCCTCCATATTGATAATTAACATAGATTGGGCATGATTCGTACACAAACTAATATAAATATACAATATGTACAAAATTTCGATTCACTTTTCAAATTTACACAAAATGGCAGAGGCAAAAACACGTCTTTCCTCTACGACATTCATTTGCCCCCTTCACCAAAAAAATATTACGTAAGTTGAGAAAAATGTTGAAATACTTTACTAAAAATTTACTTTCTCTCTCTCTCTCTCTCTCTCTCTCTCTCTCTCTCTTTGGCACTATATCCCATCAATGGATTTAGCCGCCTCAAATGAGGTTTCATAATCATATTTTCATTTCAGATAATGAGTGATTAATTCATTGATCCTAAACCAGCCGTGAATTTGTTTCCTTGTCACCACCGGGAATCATACCCTGGACCTCAGGTCGCTGGAGCAAGCATGCTGATCACTCTGCCACCGGGGCGGCACTTTATTTACTTTTGTAAAAAAATGTTTACTGGGAGGTTATAAGCAATCAAATCATTTATTCTATTCGATTTTGCATTTTGTTCTCCAAATGTTATTTAAAATTTCAAAAAAAGTTAGTCTTAAAGTGAATTTACCAACAGTAGGCACACAAAAAATTTTAATAAATAAACTTAAAAATGACAGTTCGGTTAGTTCCTTAGTTTAGGATTTAATAATAATTAATTTTATTAAATAAAATAAAATATAAATTACATTTATTTTTATCCTTCACTTGTAGTTTTTTCGTTACCTTACTGGATCGCTTCGCAACAAATGGCCGCTAAACTTGAGGATTAAACCATTAAAATTCTGAAACGATATATGGTAAAACAAATGAAATTTACAAAGCTTTATGTGCATTAACTTATATTTGTTGCTTTCTTATTTTTATGTTTTCTTATTTCAATTTTAATGGGCCGGACCAACTGATTGACATTGAGAGGAATTTAATTATTAGCAACAATTCAACATCTTTCAAGTCTGTAATGGGAGCAAGTCTGCTTAAAGAGAGTTGAAGGTACGATAAAAGGAGGGACGAATTGGCTTATCAAATGAAGCAAAGATTCTCGGGAGAGGTCCAGCATGAGATTCCAGTACAGTTGTTGAGAAAGAGTGCGGCAGTGGAGTTGATCGCTAAAGATAGAGCGATTCATAAGGCCACAACGGAGAGTCGTGCAAAGGTGGACGTATTGAGGTTAAGCAGGAGCTGAGCTCAAATGTGACGAGGCAGAGAAAGGATCTGGAAATGATGATACAATAGCGGGAAGTATCAAGAAAGACAAGAAGCGACCGACTGATCAAGGACGACGCATGTAAGATAAATGTAGATCAAGGTGTATTAGAGAGCAACAGCACGAATGTCAGAAATCGTAAGCACAACACGACCAGACTGAAAGATTCAGCGATCCTTGATAAGGTTATTTGGTGTGGCTGTACAATTTCAAAAAGTGGACAAGCAGACCACAAGCAGTACACAACCAAATGTTACCAATCCAAAAGTTGTGAGTTCAAATCTAGTCAGAGAAATAATTTTATTGGGTGACTGATTGGGAATTGGATTTTACAAAGGCATTCCATATGAAGTTAAATTTTGAAATAACGAAAGAAATTGTAAACGGCGGTGACAGTCATCATGGAAAATACTGGAATTAACTACCGTGTTAATCATCAAGACAAGGGATCTGATGACAAGGAATGTTCGTAAATTTTTCCAGTGAAGAATGCATGTTAAAAAGGGAACAGCGCGAAAAGTCAAATTAAATTGTAAAAGTGAAATGGTGAACAAAAGATTGAAATTGTTAATGACACCCGAATTGGACACCCGAAATTCGTAAATGATTTCGTTCCATTCCACTTTACTTTCATTTAAGATGTTTCAAGCGGTTATAAAAACTACTATTAAACCACGCATTGGATGTTTGACTTTAGTATTGAAGTTGTTGCCGTCTTATCTCTGTCTGCGTTTTGTACGCACCTTTATTAGATTTAAAAAAAAAAATATTACAATTTTTTACTAACCATTATTTTAAACATTATGTTTGCTAGACCTATTTGTGTACTAACCTAACATTAATATTCTAAATTGGATTTTTATTTGTCTATTTATTTGAAATTAAATAAAATAATAGAAATGAGAAGCATCAATTTGGTCGTTAAATTAATCATAGTTGAGGTTCGTTGAACGCAATAAAAACCTTTAAAAATAAAAATTCGAGTTAATCGAAAACATCGCATATCGCAATCAATGAACTTCGATAATAAAAAATTGATTTTATGGTTCTTGTATATCTGTGAACATAAAATTAGTATTTTAAGGCAATGTGATTAGAGAGATCTTTAGACATTGTATGAATTAGATAGAGGTCAGTAATTAAAGGGCATAGTTATTTCCTTATTGTGTTTGATAAAAGCTGAATTAATTTTTATATCTCAAATTTGATTTTAAATTTTTTCATTACAAACATTTTTATTGGTAAGGCGTTGGTGGAGAATAATATCAGATATCCCTTTCAATGGACCAAATATTTGTCAAGAACCTAATACTGTACACTGAGTGATGATATCACAAAAACAGCTACTAATTTAATTAATTATATGTTTTTTTAAACAACTATTATTTCATCCAATTATTTAACACTTTCGATATAATTAAGTAGAACTGAAAACGTGCTACAGTAAAAAAAAAAATCTGAATAAATTACAAAACAAAATATAAAACTGAACATCTTAAAAAGAGAATATTTTCCAAGATTTATGGGCTCATTTTTGCGAAAAATTGACGATGATAAAAAACAGTGAATTCAACAATATATACGCGAGTAGCTAGTACATACTCGTATTTCTTATAACAAACACAAAAAATAATAAATAAATCAAAAAATGTAAAAATTAAAATACAAAACGGTTTTCTTTATTGTTGTTCCTTAAATTTATTATTTGTTTTGACATTTTTTTGTTTACTTTGGCCAATGCACTCTATATACACAAAAACAACGTGTCTAGGTTTAACACCGCGTATTTTCAATTTATCACAAACATTTTCGAGTTTTTTTTTCTCATCTCACGTATTTTACGAGTATAAATATTCGTTTATTCTTACATTTGACTCAGAAAATTCCAAACATGTCAAATCATTTTCAACATTATACGAGTGTATAGTACAAACGGTTGAGTGAATAAAACATATGTGCGCTGACCAATTTCGAACAGCATATCGTATACGCGTTCTGTTGTTGAACATAATAAAATAATTTGCCATGATTTTTCAATTTTTCAAAATGTGGCAGACGTCATGTTTAGAAAAATAATGTTAGGGCAATAAACAGCGCGTAAATGATTAAACAATGATGACAGGTATTTCTTGGTTTATGTGTATCAAAATAAAATTAATCGGGTTTTGAATAAATTATTATATTTTATGAGAGCAGTGTATACGGAGGTGGTTAAGACTGACCTTACTCAACCTGTTTTGCTTACTTTTTTTTTTACTAAAATTTAGGGGTGGTATGTTGTAACATCCCTTTTTTAACGTTTTTCCATTTTTTAATTACGTTGCTTGTATGGCGATCTCTATCTATTCGAATAAAACATTGTGTCTTTCTACTCTTATTCTATCACCTATTAAATTTAAGCGTGATACTTTTCGAAAAACAAAAAAGGGATAAATTTACAAATTATAGCCAAGCTAAACCAATCCAACATTGTTTGCTCTTGAAAATTTCTTCTGCTGCCTTAACTTATAGTTGTCCAATCAACTGACGATTGGATGATAACCTGACGGTACATGTTGCCATACATTTTAGCGCTCGCTCTTACGAGCAAGCTTATACAAAGACTTAGGCCGTCTATCTGTTGGAACTATCATAGCAAAAACTAAACATACCAGAGACCTACTCTAAAAAGGTCACATTTAAAATTTGGGAACTCTAGGTCAAGTAGTTTTCGAGATATTTAACTTTTTCTAAAAATAGAGGTCACACAGATGCGGCTGTCTACTTTTTTTTTAATTTTCAATTATTATTCTAGGCCAGAAAAAATATTCTTGTACTATTATTACTTGTTGCTTAGCAACAAATACAACACACTGGAATCATGAGCTTTTCGTTTCGAAAAAACAACGGAAAGATATATTTTTAGAGCTCGCTTCTAGCATTCAATCATCATCGTCAATTTCAACTACATTTTAAGTAACTTAAATTTAAATTTAATTTATAAACTTAATAATTCAACACCCCTTCTTTTCTTTTTTTAGCTTTTTATTCAAAACGATCTGGATTTCCCATAGCTATGACGTATAATTGACACACTTCTACTATGTAAGTTTAAATTCATATTGTTTGATGTTAACATATATTAATAATTGTTTTATCATTATTACAACAGACGTTCCAGAACAAGTTTTGCATATCGCGAGCCCGAGCAACAGCGTGACACTACAGCTCGTCAAACAGCACGTTCTGATCCTGAATATCGTCGTGCTGATCAGGAAAACAACAATATCAGACGTCGAGACCGTCTAGGGAATATGTCTTGGGAATACCTTCAATCTGAATTTGAGAAGGAAGCACGTGAAGGACCTGTACATGTCTGTCACTGTTGCTCTCAATTATTCTTCAAGAGGTCAATTCGGAATCTTGAACTTAGACATCTCGAAACATATGGTCAAGAATTCATCAACAAGGTTATATGTCTTGCTTCTGAAGAGACAGATGTTCCGCTTTGTTTGACATGCTTCCTCGCAGTCCGGTCTGGAAAAGTTCCCTAGCATTGTCTCTCTAATGGATTTCGCTTTCCAGAAATTCCATTTCAAGTCTTAAAGCTCGCCGATCTCGAAGGTCGTTTGGTCTCAGTACGTCATGTCTTCCAGCAAATCAAAGCTGTGCACGGAGTTCATGGTCAATTGCATGCTAGAGGCAGAATCGTCAACGTTTCGGTGTCTGTCGACACTGTAGTCTCCTCACTTCCACGACAGCTTAATGACGCCTGAATGGAACCTCTTCGAATTGCTCAACAGATACACTACGACCATGACCACGTTGCAGGAAACATTCGTCCACAGGTTGTCTACATTGCAGCACGCATTCTTTCCGATTCTCCTTTATACAGTGAGCACAATGTCTCTTTATCAGAAAGATGGACGCAATTTGTAGAGAGTCAAATTAGGGAACTAAATCCAGAAGAAGAACCTGTTGAGAAATTGGAAGACGTCGAAGAAATGAGAATGGAGACTATGCTTATAAGCTTGGAAGGCATTCGCATGGCTCCAGCTGCAGGGAATGTCCCTATATATATCTGTACTTTTCGACAAGGATGCACTCTTTCAAAACTAGTTTCTGTAATTTATTTTTGATTTGCTTAAGATTCTATTCATTTTTTGTCTATTGGGCTAATTTGTTGTATTAGCACCTTAGTTGTTTCAGAGGTTCTACACCTATGTCCGTCCGTCTGTTGCATTTTCCTATTTTATCGAGCGCTTGTCGGACAATTTCAATTGTCCGCTTCTACTAGTTTCTTGTGTGTTCCAATGATTTCGGATATTTGTGTGAATACGAATATCGTCCATCGTCTGGAAGCCTCCACTACTTAAAATCTGTTCCATATCTTTTAATTTAATTAAATCTGGTAATGGTGATACGCTGGTCATTAGGTCGTCTACGTAAATATAATGCTCAATAGCCTGATTTGCTGCTGATTGCGTCTCTGCGTGTAATTGTGCCAATTTCTTTAATCATCTGGTGGCCATAAATGCTCCGGACGCCATGCCATACGTACACACTCGAAAAAAATTATGATATACGAAACAAATAAAACGCATATGACTCGAGCGCAAAATTTACATCATGAAATAAAAGTTATAGGTTGCAGCAAAATATGAAACAAATTTAATTTAAACCCTATCAGATGCAACTTATGACTAATTATGAAGCCAGTGTCTACATCAAAATAATTCGATGCAAGTTGCAATTAAATTAGAAGTAAAATGTAGCAAAAATGAATCGATATATCTTATGTCGATTTGTGTAAAGAACTTTATGTCAAAAACCATCAAACGTTTGCTTCTAAATATGTCACAAATTACTTGTAAATAAATTTGATGTATATCTTATGATTAAATCAAAAAGTAGAATTCGAATCATGTTCGATATACTCTACATTGTAATTTATATTTAAATACATCGTAAAAAAATGTTACAACTTTTTTCATTTTTTGAAGAAATCTTTCAATCAAAAAATTAACATGACGTAATTTTACTTTAAAATAGGATATGGCGAGTTAAAATGAATTCCAGGTTTAAATAAACATAAAATCACTATAAAAATTTGAAATATTTATTTCTTCATATAATCTTTAATAATTCAATAGATAGAAAATATAATTAAAATTAAATGTTAAAAAATTATACTAATAGTTCTACCACAAGTACTAGTTCTACCACATACTTCTGAAAATTTAATTACAAAATAAAAATTCTTATATTTATAGTTCTAAAATAATCGGCATTATAACACTTATGATGTATTAATATTAAGTGTTAACTACACATCTTGCACATTGCAATCTAATATATAATGTTTTTCATGCTTACTGGAAAAATGATTTTCGTATGTCTTTTTGTACTGTAAACAATTAAAATTAATACAAACAGGGTTAGCATTTTTATTAATCAATTGTTAACCACAATAAAAGCTATCATTATATGGCAATAAGTTCATTTTGCAGAAATAAAATGTCTTTATTACATTCAAGAATATCTACGATTTTGTATAAATGAATTATTTCATGAGTAAAATTTTTCAAAATAAAAAAAATCCCGTTTGTAGTGAAAATCGCTGCTAAGATAAGGCAAAGTATATATAAGACTGGAAAATTCGTCAAGGCATTTATAATTATTTTTTCATTTATAGAGTAGTCATTTTCCTTTCATTTTAGTTTTGGTTTGAATGTTAAATTAGACCACACACTACACATCATCTATTGATGCCTCTGAGCAAACGTATGACAAATATTTATAAAATTTGATGCAACACTTTTCTTAAAAAAACGATGTTTGCCTTCATATCGCATAGTCCATAAATGTATGACCGGCTTGATAACCCAAGGTAGTGCAGCTGAAAATGTTGTTTAGGTGTAAGTTCTTTTTTAAATATATTTTTAATGGATTTCAAATGAGTTGTTATCAATTTTTTTTAAATTGCCTATTTCAATATTTGTTATGTTTTTCGTAGCGAAATAATATATTTATTATTTTAATCACACTTAAAATAGTTTTCACTGAGGTTGACGGATTAGGTTATAAAATCGTTCAAAAATTAAAGGAAAATGTGTTAATAAACATAAAATTTGAATAGCATTTTGCGCTAGATTGCTCCTTTCAAGGTTAAAGTTAGAATATTTATTTTTTCGATCTATACATAAATCCGAAATTATACGCTGAAATACTATCATATATACATATTATATCCCTTTTGCTGCCCGGTAACACAATTGTATGGGCAAGGCAAAAGTATCATGTCAAAAATTAATTTTTGTATCTTTTTTAAACCAACTTACACATTTGTGCATTCTTTTCACACTTATTTTCGCCCGAAAAAAACACTATAACTATGCACACAATTGTGTTGGTTGTACTTCACATCAAGCGAAATTTTTTATCAAAAACGCTATTACACTTAGAAAAAAAAATTGTAAATTTGTTAACAAACCATTTTAATTGAAAAACTTTCAAAAAAGAAAATGCGCGATTAGCGATTCTTATTAAATTATGTTTAAAAATAGTAATGCATTGTAAAATAAATCGTAGTTAATTCAACAATTTATGTTGTTAAATCATAAGAATTATAATGTTAGTTTATTAGTTTGTACAGTAAATTCATTGGTCGGCCGTTGTTAGGTCAACAATTTATATAGTTAAATCATAAATGAAACGTTGTTAATCTTACAAAAATTAAGTATTTATGTTTCTATTTTAAAGCGTCATCATTTTATGTTTGCCGTAATCATTAATATCCGTAATTTATTTTCTCCGTCGTGCGTGAACACCTAAAGTTTTGTTTTTCATCATTTCAAACTTTTATTAACATTTGTTATAAAATATTCGGTAATCGCATAAGACTGCATTACTGCAGCCATGAAGCTGCAAAGTGAAAGGTGGATATTTAGTGTTTACATTCGAATTAATCACTCATTAAGATAGCTAATTTTTTATAAATACACTAAAAATTATTAGTCAGTCAATAAGCATAGTAAATTCATCGATACTCCGTTGTTAACTCTACTATTTGTATAGTGGGGTTCAACAATTTTAAATTTAATTTAACACTATTTATTTTTGCTTAACACTGTTTCATGATAAATTCATCAACAAACGTGATTGGTTTTTTAAATCAGAAACAATATTGAATTATAATTTTTCGCCTATAATTTTACTACTCAACATTTTTCTCAGTGTACATACTATGGTTTTTTACTCACACATTTGCGTGGTTTGAACATAAATTGAGTCAATTTTTTTTTGGTTGAAAAAGGGATATTATGAAAAATTTTCTGTTCGAGTAAAAACTCTAACTTATATTTTATTGATAACACAACAAAACGCTCAAGACCATCATGCAATAAGTCAACGCTGTAGTTTTTAACTGCGTGAAAGTATTTCAAATCGTTTAACACGGAATTTCAACATATACCGTTGGTTTCTTTCATCTTTAACTTCTTCGATGGAGGTTGATCTCTTAAAATTGAGTAGCACTCGTCAGGTCTTAACAGATCAGGTTCTTCAGTTGTACAATTTTTAGTGTCTTCGGAAGGCATCGTACAAAATCGACAAAAAAACTTTTCTAATTAAATCTTGACTCCCACCTAAATCCAATAGGGATCTGTTCTGATTCAAAATAAAGAGAATTCTCCAAAAATATTTTTTTCGTTTTATATTTCGAACAGAATTTTTTCATTGTTTCAGATATTTTGAGTTTATTAATTGGGTATTTTTAATTTCATCTGGGGCGGATATAACTGTGGTTTATGTATACGCTCGTACACGTTGTTGATATTATGGGGTATTGTTGCTGCTGTTGTCGGGTTTATTAAACCGATGGATATCACTTATTAATCCCCAATTTATATATACAAATAATAAAACACAATACTATTTTAATACGGGTTAATTACCCCGTAAATACACACACACGTTTATTAAAAATAAGAATTTGGAACCTTGTCCGTTTTGCTGTTTTAAGCTTCTTCTGGTTCTTAGCTGTTGCTGCTTTGAGTAAATTTTCTATTCTGTAGTAGTAAAGAAAAAAACAAGAATTATTTTATTTGAAATAATGATCCAAACGAATTACTTTGATCAGCGCGTCGCTGGCAATTCGTTTGTGGAATGTATTGCAAGGTATTTTCCTAAACACAGAAAATACTCTGCAATGCTATGCGCGGTGTTCCTGAGTTTGCAGGAACTGACCGTTGCATTACTCCCTCCCCAGTGCGAACGTCCTTTACCAAATGTTACGGAGTAAGGGTTCCATTGCTGGTGGAAGAAGTAGTATTTATAAATACCAGAGGAATGTCTGTATTTATTTTGCATGCTGAAAACAAAACTTTTAAATGATTATTGTAAGATAGTTTCCATACCGAATCAATCATTTTATCTGCGGTGAATTCACATGGAATTGTACACTTTTGGGCTCCAAACCCGAACCTTGTGTGGAACCAACAAATGTTTGTTTTATTTGAATGGTTGGATATGGCTGGATTGCTTGCTTGCTTTGCATTTTTTGTAGATTGGAGAGCGCTCATGTGTCTTTCCAATCTAAGAATTCGTAACTCCAAAAGACGTGTTGCTTTTGAGTTATTAGATGACAGTGTCTTCGGTGTTGTTTGTGTTGCCACCGATTTTGATTGAATCCTTTTTCTTTGCTTCGACGTTGATGGAGCAGGTTCTAGTTCCGATTCCAGAACCGTAGCATCTAGCTCCATTTCTATTTGCTTGATCAACTCCTCGTGTCGGGCGTTGAGATCGCTGACAGTGATAGTTTCCATCCTTTGAAAGAAATGAAAACTAAACATTATGCTTGCTGAGAAGTAATCATTCGAATGCATGGACTGTTGTTGGCAAATCGAACGATTTTCTTGATTCCTGATAAATTATGAGGTGTATTCATTATCCCAAAAACTGGTTTGAGTCTGTCAATTGAGATATTAACGAGTTTATCTTTGATTTGAATAACAAAGTGTTTACGAAGTCTTCGTACCACTTTGAATAGACCTTCGTATGGTGTAGCGAAACCTGTTCGGACTTTGTCAGTACGAACGAAAACGAAATCACAAGTTTGCAGTGATTTGGGTACGAAAATGTCGTTTTGGTTAGTTTTGCGAGTGTCCGTTTGTATGAGATTGTTCATAGTGGACCTTAATTGCTTTACCACTGTGTCAGCGGTAATTTGAGGTGTAAGTGGATGTTCCACAAAAAATTCCCCAGAAAGTTTAAGTGTTTGACCGTACACCAGTTCTGCTGGTGAGCATTGTAGGTCATCTTTGACTGTTGCTCGAATTCCCAATAAAACTATTGGTACCTCCGAACTCCAGTTAACGGTATTTGCTCTTGCTTTAAGAGCAGCTTTAAGTTGGCGGTGAAAGCGTTCAACCATACCGTTTCCTTGCGAGTGATAGGCAGTGGTTCGAATCATGTGTGAGCCTAAAAGGTGCATAAGCTCAAAAAAGAGTTTAGATTCGAATTGAGTGCCTTGGTCAGTAGTGATTGTACTGGGAACGCCGAATCTAGATATGTAGTTTTCGACAAACGTTTTTGCTATGGTTGATGCGGAGATGTCTTTAATACAGTAAGCTTCAGGCCACCGTGTAAAACGATCTACGCAGGTGAGTAAATGTGTATATCCATTAGATGGTGGGAGTGGCCCCACGATATCTACATGGATATGCTCAAATCGACTTGATGGAATTCTGAAATTCTCGTGAGGCGATTTGGTGTGCCGATGTATTTTTGATTTTTGGCAAGATAAACAAGACTTTGCCCAAAGAGTAACATCTTGATTCATCTTGGGCCAAAAATATTTTGCTGAGACATGCTTGCGTGTAGCTCGAAAACTTGGATGTGAGACATTGTGTAGAGTGTCGAAGATGGTTTGACGCAATGTTTCCGGAATATACGGACGATTGCGGCCTGTAGATGATGTTTCACAGTAAACTGTCAAATCGTTAAGTGGCAATCCTTCCAATTTCCACTTAGCTGTACGACGAGTGGAAGAACTTGAGAGTATGTCTGTAAGTTCTGTATCACGAGCTTGTTGCTCCGCGATAGTAACGATTGTAAAAGGCTTTGCAGCTGAGGCAATTTCGTCGTCACTTGTCCTAGATAAGGTATCAGCGACGACGTTATCTCTGCCGTGAGTGTGCTGTATGTCAGTTGTGAACTGTGCGATGTAATCTAAGTGGCGTGTTTGCCTTGGATTACGTTCCGTTTTAGAGGAGATTGCTCTAGTAAGTGGTTTGTGGTCGGTGTAAGTGATAAATTCACGACCTTTCACAAGTAACGGAAATGCTTGATTGCTTGATAAAATGCAAGTAACTCACGATCGAATGCAGAATATTTCCTTTCCGCATCTGTGAGTTTCTTGGAGAAAAACCCAAGAGGTTCCCAGGTCTTGCCGTTAAGTTGCTGCAAGACTGCACCTGTTGCTGTACCAGACGCATCCGTGGTAATGCTATATTTTGCATTAGCTAACGGAGGCACTAGTATTGTTATTTCTTGTAACTTATTTTTGAGCTGAAGGAATGCCGCTTGACATTCTTCAGTCCAAGAAAAATGTTGAGGTGTTTTTGGTTTTTTAAGGAGCTCTGCCAAATGCGTGTGGATTGGGGCAAGAGTCTCCGCTAGCTTTGGAATAAATCGGTGATAGTAGTTAATAATGCCGATAAATTGTTTAATTTGCTTGATAGTTTGCGGTGCTGGGAAATCGCTAATGACATTAATACGTTCTTGAGACGGCAGAAATCCATTAGCGGTAATCTTGTGACTGAGGAAGTCCAGACTACTGGTTCCGAAAACACATTTTGCGATGTTAAAATTGACACCAAAATTTGAAAACTTTTGAAAGAGTTGTTCCAAATGGTCAAAGTGCTGTTTTTCGTCTTGTGACGCGACGAGAATATCGTCTATGTACACAAAGACAAAATCGAGATCTATTACTATCTCGTTGATAAAACGCTGGAATGTTTGTGCAGCGTTGCGAAGTCCAAATGGCATTCGAGTAAATTCGAATAAACCAAATGGAGTAGTAATTGCTGTTTTGTAAATGTCGTCGGGAGCAATTGGAATGAGATGATATGCCCTGACGAGATCGATTTTGGAGAAAATTTTGCATCCATGTAATTGCATGGAAAAGTTTTGAATGTGGGGAATGGGGTAGCGGTCAGGAATTGTAACCGCGTTGAGCCGTCTATAATCTCCACATGGTCTCCAATCGTTGTTCTTCTTCTTTACCATGTGTAACGGACATGATACAGGAGAAGAAGAGGGCTTGCAGATTCCTAGGTCCACCATGTGCTGGAATTCTAGGAAAGCTGATTTATGCCGAATTGAGTCGAGTCGAGAAAAAGGTAAGTGTTCGTTCGTCACAATGTGATGGACAATGTTATGTCTTACCGGTAAATATTAATTCGGTGGAGCTGTTAAAGAAGGATACTTCTTTAAGATAGCTCCGTAACCGTTGCTGACTAGAAAATTAAGTGGAGTAGATGTGTCCACGCATGCTGTTATGGCGTGAATTGTAAGACTAGTGGATGGATCGATAAGTTTGCGATTGAGTAGATCCACTAGAATGCCGAATTTCGTAAGAAAATCCGCGCCAATTATGGGCCGATTAACACTTGCTAGCAGAAATGAATGTTTGAATGATCAACATAGACCGATGTCTACGTCGAGTAGTTTGTTACCGTATGTGTTGATAGTAGTACCGTTTGCTGCTGACAATACTAAATCGGAACTCCGATTTGTATTGTAGCAGAAGTATTTTCTGTGTGGAATGACACTAACATCCGCGCCAGTGTCAATCAAATAATCTAGCTTGTTGACTGGATCGCGGATGAATAAGCGGCTTGGTGCTATTTTTCTTAAGGTCGCCGCTGAGACCTTAAGATTTAGTAGTTTGGGGAATTAATATGTGCAATTCCGCCATGTGGAGCGTTGAATCCACATGGTTTAGAGCATTTCGTTGCTCTAGGGCTAAACCTGTTGTGATACCACCACAAGTTTTGTGGTTGTCGATACGATGTATTTGCTTGTTGCGTTGTTGCTGCTTGCTGCTGGTAGTAATTAGTACTTTGATTGTTTGTTGTCGGGCGATAATGTTGTTGCCTACCTGGAGAAAATGTTTTTCTCCTAGGAGACTTGCTGTGTGTGTTTTGTATGCTATGCAATTGTGTACTATGCTCCAGTTTGTCTAGTCTGTCAATTACTTTACTAAGAGTTTGTTACAAATTTGTGCTATTGGAACAATGTTTGTCTGTTGGTTGCTGAAAAGTATTTTGCTGTAATGCATTTACACGATTTTGTTTACTGCAAACTAATTCGTCTAATTTATCTGCTATGCAAGCAAGAGTTTCCTCTTGCTTCTCTTGCTGTGGAACTAGTGCTGCTTGTATGAAATCAGGTAATTGCCTGATCCATAGCTGCTTAATGATTTTGGGTGAAAATTCCCGGTCTGCCAGCGATTGAATTTGATGCAGGAAATCGGAAGGACGCTGATCACCAATCTCCACTTTGCTGAGGATAGTCTCCAATTTACGCTCCTCGGATATGGCGTAACGCTCCATAAGAATTCTATTAACCGCCTCGTACTTATTTTCTAGCGGCGGATCATGCAAAATAAAATTTATTTTGTCCGCTTGCGTTTCCGAGAGCGATGCGACTACGTAAGCAAACTTTCGTTTGTCACTAGTGATGCGGTTCGCGTCGAACGCGATCTCTACTGACAAAAACCAGCATTTAGGACTCGTCTCCCAAAATGCTGGTAGTTTGATGGTGTGGCCTGTTGTTGCTGCCACTTGTCCTTGCGCCGTAGTCTTGCTTAAATTCTGAGGTTGCTGTGTGGTGTCGCTGGAACCGGGTTCGAACTCGTTGTCCGACATATTTAACTTTATTTTCGCCAAAAATCACTAAACTGCATGTGTGCTGTTTGCTTGTGTGTCTTATAAATACACGGGCACGAATATTACTGCATTTACAAATGCTGAAACGCTTTAAAAAAAAGAAAAAAATAACGCAAAACGCAAATACAAAAAGCCCGAAAGAAAAAAAAATAGAAATCAAAATAATTCACAGCGCATTTTTGACTGGTGCAGACTGGCCGCTGTTGGGAGGAATTTTATATGTACTACTAATTACATATACTACGGGAAATAAATTAAAATGAAACGCTGCCTCTTTATATTGCGGCTCTTACACACTAATTTATTTTTATTTAAATAAAATTGTTAAAAACTTACGATTTTAAAATCTTGATTCTTAAAAAGGAGCGTCGGGGTCACCAATATGGGGTATTGTTGCTGCTGTTGTCGGGTTTATTAAACCGATGGATATCACTTATTAATCCCCAATTTATATATACAAATAATAAAACGCAATGCTGTTTTAATACGGGTTAATTACCCCGTAAATACACACACACGTTTATTAATAAATAAGAATTTAGAACCTTGTCCGTTTTGCTGTTTTAAGCTTCTTCTGGTTCTTAGCTGTTGCTGCTTTGACTAAATCTTCTATTCTGTAGTACAGAAAAAAAAACAAGAATTATTTTATTTGAAATAATGATCCAAACGAATTACTTTGATCAGCGCGTCGCTGGCAATTCGTTTGTGGAATGCATTGCAAGGTATTTTCCTAAACACAGAAAATACTCTGCAATGCTATGCGCGGTGTTCCTGAGTTTGCAGCAACTGACCGTTGCAATATCATTTTTGTCGATCAACATCTGCCGGTACATTTTCAATCTCTCCCCTCGAACATATTTATGTTGACGGAATCGTATGAGGATTTGAAACAGACTCGACTGAATGTTTGGTTGCTCCATAAAATTTTCATTTTGTGCTACCCCGGTGCTTGACTTCGCCGATGCATCAAAAACTTTGCGTAATTTTATAGTACTGCTGGTGGATTTCAAAGCTCTGTGATTTGGTACGATATAGGCTTTCTGAAGCTCTGCGTTGGTTATATTGGCCGGTTCCAAATGCCGTAACTCTTCATATTGGAATTGAGGTGGTGCTCTTCATTGCCATTAATCTTGAGATGGCTTGTTTTGATATGTGAACCTGATGATGAATTGCCTATTGTTTGCTCGAGCTGTATTTGCCCTCAACCAATATTCGCATTCTTGCTCTTTTTTTGTTATCTTGCTGAACTGAGGGACTTCTTGATCATCCAGAAGGTCACATCAATGTCAAATATTGTTGTAAACGATTGCGTAGTTAATACGGCATTCAAATCAAATCTACCTCCTACGATTCAGCCCAACTTGGTTTCATGCGCAACTAAATTGGTGTATCGTCTAGTTTCACCTTAGCATCTCCCAAAAGTTAATAAACGAGGTATTCTGGCTTTTGAAAATATGGATCGGCTAAATTTATTTTTTCGATGCTTTTCATGTGACCGATATCAAAGATGTAATCTTTGGCATGATTAAAGCATTCAAAGATAGTAACTGGGTATGATTAAATCTGGTCGCCAGTCGAAGTATTACATGCCCGTGTGATTTTCCGCTGCTTGTCTCCCCAATTCATATGCTATTAGACTTCTGCATTTGAATCGCTTTATGCCTAATTACTGCCTTCGGTTATGAATGAAACTTGGGAGGCTGTGTCTAGTAGGGCACGACAAGACCCTGGATTATTGAACTTGTCCATTACGTTTACAACTTCCATTGGCAATACCGTCTGCAATGAACATTTTAACGCCGTATCGTGTCTATTCTGGGGATCATATATATTCGTGATGTGTGTTTTGGTTTGCACTTCTGATTTATCTTTCGATTCATCATGGTCTTTGCAGGATTTTCGGTTTTGGATCGTACAAGAGCGTTTTCTCGAATTTACACGACATCAATTGAAGCATCTTCTGTTTATACTAATTTAAACTAACTGTTTAAACAAACATACTATAACCCCCTAACCCCCTGCGTTCCACAACGTACCTGCAAATTTGAAGGCTTGTTTTTTCTCGGTAATTTAATCTATTAAATTCTGTAAAGAGAAACTCACCATTTTCTTCACAAATTAAGTCTTTTAACTTTAATAACTTTGTAACGTACAAATTCAGGTGTTTATACCGACAATAACTTCTTCACTTCGGCATTGATGGTTTTGTGTAGATTAATTACCGGGAAAGGTGGTTTTATCCAAGTTTTTAAAAAAGGCTGCCTTCGACACTGCTCGGCAATCGCAACCGTGTTATTGGTTTGTATTGGCTGGAATGGAAAATTGCAATCAGCCATTGTTAATGAACACATTACAATGATACTGGTAGTATCTAGAAACGCCATGGAGGTGGAAAGGTGAAGGCCAGAATTCAATGTAACCCACGACAAAGCGCAGTTCATTTGGCGAAAAATCTCAATGTGTCTGCTCTTAGCAAGGCACGCATATTAAAAAATGAGCTACGATTGAAGCCCTACAAAGTACAAAAAGTGCAAAATTTAACAAGAGCAAAGGTGTTAAAACACTTGCACGTTGGTGGCGAACTTGAGAATTTGGTCTTTTCTTATGAAAATATTTTTACAGTTAGAGCGCAAATTAAAAGACAATTTAACTAGTGCCTGAATCAGTGATGGTTTGGGCTGCAGTAACTGCCACATAAAAAGGTAAACCAACAAATGTACCGTGAAAAGATTTTAAACCATGCAAGATTTTAAACCATGCCGTGGGCACATAAACAATCCGGTAGAAACTTTTGGGCGTTTGAACAAGACCCAACGTTATATACATGAATAAGCGTTCAGCTTCATTTCTACACAACAACGGCCACCATATTTCTCAGGCTTAAACCAAATGTAATTTTCCATATGATCTATTCTGGAGACCAAAGTGTTAACTAAAAAATATAATACGGTTGATGCCTTTAAGGTATTTCTTCGCCGAGAATGGGGCAAATTACCATCAGACCACATTCTTGCAGCGTGTGAAGCCTTCTCAGACAGACTCGATGCTCCAATAACATTTGAAATGTTTTTACGATATACTGAAGTTTTGAAATAAAAAAATTCAAAATTTTCAGATTTACAGCATTTTTAATTGGTGGGGGAAAGTTGGTTACAAACGTAACAATTTTTGAACTTTTCGCCATAAAATGAAAAGTTCTGGGCTTCAAGGAATAATATAAAAAAAGAATTAGCGAAATCGGTTCAGCTGCTCTCGAGATTTGCGCTTAGCAACAAATTCAGCGATTCATTTTTATATTATAGATATGCGATTTTGCTAATTATGTTTTCGATTAT
The DNA here is from genome assembly GCA_947310385.1 of Nephrotoma appendiculata. Taxonomy (NCBI): domain Eukaryota; kingdom Metazoa; phylum Arthropoda; class Insecta; order Diptera; family Tipulidae; genus Nephrotoma; species Nephrotoma appendiculata. The sequence continues at coordinate 171,845,697 of OX371225.1, forward strand.
GTTTTGAATTATCTTACCGTTATGTTTTGAATTGAAATACAAAAATGAAACCAATGGATTGTGTTGCGCAAATGGGAAGGTGAAATTGATAACATTGCTTCCACCTCCAGAGCCATTGTACTCATTGGTTTTAGGAATAGGAACAGATTCCATACACTTTTTAAAGAATATTCAACAAAACAACGACTGCATTCAAATGACTTCATTTGGAGCAACAAAAGTAGTTCGGGAAAATTTCATGCCAACTTTAAAGGTTTGTAATAGTATTTGCAGTTGTATGTTTATTAATCGTAACTATTATAGCCCATATACTTACATTTTTACAATATACCTATTTTCCCTTTACAGAAACAAGGTCAAATACATCACAGAGCAGGTTCTTTGTTACCAGTGCCAGATAGAGATTACCAGTTTTGGACAATTTATTTTATGGGAAATTCTCCACAAGAAATCAATCTACGTTGTGCACATAACAATTCAGTGAAAAGGTCAATAGTTGAACAATTAAAAAACTTATTTCACGAACATAATCAATTGATTATATTATTTAAAAGTGCAATGGATATGATGCCATCTGATGATCACAAATTTGTTATCAGAGCAGATAAAACTCCTGTGGACCAACATGCAGGACATTTTAATGCACCTACTATCGATGCAGTTGCCATTGTTATAGTTGGAGAAAATTTGGAGTCATGTGATATTGTTTTACATCGTCGAAATAATCAATTACAACGTATTAAGGAACCACATCGCTTATATGATGCACTGCAATATCCCATTATATTTTGGCAAGGTGAAGATGGTTATGATTTCTCAATCAAGATGATAAATCCCATTATAGGTAATTCAAATATTGGTTTATGAGATGTTACGTCATCTACTATATCACCTACTAAATAGTTTAATTTGTTATTCAACTGTCATCATTATAATAAAAAAAAATATTTACAGGTTCTGAAATCCACAAAAAAGTTAGTTCAATGAACTATTATTCATACCGCCTAATGATCAGAGAAAATGAAGACAATCGCATCTTGAAATGCTGGCGATAATGTCACAGATATGTTGTTGATATGTATGTAAAGATTGAAACGGAGATATTAACATTCATCAGGTTGAATCTTTATCAGACCAAACTTCGATCTGAAGAGTATATTCCCCTTCGAGATGCAATTAATTCTGATGGAAATGTGGAAAATGTTGGCAGGATGACTATTCTTTCACCAACCTACATCGGAAGTCCTCGGCATATGCAGGAATATGCTCAAGATGCCATGTCTTATGTTTGGCATTATGGCGCAGCAGATTTTTTCATTACTTTTACATGCAATCCACAATGGCTAGAAATTAAACAAGTGTTATTCCCTGGCCAATCACCTATTGATCGTCATTACATTACAGCAAGAGTCTTCAGACAAAAGAGAGAAAGAAAAGAGAGAGACAGAAACGTGGAATGCAGCATGCACATATTTTGATTTGATTGGTTGAAAAAATTAGGCCAAATGAAGTTGATGAAGTCATATCAGCTGAAATCCCTAATGAACAAGTAGATCCTGGCTGTCATGAGGTAGTTATCAAAAACATGATACATGGTCCATGTGGAACACTTACCCAAAATGCACCGTGTATGGTAGATGGTAAATGTTCAAAGCGCTATCCACGAGCATTAATATCAGAAACAATTACTGAAAATGAAGGTTATCCACTCTATCGTCAGCGATCACTAGCAGGCAATGGAAGATGAACAATTGTTAAAGTAAATCAACAAGATATTGAAATAGATAATCGTTGGATTGTTCCATATTCACCGATCTAATCAAAAACTTTCAAAGCACACATCCATGTTGAATCTTGCCATTCAGTAAAATCTATTAAGTACATATATAAATATGTAACCAAAGGAAGTGATATGGCTGTGATTGGATTTTTGACATAATGTAATTGTTGGCTTATTAACTTTCTTTTTCTTTTTTTATCTTACTAGCTGGCTCAGTGTCCCGAATAGCAGAATAAGTATTAAAAAAAATAAAAAATTAAAGAATCGACTGTTAGGCGGTACGAAGTTCACCGGGTCAGCTAGTAAAATAATAAGAATTTATCCCGAATCGTAGTTGCGGCATTGAAAATATGTTGTTTTCTCTTCCAAGTGTATGGACTATCAGTAAGGATCATTGTTCTTCCCCTTTTTCTGCCTTCACTAGCAGGAATGCCTACTGGGATATGGAATGACATTTTTGGGAGAAAAAACAGAAGCCGAAGGGTGGCCTGAATGATGGCGAATTTGTCGTTAGCTTGGCATGAATTAGAGAAAATTCTTTATCACAAAAAACATCAGGATTAACTGGCCAAATTCCAGAAACCTATATCATGACATTATTCTTTTTGATGTGGCAGCTTGCTCTAATGTAATTTTTGCCAAATCGGAAATGTCGTTAATTCGAATTCGTTTACATATTTAAAGAAATCACGTAAGTTTGGAGTGTACAACGTTAAGCTTGTTTTTATTGCATGCATTACTTTTCATCCAACTCGCTGAAGCACGATTAAAGAAGGTTTTCATTTTACTAAACAAACTACGATTCAGTGGCAGCTTATGGGAGCAGTGATGAGGACATGTCAAAATAACAGCGCCGTTTACTTTGCGGAAATTAACCACTGGAAGTAAAATATGGGACTGGTGGTTGTCGAAGCAGTGACGAAGCAATAACATTAAGTCAAAATATTGATGTCCTCCTCATAAATTGTGGCTTCAAACTGAGAAAGTGGTTGACAAACGACAACCCCAAAGGGGTTTGATTCAGTTAAAACATTGGGATTATATTGGGACCCGAAAATTGACTTAAATCTTAAGCGAAAAACCTACCGTGACTAAGAGAGGAGTGATTTTAGAAGCAAGTTGGCTCTTTAACCTCATTGGATGGTTAGCTCCACTCACAGTACGAGCGAAAATATTTTTCCAAACATGATGGATTCGAAATTTAGACTGGGATGATGATTTGCCAAGTGATTTGATAGCTGAATGGAAGAAAATGCGACATAATCGAGGAATAATTGAAAATATTAAAATCGGCAGACACTTGGCTACAACATCAAACTGCTAAGTAATTTTACACGGATTCTCAGATGCATCTAGAAATGCATACTCAGCCGTCGTATACATAAAAACCACAATGCCAAATGGAGATTCCTGCATAAAATTATTAACGCCAAACCGAAGGTCACTCCTGTCAAACAAATCTCAATTCCACGTGTAGAACTTTGCGGAGCGATACTGCTAAGTAAACTCATCTTGAAAATAAAGCATGCCATGCCGATCAATATCATCCAAATCAACGCGTGGACTGATTCCACCATTATCTTAAGTTGGCTTTCTGCACATCCTACGAGATGGTCTACCTTTGTTGGAAGTCGGACTGGTGAGATTCTTTCACACATGAATCGCTCGCAATGAAGACATGTATGTTCACAAGAAAATTCTGCTGACTACGCATCGAGACGTCTCGACCCAGATAAATTAATAAACGCCGGTCTATGGTGAAATGGACTAAACTGGCTCGGATGAGCCGAGAACTCAACCACATCAAGCATTACACGTAAAAGTTTCGTCACTCAACGTATTGGACGACATAATCGAGTAAATCATCTAGTTTCACCAAAATATTGCGAATTCTGGCTTACATAACGAGATTAATTAAATTAAAATTAAAACTTATACCTAAAAATTCCTTACCACCACATCTTCTCTGCTCCGAACTCGTAAACAGTAGATTAACCATTATCCGACACATACAATCCAAACATTTCCAAGCTGAAATCAATGCTCTGAAATGTAAAAGGGAATTACCGATCACAAGCAACTTAAAATACCTAAAACCCTTTTACGATGCATCACAAATTCTGCGAGTTGGCGGGCGAATCAAAAATGTAGCAATTACGTATGATGTCAAAAACCCAACAATATTACCAGGAAAGGAAAAATTAGTAGAGCTAATTATACGAGAACACAATGAAATATTTACATGCTGGGCCAATACTAATGATGTCAAATCTTCGTGAAAAATAGTGCATGCTTGGAGGCAGAAACCTTATCAGAAAAGTCATCTCCAACTGCGTCAGATGGAGTTAAATCAAATCATGAGCGATCTTCCAAATCCAACGGTTGAATTAATCGGGCCATTCCATAAAGTTGGGGTTGACTATGCAGGTCTCGTTCTAACACACATACGCAGGGGCCGAGGGCAGAAAACATACAAAAGTTATATCTGTGTATTCATATGCTTAGCTACAAAAGCAGTTCACATTGAACTAGTCTCTGATTTATCGACCGATGCCTAAGCAGCTTTGAGACGGTTTGTAGCCCGTAGGGGAATTTGTGCAGAAACCATCTATTCGAATTTTATACGTTCCTTAGAAGAAATGTTAATTATTTTTCTAATTTTTTATTGTCAGATCAGATACAATTTAAATTTATCCCTCCCAGTTCACCGCATTTTGGAGGGCTGTGGGAAACTGCCGTGAAAAGCATGAAAGTTCATCTGTGACGAGTTACCGGGGGCCATATATTGACGACCGAAGAATTGGCTACATTGCTGACCGAAATCAAGACGATGCTAAATTCCCGACCGATTTGTGTACTATCAAGCGACGATTTGGACTACCTAACTCCGGGACACTTTTTAATTGGCCGGCAAACGACTCAACTTCCATCCGAAGTTTTGGTGGATAATAAGCCTTCTAGGCTGTCCAGGTGGCAATTGGTATCCCGAATGTATCAGCATTTATGGAAGAGATGGAGTCTGGAGTATCTAACGAATCTGCAGCATAGAAGCAAATGGCACAAAAAAGGACAATATTAAATTGGGCGACGTTGTACTCATCAAGGAAAGCAACTTACTTTCTTCGAAATGGTGAATGAGTAAAGTTGTAGAATTACATCCAGGCACTGATGACAATGTAAGAGTTGTTACAGTAAAAACACAATACGGCAATATCAAATGTCCAATTAATAAGCTTTGCCGTTTACCATTGAGTTGAATCAATCGATTCAAGGCGGCCGGTATGTTGAGGATTCACCATTATAATTCAATCCAGCATCTGTAAATATAAAAATTAGAATTAACCGCAAACATTTTGACTTTTCACCTGTTTATTTTTTTTACGTCCATTTTACACACACGTACGCGAAATGAGTGCGTTTGGTGCTTCACAGTTCATCAGTTCTTGCAACGACTACTAGATGTAGTAATAAGTTGTAAATTGTGAAGCATTACCAACTAAAAAACCAAAAATTATTAATTATAAAATGAAATGGTAAAAACCTTCTCTTTGTCATCAACCAACATAACGACAACTTGTCACACCAAAAGTGAAAAATAAAAGTTAAAAATAAGAAAACTAACCAAGAGTTCGGTGATTTCATTTACTTAGCAACCAACCAACGCTATAATTAGAAAACACCCATGTGTATTGGATGTTTGTTCGTATTGAAATTTGATCATCAGCTATTAATTGCAAAATATAATCAGGCATGTCAAACTGCTTTCCACTATCAAGAACACATTTTTAGATTACACAAAATATAAACATAAATATACAATTAATAAACACAATAAATTAAATGTTTAATTTCATTTTGATGTTAAGGATAATCTCCAATTTATCCAGCTACTTAAACAGTTTTCATAAAATATTAATAAAAAACCGACATTTATTATCTACTCGTAAATGCAGCAGAATTTTATCTCCCACTTGAGATTTAATGATAAAACTTGTGCCAAATGACAAGGATACATTAAAATAGAAATTTATATTTTATGATGATGTTATTCAATTTAATTAATTGCAGTTGGCGCATCTTGTTGGGTTCTGTATATAAAACTGACATTATTATTCAACCAAATTTATAAATCTGTCAAAGTGCTAAATTTTAGCATTCAGCTCCAATCCATTTTAAGCTAACTGTTTATAATTAATAATAGCTATATGTTCATAATGACAAACGTTTATACTAGAGACACAATTATTTTTGACTCGCACCCACTCTTTTGCGGGAGCATTTCATTTTCAAATAAAAATATAATAAAATGTTATAATTAATATGTAATGGAGGTTGTGCTTAATAATTTTGATTGCAATTAATGAAAAATGTATTAGAAAATTACGCAAAATTTGCAATAACCATCTATTATATTAATACGCTTAATTTTTTCAAACTCAACGCCAAAATGACCCGTAAACATGATCCGATCCGTTTAAATTTTTCAGGGTAGGTTGACATAAATATAGCGGTGTGCCTTTGCTAGAAAAGTCGGTAAGATTCCACCGGGAAGTACCTGAAACGAGTACCTCAGGTGTTTTCAGCAAAATTTTGTCACAACGCCAGAATGCCATGACAAAATATGTGTATATTGAATCTATGATCATGCGCATTACACCGTGACAATGACAAAATTTATTAAAATTGCCGATGTTTTTGTGATGACACACTGTGATGATAAAATGAGTAGAAAATTTGTAATTGAATCTCAATTAAACAAAACAGAGAACATAAAATGATTTTACATACATTTTGGTGTTAATAGTTGTGAGTGTAAAAATACAATTTTGTCATAACACTCTATCTATCTATCTTCAACCCTAAAATGACCCCTAAACATGATCCGATTGTACCTCCCGCGCTCGAATCTGAATCGATCTCAGCAAAGGTCTTTTACGTTGACGCTTCCGTCGGGTGTGGCAAGACATTTGTATTGCAATTACTCATTGCATTTGCCAAAGGGGGTTGCTTGGAGTCCATTTGCTCCGCCTTCACTAAAATCGCTGCGAGCATGATGGAAGGTGGCCGTACTCTATATAACATTTTCAAACTGCCGGTTCCAATGGATGAGTCATCAGTTTAATCAATGAAGCCAAACTTCTCGCTCGCTGCCAATTTGAAAAGCGCGCGACTCCTCATGATAGACGAGGCTAGCATCATGCCAGGGGCAGCGCTCACAATCATAGACAGACTGTTACGAGAGGTCTGTACAGAGGAAAGCCGGAAGAGAGTGTTCCATTCAATGGAAAAATCATACTCATGTGTGGTGACTTCCGACAGTGTTTGCCTGTAGTACCAAAGGTTGGATGCGCGAACTTGCGAATCAACCATCAAGCTGAACTCGCTTTTGAAATTGGTAAACATATTTACACTCACCAAGAACATGCGCGTTGATGAGGTGAGGACGAGTTTGCGCAATACTTGCTTTCTGTTGGAAACGGCAATGCTCGAACTGAATCGATCACGATTTCGTGTATGGTGGTATCAACACAACACTAGCCGACGGAACCATCGAAAAGCGCACCATTCTTGCACCCAAAAGGCCAAAAATGATGATTGCGCGCTAATCAATCAGCAGGTGCTTGACCTATTGCCCGACGAACAAAAAGTCAAACATAGTGTTGATAAAGTTAAGAGTGATCAATCCGCGTCGCGAAAATAAACCGCTTCAGTCTGGAATGTGAGGTGATGACTGGCTTCTCAAAAGTCGAGCGCGTTCTCATCCCACACATTAAACTCTCACCCTTGGAAGGCACCTTCTCATTTAAAATGTCTCGCATCCAATTTCCGGTCCAGCCATGACCATCAACAAGAGTCAGGGCCAAAGCTTGAAGAAGATAGGAGTGTACTTGCCCGCCCCCGTATTTACGCACGGTCAGATGTATATGGCCTTTTCACGATGCCGCTCATTTGACGGACTCAAGGTGTTTATTGTTGAGACAAGCGATCGAACAGCTGATCGGGATGGGCGCATCACAACAAATAATGTTGTTTTTGTAGAGATTCTGCGCATAAAAATTGTAATGTAAATTCCTATTTTATTATCCTTTTGTACATTTCTTATTAAATATTTAGATTAAAATTGCGCGCCTCGGCAATTGTGTACTTTTCCCTTTGAGATTTTAATATTTGGTTTGGCCGCATAAGTGGTCATGTGATCCCGAGCGCTAGCTTCCCGAGCTTCGAGATACGAATATTTGACTTGGCACGTAAGTCATGCTGTGTGTATTTGAGAGCGTGCTTGCCGTTTAAGATTTAAAAACTAACCGCGTGTATGAATTTACTTTATTTTTGATAAAAGCGCATCAAATTTACATCTTAAAAAATCTTCTTAATTATTGCTTAACCAAAAATTCAACAAAATGTATTCACGTGACTGATTATTCAGTCACAGGTCAGCTAGTTAAGTTTAATGCGCCAATTAAAGATTAATATTCCGCTTGTAAAAACATTATTTTATGTGTACAACTGTATTATGAGGATATGTTTACAGAATCGACGTGGTGCACAAAGATCGTATATGCACAACGTCAATACGTTGTTAAAACTTGCAACAAATTTTACATTTTTTAAATTTGTGGTTCTGCAATTCCCTGAAACGAAATGAAATTAACAATATTACAAATTATATTTTGTCGAATCGTTTAAGATCATGTTAAAGTAATTAGGATTCGTAAACGTTAATTAATTTTTATTTGTTTTGTTGTTTATTATTTACGTAAATGTTAACCACTAACAAGATTAATTAATAGTCAATTCTTAAGGTTTCTCTTTTGTAGAGTCTGAACAGATTCTTAATAGCTTATTACACCTCAAAATTAATTTTAATTGTTAAAACGTGCGATATACGACTTGAATTTAATTCGTCCTAAATGTAAAATATGTGAGGTGCATAAAGGAGAGCTTATATGGGCTCAGCTTTTTTGCTAGTGTTTGAAATAGTCGATTTTTCCCGTAAAACCTATATGGTTGGTGCTTTATGAATTTGGACATTTCCATCAAGCAAAAATTAATTCATTCAAAATTTGTGATCCAAAACAAAATGTTGGTCATGTTTTTCATATAAAATTTGAACTGATTCGAATCAATTGATGCTATATGAAATGCAACAAACAGGAGTATATTAATCGGCCACTATATTGTTCCAGATCCTAGATGCCAAGCAGATTTACTATGTGGGATGAATTAATTTTAAAGCTTTCAGCATATATTTGAAAGACCCAAAGAAGTTGAGCGAACATCATTAAACTGAAACCGACAGCTTCCTTAGGTATGTTTTCTTTTATCGTAAATGTGTTAACAAGTAAAGCACTTATAGCGAAAACAAGTAAACCAAAACGATTCCAAATTAAATTGACAACAAAATTGCTAAGATCATTATTCTAAAATTTTATCGGAAATTATGAGTTTTGATAAAAAAGTATGTTAATCAAATTTCTGTATCTCTACACCCTGCCGGATTGACAACTTGGGATGAAACTTCATTTTTAAGTGCCTCCATTATTCGAGGATCTTAGAGGGAATCCACCAAAAGTTAATGGAAAATGGTTTTCAATAAAACTTTTATTTGAAATAAAATCCCTTACAAGATCATTTAAGAGAAAATTTGTTGAAACTTTTATCCACTCAATTAGTTGCTCCTTCGGTGGCAATCCTTTGAGCTTATTTGATATATAAACCAGATATTAAAAAGGATTATCTGGTGGAGATTATACATTAATACAATTGTGAGCATAGACTAATAACAAGATGGGGTGTTATCCCTCTTCTTTGGAACTTAGTCATTAATAACCGACTGCAACCTTGATAACCACTTCCGTCACCATCTTTTGCGAGACGTCTCGAGACGATACTACCACCATAGAGCACCAGCACATCAGACGTTGTACTGAACCCCTGTGTTACGTTCAAAGGTGGACGGTAAGATTGAGTGTGGGATTCGACGATAACATATAGAAGCATTCCCTTCCGTCTCGCCGACCACTGCAGGAGATCTTAAGTTATACTAATTTTGAGTAGGGAGAACGTAGACTATGTACGGTGAATATACTCGTAATATCTTAAAGGAATATTTGCATTACTCGGGACAAACCAGCTGCGATTAAAGCTTGAAGTACAAGGACAGATGACCACGTCGTAGTTCGTCAAAGTAACGTTTCAGGAGAAAGCTGTAAGACTAAAGAAAAACTGATTGTTTAATAATAGTGCCATTTGAGCAATAACCAAGCAGATCTGGCTACGATAAGACCTGCGAAAATACAGATAGCTGACATCTCTGCGAATGCATCATATCAGCTCGGTTGTGTGTACTACTTCAGGGCTCTGTCTCATATGTAAGCAGGCAAACAGCCTCTGTGCCACCTCTTGTGACTACTATGCTAGATGAGAATATGAAAAGGATACGCAACATACACTTCATTTGATTTGTATTCGTGCCTGTCTAACTTCAAGCAGACATAAATACCTATCTATACGAGATATGAGGTAAATTTTCTAAAATAGCTTGTCAAACTAGCAAGGCTTTGTTTTTGGAAAGCTTGGTTCATAAAATATTTAACTTGAAAACTAAATTGTGAAGTTGTTATACCATTTATCCAACAAATAAAGTTCAATCCTTTTATATAATCCTTTTTATAAACAGTTTTTGCGGTTCTAACTTTTTTTATCAAATACACAAAATGAATGTTTACAATATTAATAACCATCAACTTATCAATTTCACAAGTTTTTTTCTGTTAAGCAACTTCATCCAAACATTTGGTTTTCTAGTTTCAGGAATATGGACTATTAAACAGATTGAACAAAACTTCATAATTGAATGAAAGCTTTTCAATTTTTATATTGATGGTGAAAAGTTTAACATTTACTACAAACGAACAAAAAATTTAAAAGATTAAAATACTTTTAAAGTTTAAATTTTCAACCAACAATGGTTGACATTGTTGGTTTAACCAAAAGTCCGGTACAGTACCACATTATAGGATAGAATGGACAATTTTGGGCTCCATCCATTATAGTTAAAACTAAAACGGTGGGTTTTGCTAGCTTTAGAAAAAGTTAGAAGAACCGATATCTAAAAATTATTTAAAAACTAGTGGAAAATTAAAGGTTAATTTTCGGCTAGTTAAACGTCCTATTCAATTTTTTTTATTGTGCTCGTTCTAAAAAAAGCGTTCAGCTTTATCACTTCAAAGCTAGTGGAACCCAAATTATTTGTAAAATACACACAACCCTTTAAAAAATATAATGACAACAAGTTATTTCTTGGCAGTTTGGTTTCGTACTGATAAAATGTTAGTCTACTAATCAGGTTGCAACGGCCAAACTGCAAAAATTCAAATCGTGCTTTATACCTTTCAAATAATAAAAGAATATATCGATTTGGCGAATTATATCACCAAATTAAAACTTCTGGAAAAGTGAATATCATTGTATTTGTAAATAAGATTTGTCTAAAAAATACGAAAAAACTAAAATAAAAAATAACTATAGACGAATTTCAAAGTGTTTTAAAATTAATTTCAGTATACTAGCTATAACAAAAAAATAAAAGAACGATATTTCTGAGACAAACAATAAATTTAAACATATTCATAAGTTGCCATTATTATCAAAAAAAATTGTTTTAAAATGCTAGAACTCTTCGTTTTAAATAAATTACGGCTAACCCCCGCTTAACACGGTAGTTTGGTTCCATATAAATGCCGTGTAATTTGAAATCGTGTTAAACGATACTCAGAATCCATACAATTAAATTGGTTTGGTTCTCAAATATAGCTAAATTCTTCATAAAATATAACATTGATTTTATACTGTAAGTTTTTTATTTTTTATAAAGTACGAACCCCCTTATTTCATAAAAATTAAATTAAATTAAATAATAACTAAAATAAAAAAGTTTAAAGAATTCAAATTTCTTGTAGAAATGTTTTAGCAATCATAAACTCATTAAAATGCAAAATCTACATATAAAATTCATTTGTTATGTAGTGTGGTTAAAAATTAGCACATTTCACCCCAATCGCTCACACTGCTACTTTCGTCATTTACGATTCTATCTGCAAATAAACTGTGTGATGGTAGCCTGAGTATGTGTCCCTATAAAATTAAGGTTTTTTTCACTGGAGCAAATATGGAGGTCGTCATTTTGTTTTCTTTTAACGATTTTTATAAATTCCGTAATCAGAGGCTGCCTTTTTTGCTGTCCAGTTCTTTCTGAATTTCCTTGTATGGTGCTACAGAATTTTCCAATTCCCGTTCAAACCTTAAACTCCGCTCCATGGATGGGTCGTTCTCTAAAATTTGACTTTTTTAATTTTTCAGCAAGCTCGAATATTGTTTTAATTGCTGTTAATGTATAATTTGGAGTTGGCGGTTTGCTTTCGGTATCAGTTGAGCAAGTGATTTTTCATCAACTATACCTATAAGATCTTGTTCAGTCAAATCATTTTCTTGAGTTACTAGCTCGTGAATATCGTGAATTGCTAAGTCCTCAAATCCTTCTCCTCCTACAGCATGTGCCAGATTAACGATTTGTTGATATTCTTCATTCACTGCTAGAATTTCAACGTCCTTAGAAGCAATTTCCGGCCATTTGTGTTTCCAACAGCCGTTTAAAGTGGATTATTTTAATTCATTAGCTGCTAAAGAAATAATTTCCACACAATTCAAAATGCTTAATTACTTCCATACCTGAGAAACTGTAAGGTCAGTATCACTATTCATTAAATCCAAAATATGCTGAAAAGTTCTTCTGAAATAGTAGGCTTTGAAGGTTGAAATTGCCCCCTGATCCAACGGCTGAATGAGCGACGTAGTATTTGGTGGCTCTTTCTTTGGCAGTTTCGCTTTCTCTTAAACACATTGCACTTAGCTTTTTTTATTAATTGATTCGATTTTGTATGGTTTGTATCTTTTGCCACAATTATAAAAAAATCGACAATTTAAATATTTAAACAACAAAATGTTCATTAAAAATTATTAAATTTTATTTACGGACAAATTATAAATTAAATTCTCACCAGCTTAAATTTTATACATTTTCCAACTAAAATAGAAATACAGTTTCTATAAGTTTAATGTGAAACATATACATATGTAGTTTTAGTTGTTTGCATAGGTTTGGCATTGTGCGTTCAAATTATTTTTTTTACTTTTTATCACCAAGCCAAACACATTACATTCGTAAAATAGAAAGCAGAATTAAATAAACTCGGTTATTCACCGAATGTTTGTTAGTATACATACATACGTACGTCAACGGTAATTGATTGAGGATTTTATGTTAAAATTGAAATCGTGTTAAACGAGTCACTTTCTTTATCGTGCTAAAGCAAAAACCGTGTTAAACGAATCGTGTTATTCGAGGGTTTGCACATTTGCATAACTGTGCTATAGCGAAACCGTGTAATGCGAGTACTGTGTAAAGCGGGGGGTTAGCTGTATTCTGTTTAAATAAAAAACATTTTTTAAATTTAAAAGCTATTTCATAAATCATTTTACAAAATAAGTTTTTAAAATAAAAAAACTATTTATTAGTTTGTAAAAATCTCATTTAATTTCAAAAAAATACATTTTAAATTCAAAAAAATTTATAACTTTTAGATATTAAAACTTTAACTATTTAACTATTAACTTCCGTTTTTAATTTTACAAATCAACATTTTTCTCAGTGTGCCTTATTTAAATGCCTCAGTAGGTCATTTAATTTAAAGCTAGCAGAAACCAAACCGAAAATGGGACCGAAACCTAAATTAGAACGCAAAATTAGATCTATTGAGATACAAATAAATTTAGGCTAACTATGTCCTATTCAAATGACCCAGTAAAACATTTTGAGCTTCACTCGTTCGTGACCAAACTTCAGTTCATTTAATTTAAAACTATAGCTGTTTTGCTTTGATAGAACTAAGAGGGTTTTACTTTAATATCTCAAAGCAACAGCTTTTGTTTTTAGTTTTTCGATGGATTTTAATTTTCTTTTGTTGGTAATAAAACATTTATATGTCAAATTTTGATCATGTGATAATTTATTATTATGTAGTTTTAAATATAAATACATTAAAAAAAATTTAAAAAATCATAAAAAAGTTAAAAAATTACCGCTTTGCGGTGAACACCATAACTATAAAATGGCTTTATTTTATTAAAACTAAACATTTTTTGGTTTACATTAAAACGTCTTCGTTTTTATACAGTGCAATTGTTATTGTAAGCTAAGCGGGCTTTGCCAAAGCCAAATAGCTTATAGCTGAACCCAAATCAAAAACCGCACCAACACTGAAATTAAAATTTAGGCTCATGAGGGCCTAATCAAATTCCTTATTAAAAATGTTTTGCAACACTTAAGGTTATTTAATTTAAAACTGACAGAACCCAAATCAAAAATCGGATCGAAACCGAAATAAGAACGCAAACCAAACCCATCAAGAAATCAGTTAGTTAAGGCTCATTATGGCTTATTTAAATACCTTGGTTAAAAAAAATTTCGACTCCACTCGTTCTTGACCAAACTCTCTCTCTCTCTCTCTAGCTTTCGTATCGCTGAGCCATCTAACTCGTTTGGATTTAATGAATCCGATGATATTGCAACCTCCGAAAGGTTGATTTATTTCGTGCCTTATATACGAATCCGATATTCGTTGTTTGCAACTTTAATTGAACCAAATATTGAACGGATGACCTTCCTTTTGAAAGTAGATAACAATCTACAATCGTTGGACGTCATGGTCCAAATCTCGCTTCCAAAAGCCAGCTTAGATTTTATGAATGCTTTATAAAGTGCGACCTTGCATTGATTGGGCGTATAAAGTTCGTTATCCGGCAGCGATTCGGGCTTTTATTTTTGCCTCCATATCATTCAACGATGCTACGACTGACTTGAGGTATTTAAAGTTTTATGCTCTATCAACATTAAGGTCGCTAAAAAGTAGGTCTTCGGTCAAGAGGCACGATGTTATCTGCATATAAAATAATTTGACCTGATTTATTAAATAAACAGCGCTGAAACTTACTTTTCCTCACTTCGTACTCAAGCGCCAAATTGCACGGCACAGGCGAGAGTGCATCTCCCTTTTGAACACGAGATGTTATTTCAGAGTCTGAAACGGTTCCTTTAATCATGATTCTACATACAGACCCAGACGTTGTTAAATTACACAGATAACGAGTTTTTCTGGAATTCGTAGTCAAATGAGGGCGGCCCATAGGTTCTTGCGGTTTATACTGCCAAATGCCAGTTGGAAGTCTATATATAATTGATGTATGGTTATGTTGTACTTTCAACATTTTTCCAAAATCATCTTCATGGTAATAGAACAATAGAATAGCTGCGTCTATTTTCACCACTGTGGGATATTATGCAGAGACCGTTTCACCTGGAGGAGCTCTTTCTCTACTAGGCTCTAATAGGGGTCACTTCTTTGTTCCAATTTATCAGATTTTGATAGTAGGTTTGGCATTCCGGGGGAACATCAGCCACGTTTTTTCTTAGCCTCCATTCCTATAGTCTCCAGTCTTTGATGGCTGTACTTCTTGGGTGGAAGTCTTTAGTGAGATTCCTGTCGTTAGCAAACAGTCCCTGTTAATGCTGGATTAATTTAATGCTAGTTTTATACCCAATTCAAAAATCGGACCGAAACAGAAATTAGAGCGCAAATCAAGGTCCCTTAACATACAAATAATTTTAGGCTCATTACGGCCTAATCAAATTTCCTTTTAAAAACTTTCGGTTCAACATATTCTTAATCATTTGTTCTAGAAAGGTCAAGATGAAACCCAAATCAAAAAATTTCCCAAAACCGAAATTAGAACGCAAACCAAGATCAATTGACATACAAATAATCGGCGAAGAACGAGTGGAGCAATAATATTTAAATAAATAATTTGATTACGCCATCATGAGCATAAAATTATTTATATGTCAATAGCTAGATCTAGTTTTGCGTTATAATTTCGGCTTTGGTCCAATTTTCGATTTGGATTCTGCTAGCTTTAAATTAAATGACGTTAATCTTAGTCAAAAACGAGTGGAGCTCATAATTTTTACCCGAGGCATTTAAATAAGACATAATGAACCTAATTGGTATGTCTGTGTTCCTATTTCGGTTTTGGTTCAATTTTTTATTTGCCCTCTGCTTTGAAGTAATAACGCATAATTCGTTCTCTAGAACCAGCAGAGAAAAAAAATGTTTAATAAGGCATTTAAAAAATTAAAAAATGTTTAATTAGGCATTGAAAAACTAACCTTCAGTTTTACTACGGGGTTTGAATCATTTTTTGATACGGGTTCTGCTAATTTTTACTAAAGTTAGTAAGAGTTAGCCGAACCCATATCAAATGTACTAAAGTTTTAGTTTAAAGGTATGCAGCCCAAAATTTTTTAATAAACCATTTACCTTATTTAGTTCAAAAAAATCTATAATTATCCATAATACCTTGTGAGGCAACATTAATTATTGCTATCATGACATTTTCTACTTTCAGCTCAAAAAATCTCCATGACAGCTAAAACTATCACGTCACAAACATTTTTCGGGGCTGAGAAATTTTGATGAAAATTTTTCGAGATTATGACAAATAAATGATATTGGAGTAGATACTCGATTGGCTAGCAAGCAAGCAATTTGCTGGCCGAAATCCTGGCTACTCAATCAATTTTACCAAGAAAACTTAAATTTCAAATTATATTTTTTTATGAATTTTTTGTTTATTTTTGCAATTGCATAGTAAAACAACACAAAAATTTGCTGTTCGTTTCTTGAAGACGCGAATTTCAATGTTAAAAAATTTTATGAAAAATTTAATATGAAATTAAAATTTTCTTGGTAAAATTGATCGAGCAGCTAGGATTTAGGGTAGTAAATTGTTTGCTTGCAAACCAGTCGAGTATCTACCCCATTGACTATTTACCCATCCCCTATTACGTTTTTAAGAAATTTTTCGTGATCTATTTTACGGTCGAATTATCAGCTTTAATCTAGTGGTTCAAAGTAATTTTTGAGATTTTCTCAGAATTTTTCTATGGGGCAGAGTTGAGATATAGTAAATTGACCTCAGAAATTATTCGATGGCCGGATTATACCTTTTCAACTTCAAATTGGGACTAAACAATTTTAATTGAGACTAAACCATTTCAAAATGGGAAAAACAATTTCTAATTTGGACTAAGTATTTTATACAACAAGTATTTTAAAACTTTTTTGAGCAGACTTTTGAAAAATAAAAGACAGCATCTATTATATTAATATGCTTAATTTTTTCAAACTCAACCCTAAAATGACATCTAAACATGATCCGATCCGTTTAAATTTTTCAGGGCAGGTTGACATAAATATAGCGGTGTGCCTTTGCTAGAAAAATCGGAAAAATTCCACCGGAAAGTACTTGAAACGGGTACCTCAGGTGTTTTCAGCAAAATTTTGTCACGACGCCAGAATGCCATGACAAAATATGTTTATATTGAATCTATGATCATGCGCATTACACCGTGACAATGACAAAATTTATTAAAATTGCCGATGTTTTTGTGATGACACACTGTGATGACAAAATGAGTAGAAAATTTGTAAATGAATCTCAATTAAACAAAACAGAGAACATAAAATGATTTTACATACATTTTGGTGTTAATAGTAGTTCTGAGTGTAAAAATACAATTTTGTCATGACACTCTTTCTATTTGATTTAAAAATTAACCGCGTATATGAATTTACTTTATTTTTGATAAAAGTGCATCAAATTTACATCTTAAAAAATCTTCTTAATTATTTCTTAACCAAAAATTCAATAAAATGTATTCACGTGACTGATTTTTCAGTCACAGGTCAGCTTCTATCTATCTTCTACCTATCTATTATATTAAACTCTTAATTTTTTCATATTCAACCCTAAAATGACCCCTAAATATGATCCGATCCGTTAGATTATTTCAGGGTAGGTCTACATAAATATTGCGCTGTGCGTAGGCTAAAAAAATCGGAAAAATTGGAAAAATTCCACCGGAAAGTACCCGAAACGGGTACCTCAGGTGGTTTCAGAAAATTTACAAGATTTTGTGCACGTGAAATTTTGCCACATTTGAGAATTTTATGGGACAACTGAAAAGAATTTTTTTTGTTCAAATTGGTGGTGCGCGATTCAAATCAAAAGTTGCAAAACAGTTTGCACGCGAGTTAGATTCAAAGCTCAAAAAAGTTTTCGCGCGATTCAATTTCAAAGTTGCTTAATGGTTGACGCGCGATTTAAATTCAAAGTTGTTAAATTGTTGGCGTGCTATTCAAATTTAGAGTAGCGGATACAAATAAAACTGGATTGAAATTGTTTTAAAAAAGCAAGCTACTAACTTTTTAAAGTAAAAAACGACAAAAATAACGATTTTCAAATACATAGTAATAAAAATGCATTGAAATGTAAAAAACGACGCGAGTGACCAATTTTGCGATTTTCAAATCCATACTAAATCGAATAAAAATCAAAATATTTTTATTTTGCTGATTTTAATACTGAAATGTCAAAAAAATTCAAAAATATAAAGCCATCAATATTCAAATCAAGCCTCGAGTATAAATCAAAACCACTTTGAACGAGCGGTCCAGCGAGTAAGTCATTACCATTTCTCACCTCAACGAGCCTTGAAAAAAATTCGTTTCATTTTTCTTCAAAATGCCTTAGAAATCAAGAGACCCTCGAAAACGAAAAATATACGATCAAAATCGAAATTCACAATCCACAAATTCAAGCCATGAACCAGTCTCATCATTATCACGTGACACCACCCCATGGATCTCCCAAGACGCCAACCTGGTCCCAGGGCCATCAGGAGCCACCCTTCCATGGATCTCTCAAGACGCGCTCAACATTCCAAGTGAATATCCAGCAGACGCCTTCCTCACATTTGAGGATTAGGTTCCAGACGAAGAGGCGGAGCAAGACCAATTCGCCATTTTGTTTTTATTTTTGAAAACTCGCAATTTTTTTTCTTTTTAGAAGCCTTTTTGTTCCTGTGAGTGCACTCGAAGGTTCAAACCTGGCGGGCAATGAGAAGCGCACGGCATCATCCCAAAGTGCTCTCGGGAAATTTAAATCCACTATTTAGGTTCGATGGGCGTGTCTTGCGAGTTCTTTGACGCGCTATTTTTCCGGGCAGATAAGGAGGGGCTTGGTCTCGGCTTCACTCGCTGCTTTGGTAAAGGAAAGGTGTTTCTCCCCGCACTGCACAATCTCCCCTACCTCAATCAGCTGATTTTCGGAACTAACTCCCCCTCGCGATTCTATAAGACTAACATCCGGAAGCTTAACTCCGCCCTCTCCATGGTCAGCACCAAAATGGAGCTCGAAGAGCAGCGCCCTGGCGAACCGTACTTCTTTTCACTGCACGGACCCGTCTATCACAAAGGGAGAATTTGAATTAGCGAGTATTGGATTACTCCGTATTAATGGAGTGGCCTCATAGAATCCGCGTTTATGAATTTACAGTTTTGATAAAAGTGCATCAAATATACATCTTAACAAATCTACTAAATCATTTCTTAACCAAAAATTCAATAAAATGTATTTACGTGACTGATTATTCAGTCACAGGTCAGCTAGTTTTTTATTAATACTTTCATTCTTAATTATTTCTTCCGTAAATATGTCTTACATCGTCAAGTTGAAGCAGATAATATATAGTAGTAAAAGGGGAAGCAAATATGCGTATTGTATAAGAGCAACGTGGTGGTAAGCGGAAAATAAAAATAACAAATGAACATCGAGTATTAATTAATTAATTGAAACTTATATTGAGGAAAATCCTAGAATAATTTTATAACAACTGAGAGATAAATTCCAAAATAATCATTAAATTGTTGTTTCTACGGAATGTTTCAGAAAACACTTAGATGGATTGCTATAATGCTATATACGTTGAACGATATTCGAAGAGAGCCAGAAAGAGTAAACAATAAAAGCAATAAAATGAAACGATGTGATTACGTTCACAAACTTTTAGAACATCAATCAAACAATACACCCATTTATTCCGAATCTACATGGATTAAACTAATTTCAATTTATACATATATATCGAGAACCAAAGGTCGTTCCAAAAAAGGAACTCGTTGGACTCACATTATAGTAGGCTGTCGTGGATCCAATATACATGTAATTGGATGTATAGGTAATATGGGTTTGATTCATTATGAAATTAGAAGAGGAGCATTTAAGAAACCAGAAGTAAACGAATCCATGTGATTGATAATGCACCATGTCATGCTGCCATTGAGCAAGTATACCTAGAAAAAGAATTTCTTAATAATCATATACTAAGACTCGCACCATATAGTCCAATGTTAAATGCAATTGAATATGTTTGATCAAACTTAAAATCTGGAGTCCAAAGCGATTTAACTATCCAATTACCGCGAATCCTACCTGATGAAGGTAGATAAAATTTAACACAACAAGAGTTCCGTCTACTACGGCTAGAACATAATATAATTAGAACATACTATAATAACTACGAAAATTACTGTTCCTAATTGTAACCAGCACGTCGCTTATATTCAAAAATTTATACCGGGCGCGATAAATATGAATGATATGACTTTTTAATTCATAATTTTATTAATAAATTTTTAATAAATATATTTTAAATTAACTGGAATAAATTATTTAATTTTTATTCCCATTTAGAAATTGTTTAGTCCCAATTTAAATTTGTATATAGTGGGTTACATCGGGTGAAATAATTTGTCCATTGAACATACAACAATTCTCAAAAAATTATTTTAAATACGTTAAATGTTCCACTATATCACCCGATGTAAGCCACTAGTTCGGCCAACGAATAGTTTCTGAGTTAAATACATATTTTGATATTATGATGCTTTTATTTCGACTGTCATGGCATTGGTGATAAATTGTACTCAAATGCTAGAATTTAAACTAAATGTTTTCTTGATAGTATATCTAAAGTTGTAAAATTTTGCCCTATGCAACTATCAAAGTTCGAGGATAGAAATTTGGGGTATTTTCACAAAGGTTAAGGTTCTGCTGTATGAGTTGTGCTAGCTTTAGGAATGTGGTAAGTTTAATTCTTCCTGTTTGCCATGACACTGAACAAATTATATTAGTTGCCCGTCACTATGATCTATGCTTATATACATTGCGCATATTTTTATCCCGATTTCTGGTTTGTATTTTAAATAGATTGGAATAGAAATGTCGATGAGGTTATATGTCACCGCATTCTATAATTTTTTTTTAAGTTTATTTCGCATAACTTCTTAAATAGACATGATACAGAAAAGTATTTTGTTTGAATTTTAACTAAAATTAGATACTCTGCAATTGGGTTCGGATTTGGTAGAGCTGTCAGGGTAGGAAATGTCATCTAGGGGTATTAAAAATTTCAGCTTTCTACCATAAGCAATATGGCATGGAGAAGCAAAATTCCTTTTCAGCCAACTTACATTCAGTTTTATAATTAAAAATCATAGAAATAATGCAGAGAAAATTAAAATTTAATTATGTATAAATTAAAAAAAAAAAAAAATGTTTTTGACATACTGTAAAACTAAAATGTTCGCGACCTTACTCTGGATATAAAGACATCAAGCAACGTATGTCCATATCTGACCAAATATCATCAGCCGAACATTAGTTTTATCCATTCGTCATAATGTCATTCGTCATAATGTCGTAATGTCCCCCTTTCTTTGGAGTGCAGTGGTAAATTGATTGCTGTTGGAACTGGAGAAAGAGGGGATGGGGGTTGTAGCGTATGCAGATGTTTCAAACCCCATCTCTTACCTTACCTTCACCCTTCCTACAATGTTAGGCTTCCAGCTGAGCTTACTGTCCAAGATTATGCCCAAAAATCTCGCTCTGTCAGCAAAAGCCAGTCTAATGGCGTTCACGGTAGGAGGGCTAACTACCGGAAAAAGAGATTTAGGATTGGTTGTAGGGATACTGACGGACACTGCCTTTTTGGGGAACTTGCGAGAAGGCTGGGTCTAGAGACGAATGACTTTTGTAGAAGTTGTATGGACGAAGAGGTGGAAGAGACGCTAGATCACTTCCTAAGCTCGTGTCCGGCACTATCATACAAAAGACGTAAGTACTTGGGTGTATACGATATCGACAGCCTTTCTGAACTCGCGGACTGTGGGTTGCGAGATATTTTACGCTACATCAGTAGCTCTGGTTGCTTTCAGCGGGAGAAAGGGGGGATTGGATCCTGTGGTATCACAATGGGCCATTATTGGCCTAAGTGTGCCATACCAGTCACTTTAACCTAACCTAACCTAACCTATTTAAAGAATGACTATCCAGATTAGACAGGTTGAATTCAATTTAATCGTTTAGATTTAGAGTTATTATATGGTACTTTTTTAAATTTGCTTTTATCCACCTTATTTTCAATAATTTATTCCATCTTGTGGGATATAGGCCAAATTTTTTTTTAAATTTTCGTATTCGGGCTACTTTCAATGACTGACTACACCAGATTTATGTGTTGTAGCATCTGTAATATTTATACAATATATGTGGTTCATAGCATTACGTCTAATTAAGTGTCTGTATCGTCCCATGTCAAAAACTCTATTAAAATTTCACTTTATTTAGCATCCGGAAATGCACCTTTGTGCCTAAACAAAGAATAACCGTAAATTCGAACAATGCTACCATAAAACAAGAAATAAAGGTTATAATCAAAAAATCATAAAATTTAAATTAATTATCAGATCTATTCTAATTTTCACGATACAATAGAAATTTTTTGTGAATGACTCACTCAGGCATATTTATTTAATTCTATACTTTATAAATTTTACAAAAACAAAACAACGTAACAATTCTTTTTCATTTTATTAATTTACAACTGAAAAGTGTTAATTTTCACTGTGCAGTGCGCGCATTGATAAATGAAAAATAATAGAAAACCAAACATACAAAACATGTAGAAGAATACACAACATGAACAATCGTAATAAAACGAGCAACTACACCTAACCACAAGTAATAACAATAGCTATAAATAAAAATTGATAATTTATTAGTTTTTAAATTAAAATTATAATATAATTTATATTATTTAGAAGCAAGAATATAAAGCAACAGAAAAGTAATTTTTAAATATTATAAATTACATTAATTATTTTAACTATGGGGCACCGCACCAAGTACAAATAAATAAAAGAATTTAATTTTAATTTCAAATTATCAAAATTGTTTGTGTTTTAAATTTGCATTTAATATAATTTTAATTATATTCGTTAATTTATAGACACTACGCTCATTTTGTGTAATATGGGTTAATTTTAATTAATTGTACAATAAATTTTAATTAAAAATTAATTATTACAAAATTTAAAATTTATAGACGTCTTGGTATATACGCTCTGGACCACATAAATATTAAGATAATTATTCATTTGAGATGACATGTTTAATTTTTTCAAAAAAATTTAAATTACGATAAATTATATGGAGTTACATATTTTAAAAGACAAATTATAATGATTTATTCGATCAGATTTTATGCAATAAAAATATTTTTGTGGTAATTGTCGTCGCACATTGTTTTAATTTTAACTGGTACTCGAAATTTATATCAGATAGAACGGCACTCTAAGTAAACTTATAATAATGCAAGTCTTGAACTACAAACGGAATATGAAAAATAATGAACATGATGAAATTACAGGTGTTTATTATTAATTTTTACTTATACATTGTAAATCATTGTAAAATTCAATGGGTATAAAGGTTTAAATTGCGGTAGTTAAATTATCGGTATAAACTATAAAATACTAAGTAGTTTCATGATTATAGTAGCGAAAAAATATTGCAATATTTGCATTTCGTACTTTGTAATTTTCGGAGATGAAAAGATTATGTTTGTTCTGCTAGTTATTATTATTGAGTATATTGCTCTACACCAGTAACATTGTATGCTCGAAAGTGGATTTAACATAGAATGGGTGTGAAACATAAACGTTGTGTTTAATTTACGTGTATTTTCAGGTGTGACAGCTTCAAATCAAGAAGTATTTTATGATTTTTGTAAGAAATTTTATTTTTATTGTTGGATTCTATTTAAAAATTTCTATAGAATCGCAAATGTTCGAGTCTTTGTGACTGGTAACTTGAAAGTTGGTGTTGTGACCTATTATTATTTTTATTTAAGTTAGCTGAAATCAAGAAGATAATGAACACCACAATGACCTCATGGTACAAACCGAGGATTCTATCCGAAATCGAAACTGCGTTCCGCTGCTTTGTCAAGCTGTAAGAGCTTGCAACTAAAGCAGTGAGGACACATGATGATCAAGCAAAAGATCTGTCATCAAAAACTCGGGATCTAACTAACTCTAAGGCTGGTCAAGAGCAAACAAAGTTAGAAAGCAAGTCGTCCACCGCTTCAAGACAGACATTACACTTAAGGAGTTCTGGGCAAACCTCATTATTTAGTTGCTTTAGTTTAATAATTAAGTCATCAACCACCAAGGGCCGTAAGAGATTAGGCAAAACACCTCCTTAGAATCAACTTTTAGACAATTTAATGGAGACCGAATAGCGACCCAGTTTGACCTCAGCAATGCCAGACCTCGATAATGCGTTAGGAAAAGAGATATTGTCGAAAGCAACCGCAATATTGTAACAAGTGCATGTACAACCGTTTCACAGGATTTGCAAATGGTGTGAATATGTTGTATGCCACAGAGTGATGAAAATAATTTTGCTTCTGTAAGATTACTGGAAATATTAAGATAATGCTGGTTATCTTGTACAGAGTAAAATGGTCAAAATAAAAAACAAGAAACGGGGTGTTTATAGCTCATTCGGACTAGATAAAATCACATAAGATTTTGAATTTGGATATCCAAAATATTGGTTTTTAAATCCGATAATTTTGGAATTTTGGTACAAGCTCTGTTATGTCATGTTATTGAGTATTTAAAAGTTAACCACTCAAACTCTGCGAGTGTGCTGAATAAGTTCTACTCAACACATCAATAGGCTAAATACAAAATGGCATTATTTCAGTATTTTATATCGAGTTACGTGTTCTTAAATTTAAATTTATTTATACAGATACTAACACTTTCTTTATTGATTAGTTTCTTTCAAGTTTATTAATTTAATCATTTATAACAACAAATATTTAAATGGTAGTACAATATCAACTAAACGAGACCGTGGTTGGAAACGTAACAAATTGCTCATTTGCTACTGCAACAGTGACACAACCAAAAATTCACTCATTTCTAGATATTCGAATCAAGCGATTCCCAATAATTCATATTTTTATTATTTTGTATTAAAACACACGCTCTTATGTAGTTATTTCCAGAAAATTATGTAAAATTTCAAATAAAAATTCACTCAAAGCGCGAAAAAATTATTATTTTAAAATATTAGAAACTATTCGAAAGAAATTTGTAAAATAGTAAAGAATTTTAAAAATTAAAATCCGATTGGATGTAGGATTAGAAAAAAAAAATTGTTTTAATAATTAGAATGTATTTTTACTTTGGTTTTTTCCATTTGTAATGGTATATTGTGATTGTTCCGTATATTGGTCTATTTCAGCACTCTCGCATTAAATACACAATTGTAGAAAATCTTCCAATTAGCGTCACAGTCTGTGTGACAACAATTGTGATAATCGACACTTACTTATACACAATCAACTTCTCAACCACCCCATACTTTTTTTTGTATTTTTGTTTACTTTTGAAACGTGCAGTTTTTACAAACAATTTTGAGTGAAATTTTCAAATCGCTCTTCTAAAAAATTTAAAATTTTGGTTTGTGTCACTCTTGCGGCTAATGAGCGAAAAAACAAAAAAATCACACAATCATAATAGTCCTTTTGAAATTTCGAACATTTCTGTTACACTGTTAAAAAACATAATTTTTTGAGACAAATATATAAAATTGTAAAGAGTTGGAATTTAACTCAAACAAAAATAAACTTGTCTATTAATTGTTAGTTTTTTTTTAGGTAAAATGAAATTTTCAAAGAAGCTTCATTGAATCAAATGGGTTGGGATGTACAGCCTTGGCCAAAAGTATTCAGCACCCTATAAATTTCGGGCGTACACGATAAGTATAACAGGAAACAACCCCTTTTGTTTGTTTATTATTTTTTCGACATCTAAAAAGGACTAGAAACAGTGACTCACACCGCAGGTGTGGCAATAAACCATCTGGTACAATAAAATTTGTTATTTTTCCATTTTGTATTTATTCCACATCCAGTGATCTAGTCCGCTTTTGGTTAAAGAGTTAAGAGTTAAAGAGTTAAGAGTAAAAATAGTTAAGTTTAGAACAGCGTGTGCAGATACAGCTTCTGCATGAGCAAGAGAAATCACAAGTAGAGATTTCTAAGACTGTAAAATGTTCACGCCGATCTTTGCAATATACTATTGAGCGATTCACCGCTAGTGGATCACACAGTAATAGCTACAGAACCGGGCGCAAACGCATCGCTACATACCGTGACGACCGAAAGTTATTGAGAAAAGCTTTAAAAAATAAGAAAAAAACTGCTTTAAACCTTTCTGCTTATTTGTCAATAGAAATTAAGAAACCAATCTCTGCTCGCACCACTCGCAGAAGGGTTCACGAAGCTGGTTTAAAAGGCTGTTAAAAATGGCTGTAAATAGGCCTTAAAATACCAAAGCTTCAATGAAGAAGATAGGTCAAATATCGTGAGGTCAGACGAATTAAGCTTTGAAGTAAGTTGACAATTCTGTATAATATTAAATAATATGATTTTAAAATAAAATTCATCGATACAAATATTTTAGTTTTCCGAAGTCTCTACATTCTCTTTATTTCAGATTTTTGGTACACCTGGTGTGCCTTTTATGTGTCGTCGGGTAGGCGAAGCATTTAGTCCAGAGTGTGTGGTATCAACCGTAAAATACGGCGGGGCAACATAATGGTCTGGGGCTCCATGAATAATTTAGAAGTTGGTGAAATGTTCGTGTGTGATGGGCACTTGAACTCTTTAAAATAGGTTTCGCATGGTTTCGAGAAAATAACATTGAGGTTCTGGAGTGGCCTGCCCAGTCTTCGGACCTGAACCCCATAGAAAATGTATGGAGTTTTATAAGACGCAGAGTCAGGCGCTATACAATAAATAACAAAGAGGAACTAAAACGCTGTCTGCACCAAGAATGGAGCGCCATACGTCCTGAAGAATGTAAAAAACTTGTAAGCTCTCTACCCAAAAGAATTTCTGCAGTAATTAAGGTAAAGGGTGGACACACAAAATATTAATTTTATATAAATAAATAGTAATGTAAACCTACAAAAATAGTTTCAATTTATTTCAAATTGATACTTCCAAAATAAAATGTAAGATATCATGGGTGCTCAATACTTTTAGCCAAGACTGTATCAAAGTTGAGTAGTTTAATACATTTTAAGAATTTAATTATTGTTTTCAATATTTAATGATTAGCATTATTTAAACAAAAAATACAAGATAAATTTGGACTATAACAAAAAATTGAGTAATTGTTATAAAACACAGCAATACGGAGGAAATAGTCACATATGTGAGCAGAATTGAGTCATATACCACTTTCGAACAGAAAGCGTGAATACTTTATTTCATTCAAAAAATTTTCTTTTTTTTGTAGTTAAACATGGTAGTTGAGCGCTAACAAAAATTTGAGGAATTTTTCTAAGATGAAGTTATGTATGTATACAAGCTATGCTATATTACGCTGAGAGCAATTTGATTTTCAACATGAATGGCAAGAGATTTCTATAATTATGCTAATCAACTTCCAATTCTACTTGTTTGAGTAGATTTAATACTTAGTTATAACAAAAATCTCAGGTCTCGGTCATACGCTTTTTCTTAATGACAGAAGATTTCCTACAGTTTTCTGACTCAACTTCGAATATGACTTGTTATAGTAGTTTTAGTATTTTTGTATAACTAAAATCTCAAAGTTTGTTCTAAAATTCATCTCTACCGAAAAGATGGCCAGATGTGTCTAATCAAATGGGCCATACGCTTTTTATAAATAGAGGGCAAGGAATTTCCAACAGTTTTTTTTAATAAACTACCAATTTTACATGTTTGAGTAATTTTAATATTTAGTTATATCAAAAATCTAAGAGTTATAGTTCTATATATGTACATATATGATACACGTCTATGTCAATGACTCACTCGAGAACGCAGAGGGTGACAAAAAAAATTGTTTTTCTATATTATAACGTCTATAACGTCTCACTGACTGACTACTGCTATCAGAGCCTCCTTAATATAAGAGCCGTAACATTCCGCCATTTTTTTCCATGAGCTTTCCATAGAGGGGATGCTTTTTGTTCTTTTTCATACCAATCAGTGTATTTTAATATTTTTTTAGAAGCTTTTTTGTATATAAAAACATTAGTGCTTCGTTTCAATTTTTAATTTGAATGGTTAGTTCAATATTCAGGAAAAGCATATTTTAAAATTGAGTCATATTATGTCGAATTAATGCAAAAATATTCAAATTAGTCTACCACAAAAATTTTTTTTTATTGTAGAAATAAGAATTTGTTTATATGTGTATGTAAAAAATTAATATAGAGTGTTCCATCAAAAATTTCAGCATTTCTTTCCCAAAACAAACGTTCGTTAAAAAATGCTTTTTGAGTAGCTATGTAATATGGGGGTTATTGTGTTCTGGATTCTATTACAACATTGTTGATGATTAAACTTCGAAAACTGTTTTTGTCGTTATTTGTTAAAAATTTCATCGCAACAAATTCGCAGGCTATACTGTTTCATCCTGTAGTATAAACAAACCGGAGCTTCATAAAATAAAAACATTATATTATAGAGCTTTTCGCAATTAATAAACCAATCAATAGATGTCGCTAAGTATAAATTAAAGCTAAATATTAAAACCTAAAGTTTGTTAACTAAAATTTAACAATTTATTATGTATACTGCCTGGTTCAATAGATTATTGAAATCTCCTGAAACTGAAAATAACCGAAAACGAGCGAATTGAAATAAGAAAAGAAAAAATTTGGAAAAAATGTGACATTTTTCTATTATTGTTTTTCAGCGCGCAGCAACTACGATGATAAATATTTTGCGATGAAAAGCTTTATTTATGCCAACCGTTTTATAAATAAAAATTATAATTGTTTTGAGTTTTATTAATTATGTTAAATTATTATATTAAAGATTTTGACCTTAACTTACAATAATAATGGTTTATTTTCGTAAATAGTTATTTAATTATTTTACACTTTTCTGTAATTTCAAGTAAATTTATTACAGAGACATCTGTAAACGGATTTTGAAATTACAGAAAGCTCGGTTTAGCAATCGAATAAAATTGAAGTTTTTTACGTTTTGTTCTGTTTTGTAATAATATTTAATTAAGAAAACCATGACAACGTTGATTTTTTGTATACAAAAATAATAATAGATTTTGATGTAAAAATTTTATTATATGAATAATATTATTGTTTCTACATGGTGGTTCATAAAATTTCGTTTCAGCTCACGTTTTCTGTTTAATTTTGTAATAAATGGAGAATGTTTAGATTGCTATTAAGTGCATCGTTCATCTCAAAAATTCTGAGGTGCATGTGACCAGAATTTACCAAATAAGTTACATTTTTATAAAACTAAATTTTAAATTGGATGTAAGAGGAATCCGCGGCACCACCCTTTATTATCTTACTTTATAAACCTACACAACTAAACGGAAAGCTCATTTTTATAGAAAATTAATAAATTTTTGCTCCGCTTTAGTTTAAATTTACCAAATAACTACTACATTATGATAGCTGATTTTCAAATATGTGTTCTTTGAATAGTTTATTAAAAATATAAAATTAAAATTTAGATGATTTGTTTAATTTTTTATTCATAAATTCTTGTTCAAAAATTTTTTCAATTACCACGGTTTCTTATAGTAATTCAATAAAAGCTTCCCCTCTACTGAAAGCTCTCTTTTTAATATTGCGGCTCTTCAAAATCATAGATGGCTCTGCTGCTATTCAAAAAAATATTTTATATTATATATACTTGCTGCTAAAGTAAAACGTTTTGCGTTTTTTTTTCTCGCAATGGAATTTTTTTAACATTCACAATGCCAGTACACCTTCCAAATCAACATCGAGTTGGTTTTGAAGTAGGTCATGAAAAAGAAGCACTTTTGGCTGCGCGTACTGGAAAGACCAAACTTGAATCTTGGTTTCTGCTTACTACGAAAGACACAACTGCACGAGTTCACCTTTACACCGATATCCCTTACCATTTTGTTTATAAGCGAGGTCAATGGCAAGAGCTACATAGAGGAGGCGAAAGGACAATAGCACGAATGTACGTGGTGAGCATTAAAGATGGAGAACGATTCTATCTTCGATTACTGCTACTACATTTTTAAAAAACTGCTAGATTCTTCTTAATTATTGTTTTATGGCAAAGTGTATGATGCAGTTATGCGATTGTGATGAATATGCAGTCAACCGCGTTATAAGAAACTCGATTGTAATTAAATGCATTTTATGTAAATCTTGTTGAGAAACATAAAAATAAGACTAATCATATTAACTTACATCGCGTTATATGGAAACCACTGTCGCGTTTTATGGAAAACGCGTTATAAGAAACTGAGAACTAATATAAATTAAATGAATTCGTACCGTGTTGTATGGAATCTTAGCAATAAATAAATTGTACACAAATAAACCTATATAAAAAAACTGCATTCTCGAAACACATTATCACGTTGTGATAAATAGGGTTCATGAATGAATTTTATAAAATAACAAAGCATATATAATTTATACAGATATTTTAATCTGAATTTATTGCATATAGGTAGTTCATAATTCATAAAATTAAAAATTATATTAAAAAACAATTAATCCCAACAAAAAATTAAAATTATACATTGCATATTGTGTTATTATTCATCATCACTGTCAATTATTAGCCGTCTAACTTTTTTTTTCCTAATTGGCTGAAAATCCTCCTCACTTTGAAAATTTTCTCCTTGGGTTTCAAATTTTGTAGTTCTTCCAAAACCTCTTTATATGGAGCCAAGCAATTTTGAAGTTCTCTTTTAAATTTCTCACTGCGTATGGTTGAAGGGTCATTTTAAGTTAATTGGCATTCTAATTCTTTGGAAAATTCTAATCCTTTTTTAAATTATAACTAAAGCTTGAAACAAACTTTTTATTAGTGTCTTCCTCCACAAATGTATTAGAGGTAGACTCATCAATTAATTCTGTCAATCCCTCCTCATTTAAACTTTTTCCTGAAGTAGGTCTTCCATATCTTCTTCGTGTATATCTGTAAATCCTTCGTTGCCATAAGTAGAAGCAAACTGTAAAATTTCTGCTATTGAATGATTCCTTAATCCAGTGGCTGTAATAATGAAGTGCAGTTAGGAGGAAGATACAAAAATTTCATATTTTGGTGATTCAGCTCCTTACTATGACTACTGGCGTTATCAACGATCAATAAAACTTTAAACTAAGGTTTTTTTCAATCATAAAGCTTTCCACTTGAGGGATAAAGCAATTATAAAACCAATCCTTAAATAATTCTTGAGCATTTCACGCTTTTTATTCGCTCGCCAAAATAAGGACAACTCAGATATGTTATTATTTTTGAAGGCTCGAGGATTAGAAGAAAAATGTATGATCATGGGTTTTATTAATAAACTTCCTGACAGATTGCTACACATGTGTAGAGTTATACGTTGTTTAGAAGCTTTAAACCCTGATACCCGCTTTTCATTTGTTGAAACGTAGGTCCGAGATGAAAGTTTCTTCCATTACAATGCTGTCTCGTCTGCATTAAAAATATGATGTGCATCATACCCCCCTTTATCGATAATTTCTGGGAGCTCCTTTTTAATTTTTCGGCAGCCTCGGTATCAGCTGAACCCTGTTCTCCTTGAAATTTGATGTTGGGCAAGGAATACCTGTTTTTAGCTTGTCTAGCCATCCTGCGCTTGCAGTAAATGTGTGACTGTGTTGCTCTGGAGAAGAGTTGCCAACTCCTTTAAATTGTTAATAGATTTAAAGTGCTTTCCGCTTAATCAGATTTCCACACTCAGGTACTTTTTTGGCTATACAATCTTCCAACCACTTCATTAATGTTCGTTCCATTTTTACCATATTAACGTTTCGTATTCGAGTAGTGCGCTTCGCACCTGACGGTCAACCATCTGGAATAGTTTTTCTAATTTTCTGCTCATTTTTCTTTAAAGTCCGAATTGAAGATTCATTCAAATTTACCAATTTCGCAACAGAAGATATTGTTTCTCCATTACTTAAACGATGGACTCGATTGTGGCACAAATAATAAACTTTCAAGTCATCTGAACTGTTGGAAAGTCCTTGTACGAAAAGTGCGTTATATGGAGATCGCGTCGCGATTTAGGAGAACAGTTCCAATTTTCACTGCGTGTTATATGGAAATCGCGTTATAAAAATACCGCGTTATAGGAGAGTTGACTGTAGTATGATATCATTATGTAAAGTTAAAAAAAATTGTAAATCTAACAATTTTTTTTCTTAATTTGCTTCTAATTTAAGTTAGCTGTCCCTCTTTGAGGTCCTTCTACGAAACTGATTTACGGCTTGATGACATTGACACTATTATCTTTCTCTTTAGAGTGAGCTCTTGAAATCCAATGGCGAGAGTTTCCTTAACGAATTTCGCAGTCCCACGAAGCCGCCCAGCTGCCGCTTGTGAAAAATAATTGCTAAATATGCGATCAACCAAATAGTTAAGACGTGCGAAGCAGTAAGTCAACTTTAAATTGTTATTTGATAGAGAATTTGTGCGGCATTGAGTACAACACCAAAAGCGGTTGATAAGAGGCTCCGTACTTTTGCTATTTCGTAAGTGAGAAAATTCTGCGTCCCCTAGGACAATCCAAAAACTTCAATTGATGATGAAAAACTGCTGCTCTTTCAAACGGATCATAGGGACCTCGGGAAGCTACTCTAACACAAATTAAAAACGGTTGGCATCAAAACATTATTATAACTAACATTGGTGTGATGGATCCGAATGTCTCGAAAAATCACCACCAATCTTACCAAAAACCAACCACTAATCGTTGGTTTGGATTGACCAAATCTCCTGTAAGTACAATACTCAGTTCTTATATCCACTTTACAATACGTACTTGAGAAGATCCATTTTAGGGTCGATTTAGTACCACTTTTGAACTTGAGGCGCTGCTTACCGTATTAAACACAGGTTTCTGCCTACTTCAGGAACCTCATCTTCTTGATGATTTCGTTTTTTAAATGTAGTTAAGCTGACGTTACGGCTATGCTTGTTCTCATCATCAAATCTATGATTTCATTCATAACAGTGTTAGAAGTAACATAAGCGTATCTTCCTTATGTATTCACCTTCGGAAAAGTTCTCTAACATTTTTTGTGGAATAGGAATACACGCGTATCCCTGATGGTAGGCATCGATTTTAATGCTCATAGTTTTAACGCTTCATAGGGGTGCACCTCTGTTTATGTTTTATTATTCAACTGGAAAGCAACTATTGCTATTCTTTCCTCCGCTTTCAACATTAACCTAAGAAGACCATCTTTTACATCTTTCAATAATGAGAAGTTAACAAACTGAGAAAATTTCTCTTTCGAGCTCTAATGTTTGCTAATTTCATTGGACGAGGTAGAAATACGTTTAGCCGATGATACTGGGTTACTAGCATTGCCTTTGATAGCCGTTTCAATTTTAAGAAAACAAGCTCCACCTGAACCGCAAATGTTTGGTAAAATATAAGATCGCGGAATCCCATTTCCATCCAACATACCAAATCTCATCATAATCGGTTAAAAATTGATCGAGTACTGTCTCAAGTGGCCATATTCCAGAAATCTTTCAAAAAAAAATCAATTAAGAATCTAATTTTCACCTAGCATACCCAATCCCATCGAGTTCCATTCCAGAACTTCTTCCAAAAATTATTTACGAATCCCATTTGCATAAAACATATCCGACCCCACATAATCGGTTAAGAAATGCCTAAGTTCCGTCCCAGATTAAATTCGATCGAATAGATTAAATTTATAAACATTCGGATTTAACGGACTCCCCAATTAGTCCGATAAATCGAGGTTTTTCTGTTTAACATTTTATGTTAAAATGTCACGTAATCAACGCAACAAAGTAACGCGACATTTAGCATAACAGTATTTAACGCAGCGTGCAACATGAACCCAAAACTAGTCCCTTAAATGTTTTACCAAACATAAAACTAAGGAAAATCGCCGAAACTTAAGAATAGAGCCAAAAAGAACTAAACATCAGAACGATTGGTATTTATTCTCAACAGTATAAAGAGAATATAAAAAATGGAAGCGTGCAATTGTTGTGGCAAACGCCCAGACTTGGGATAGAAGCTATCGCTTGTGGACCCGCATGGGCTGTAAAGAGACCAAATTTTTACTATAAAACAGTTTTTTACAAAAATCTCTTCTTTATGGAAGCTGTTACTTCCGGTAAACTGATTTCGGCCAAAACTTATCAGGAGGCGAATTATGTAAGCATTACGAGTTACGAATTACGACCAATGACGTCAAAAGGCCATTTTATTTAAAGCATTTTGAGTTGTCTTTATTTCGACTTTTTGTTGTTGTTTTGGCCGTACACATTTA
The DNA here is from genome assembly GCA_947310385.1 of Nephrotoma appendiculata. NCBI lineage: Eukaryota > Metazoa > Arthropoda > Insecta > Diptera > Tipulidae > Nephrotoma > Nephrotoma appendiculata. Next base: position 171,880,180 of record OX371225.1, read on the forward strand.
TGAATTCGAGACAAAAGTCGTACTATCTATTTTTTTCTTGTTTTCATTGGCAATTTGTCAAAATAAGTATGAGTCGAAACTCGAAAGTCAAACTCGTAATGCTTAATAATTGGGCCCGAAGATTTTACATTTTGTTTATACAGTTTAATTATGAATTTTTATACATATCAATCAGTTTTTCTGTGCTGTGCACGGGCCAAACAGATTGAAAAACGGTTTTTGTCAAAAATCATCGCTCACGCTTAAATTTAGGAAAACTGACGAAGAACAGTATTGTTACAAAATTTATTTAGAATTTTAACCTGGATTATCGTTTTTCTTCTTAATGATTACTTTTCAAAATATTTGCAAACAACGAAGAAGCTTCAATGAAAGCTGCCACTTCTGAGGACACAGATATTTAGTATACACGCACACACAGAGATTTTTGAAATGTAGTGAATGGTAAATCTGCAAAAAAATCATCGCAGATTTTGTAATTTTTGATTGTTCGGAGTTAGTGATGTAATTTTGAGTAGAGCTGAATTTTAGTTGTTGCCATATGATGTCTTGTGACTCTCAATAACTTTAATCATTTTGAACCGGAATTACCAAAGTAAAATGTTTTCAATTTTCAAACCCTGATGCGTCACAGACTCTACATATTTCGGTCATTTTGAGGTAATGATGTAATTTTGGGCATAGCTGCGTTTTAGTTGTTGTATTTCATTTAAATGAGTTGTGTCTACAATCGAATATTTTTTTGTCCGTTGGATTTACAAGCTTCATAAAAATATTGTCGTATTTGATTGGTTTTATCGAAATTAAACTTGTGCTGTGTGATATCATACTGCGACTCAAAGTAGTTTATTTTGACAGATCTGTATTTGGCTTAAAATTTAACTATTTATTAAGTTTAGTTTTTTAACAAAGGTTTTAATTTTTTTTGAATACTTTTAAAATTGCGCCGAAAAAGGTTTAGGCAAGAATTATTAACTTTATGTTATTATTTCGCCTTCCGAGCATATCCACACATATTGTATATTAGAGTAGGGCATTGAAATAATTAGATAAAAACTTGGGCTTTTTCAAATGTGAGGTAGAAATGAAGCTCCAAGGAGCCAAAATATTTCAATTAACAAAGATAGAATTTTGCCAATTTCTAACAGAAACAATAATTTTTGAAATTGGCTACATTGATTGAAAATCACAAAATGAATTTTTTCAGATACGGTGCACAACTTTTTATGTTATAGTTGTAAATTAACCAGTGAACAGTGCAAGTTAAGAAGTAAAAAATAAACAGGGCGACAAGTAAAAGTGAGGAGATAAAGTGAACTAATGAGCAGTGATCGAAATCGAAGCAGTGAAATTAGTGAATTGCTGCAGAAATAAAGTTTGTAACTTAGATCGCTGTCACATTTATTTGAAAAATCAAGAAGTGGAATTTTGCAAATACCAGCAGCCTCGGAACCGAAGTAAATAAGAACATGTGGCTTTCGAGACTGCGGAGCGCAATGGAAGAGGATGTTGAAATAGGAGATCAAAGATCGCGATAAACATCACCAGTGCCAGGACAATCAGGGATTCCAGTTACTCCAAACGATGAGAGGCAAGTCTAGCCTTGCGACGTAGAAGTTAAAAATCAGGCAGCCGGAGCGATGGAGCAAAAACAAACAACCTTATTAGTAGAGCCGTCTATTCCCGAACAACAGAAAGCCTTCTTGTATAAAGGAGACACGGTGCAGGTACTCTTGCTTCAACTAGAGGGAATGTATGTTAAATTCAAGCAGCAAACCGCCCAATCCGAATTTAAAGTACAAATAAGGCAAGAGTTTGAAAATAAAATTGAGCAAATTGAGATGGCTGGCTGGCTAAATAAAACGTTTTCGACCGAACCAGTTGCTGGAAACTCAAGAGTAATTTTAAAGCCTCCAACATACGATGGCGAGATCCAATTTGAAAATTTTACAGTGCAGTTTCAAGCGAAAATGCACAATGCAGATGTCTTGCAAACTGGATCCACAATCAGACGGAATGTTAAAGAGATTTAACCGGACACTGAAAGAACATCTGCGGAAAGAAGTTAATGCCAACCAAAATAACTTGAATCGATATATATCCTTATACAAGTTGGGGTACCGCAGTGCAATGCATAATACAACAGGAAATTCACCTGCCATGGTGCTGTTTGGCAGAGAGCTTCGCCTACCATGTGATATTAAGTATGAGTTATCAGAAGCCTAACAGCATAAGTACGGAGCTGATCTAAGACGGACAATGAACTGGATTCATAATGAAGTAAGAAGTAGTATAGCGGGTAGTTTCTTCCAATATATGAAACTCCGCACAATTATTTTCAAACGGAAGATCTTCCGTTCATACAATTATTCGTAAACGGACAATTCCCCATGCACAGAATTATTTCAAATAATATACAACAATCTTGTATATACATAATCGTACAACAACACTTGTAGTTACGAAATTTGTGTAAGCAAAATATAATTGAAAAATTATATTTTGGTTTCACAACCATTTCGCATTACGAGGGCTGCCTTTTATATTTCGGGATTAGAGAACAAAAACAAATATTAATCATCGAAAATCGCTTTATTGTTTTTCAAAATATTCCACATAAAGATCTATACACTTTTGCATGCGTTTGAACCAGTTGTCGAAGCACTTTTTCCACTCTGATTGAGATATCTCCAAAACATGCATTCTGAACGCAGCAACTGCTTCTTTAGGTGTCGAAAAACGTTGACCTCTCAGTTTGTTTTTTACGTACGGCAATAAAAAGAAGTCATTTGGTGACAAATCAGGACTATACGGCGGATGACTCATCAAATCGATGTTTTTGGTGTTCAAAAATGCAGTTGTTTGAGCCGATGTGTGAGAGCTCGCATTGTCGTGGTGAAGAGTGATCCATCTTCGGCAGTTGGTTTTCCTGATTTCTTGGAAGACAACTGGCAAACAAATGGTTGTGTACTACTCAGAATTGACTGTTCTGCGTTGTTCTAGTGGTACGGTTGCGATATGTTCATTTTTTTCGAAAACACAGGCGATCATTTGCTTGCAAGTGCTTCGTGCTCGAACAACTTTTGTTGGATTCGGCTCATCTTGAAACACCCATACAGTCGACTGCTGCACGGTCAAAAATTTTGGAGTAAATTTTAATCTTTTCTGGGTTACATATATGACAACACCAGAACAAGTTTAAAATGTAATAATTGGGAAATATTAAAAAATGGATTTTAATATTTTTAATATTATAATTATTATAATAATATTATAATATTATATAATATTATAATAATATGTTACTAGATATAATGTAATTCATGTCGGCGTAAAATAAAGTTCATAATTGTATTAAACTTAAATAATTTTAGTCTTAAATATAATATACCTTTTATTAAAATATAGTACTGTGTATTAAAATTTATTCTTTTTCCAGATAAATTTTAATGACTTTTTAAAAAAAGATTAAATATTAATAATATTGTATTAAAATTTAATACTACGGTGATTAAATTTAATATCTGTTTTAATAAAATGTAATATTAAAATATTTAAATTTCAATAGCTTTAATATTAAATTTTAACTACACAAAAATTATAATATATTATAAAAATTTAGTACTATATTAGTTCTAAATTTAATAAAATAAAACATAAAATTTTTAGGTTTTATTTATAATTTATTTATCGTATAATTTTATTTCACAACATTCCATAATTCAATGAAAATTTAATTTTTAAATTGTTTACCCATATAAACTTAAAACTATATTATATTATATTATAAGGCATTAAAATATAAACCTTATTTCTAAAATCGTATGCTTGTAAAGGTTTTTTGTTAACAATTTGGTCTTACGTTGTTAGAAAAGTTTGAAATTCACTTTCAACTTCATAGCAATTTAAAATTGGATTATTTTCAATAATTTTGTAATTTGAACAATAAAATAATATTTGGGAGTTCAAGCTATAAATTTTTTCAATCTTTATAAACTTGTTATTTATAGAATTAAATAAAAAAATCCAGTCCTATAATGAAATCCATATTCAAATTCTACAAACTCACTTGAATACATCGAAAATTTTTCAAAAGTATCAGTGAACGGTTCGAAAAGATGCATTTGGTCGCTATTTTCCTCAATCTTTACATGTTTCAATTTGCCAAATTTTGATTTTACCATAAATTTTCTATTTTTGTGATTATTCCAAGACATTTGTTGATGTCTTTTGGCCAGTGTATAACATATATTAACGTAATTATTAATCCCGGCATTGAGTTTAGTGAAATACCTATGTTTGGATTCATATCGGCAGGACGATAGGTTTACAATCGGAGCTACTTGTTTAATAATGTTTGGATAGTGACACAAAATGTGATGCTTTAAAGGAATAACTTATAATCTTCTAATATACATTTTAGGTGACTTTCAATCAGTGAAGAAAGGTTCAAGAGCATAGTATCTGAAATTTTGGGAGCGAATACGATGTTTATTATTTGTATTATACTAGTTATGCCCCTCCATAAGTGAGGGAATAAAAGTGCAAACTAGTAAAAAATTAAAGGAAAATGTAAAATTAAGCAATGGTTTTGGCTAGCGGATAATCCTAAACTTGTTGGAGATTTATCTAAACTAATTGCAGTTGGTAATGATTTTCTGAACAAATAACCATATGCAAAACTATGAATTTTACTGTTAATCTTGTTTACATCAATTAAATTAGTTTGAACTAATTCTAACAAGAATGATCTCATTGATACTCGCGAAATTCACGAAGCAAATTTATATTTTCTTTACTACTTGTTTGAGTATCAACCCGATGCATTTTACAAATTCGACAAAAATAGATTGCGCGAAAAAGCTCGACAAATCCCAAAGTTATATTTGCTCCCAAATTATCATGACTCAAATTGACAAGAGTTCCTTTCAAAATACAATTGTTGATAGAAATACCGGAAGTTCCTAATTTTCTTATGTCGCTTACAATAATTTTTAATATATCATTAAAATTGCAATTTTTATTTTTAATATCATTTACAAAAAATAATGCGACCAAATGAATGTTTTCTAACCGCGAATTAAAATTGAAATCAAAATTTGCAATTGACATATAAATTGCCCCGATCTTGTGGATTTCTGTTTTGCTTCCTAGTGGATTAACCACTTCGAAGTCATCATAGAATAATTGTAATTGAATTACATTTTGATTAACATGAAAAAAATCATTATTTTTGAAATTATTTGCACAGCAAAATTTTTCTATAATATTTTCACTACATTTTTGATTATTTTCATGTATAAATAAGTTAAACAAAGATTCATTTTGAAATATTGATTCAAGTGTTCTTAAAATGGGCACGTATTGAAATTTACATTGAACGAATTTGTTCTTGTAGCACCAATTCAATTTGTCATATTTTCTTTCCCATCTACCACCCAATGACATACCTTGCGGACTGACATAAGAAGATTCAGTATGAAGCTGTTTGTGTCTTTTGTAAACTGTTTTAAAATTATTAAAATCATTTAAAAAATTATTTTTACATGATTTTAAAATACTATACATAATAGAGCGATCAATATTTAAATGATGTTTAATAACTTTATCAATTTGTGTAACAGCATTTTCACACATTTCACTAGCTAAATTTAAAATTTTATTGACGTTACATTCAGCAATTCCCATCGATGTTATAGTATTATAAAAATTGTTTACAACATTATGAAAACTCAATTCAGTTTCGGTTTCGGAATTAACTTCAGAAGTATTATTTGAGAAATTCATGAGATAGTTATCGATTGTAACTGAAGACGTACTCATATCAGCAAAAGTTTTTAAATTAAAATTTGATGGAGTATTTGGAACAGATGAACTACATTTTAGTGCATGACGACGTAAACCACTGAATGTATATAATTCTCGATTACATTGACAGTTAGATATGCATTTAAAAATAACTGGTTTCGGTAATGAAGCATAATGGTCATTGCGAATATGTGAAATTGTATGGGAGATAGATGGAATATGTTTATGACAAATGTAACAAAAGAAATTCATTTTATTGTAATTTAATTACGCATTAATCTTTGACTTATTTTCAAATCTTGAATTAATTTCAATCATTCAAAATGTCTGCAGAAAACATCGAAATCAATATTAAAACTATAAAATATTTTAAACAATAAATCAAATGTTTGATCAAACAAACGAAAAATTAAAAGGAACACATAAAAGTCTACCATCCAACACTATATGGTATTGCGAAATAGCTTGTTTATTTGCTCCCCATTTGTTATTGTATTTAACTGAAAATTGAAATAATATGTAAAAAATATAATATGTCCTTAAAATATTCATATTAGAAACATCTTCGAATTTTATAAATTTAGATTTAGAGGCATCAAAGTTCGGTCTTTTTTCTCTTTTGATTTCGGTCCTTGCGCTGCTGTCGGTAATAATTTTAATAATAATAAAAAATTATTAATTTCGGTATTCCACTCTGAAAAACAAATTGCATTATTTATATTTTTTTATATTTAATTTTTACCTTCAAATTCGGAACATCCCCCATATAACTCTGAATGAATAATTTTAATGTATTTTGAGTATTGTCCCTATTTGTCCAAAAAAAAGATTATGACTATTCGGATACCTAATTTCATAATCATATAAAATCTGAAATGAGCAAAAAAAGTTAATAATAATCAACATAATAATTGTTGATCTCATCTTACGAGTTCTGGATTGTAAAAAAAAAAAATGGAAAAGAACTGTATATATCAATATGTTTTTTAAAAATATTCTGCCGAAGTTTGGCTGTCTTCGCAAGTCTTTGCTTAATTTGACATTCTTGTTCAAACGCTAAGCAATTAACAAAAAATTCCTTATCGTCTGATTCTAAATCCGATGGCATATCTTCATCTAGATCCGGATTACTGTATGACTGGGAATCTTTCGGCAATTTATCATTGAATAAGCCGTCCAATTCACTGCGTTTGATGTTAATATTTTTGATTTTGTTTACCAAATATCCATTGTTTTTTTCTGGATTATAAAATAAATCCTGAAATAAATAAAAATGTAAATATAAAGCCAAGTAAGGGGGTCATAATTTTTTCTTACGATTCCATCAAATTTGCTGTCTGTGTCTTATAAATAGGAAATAAATCGACAATACTTCTTGCACAAGAAATTTTTTCTTCCTTCGTTGGATGATTTCCACATGTAGCTCGCAAAAAATTTGTTGCAACAGATACCAATGAGCGACGAGAAGAATCTTTTAAAGTTTCAGTTTTGTCATATTCATGTAAAACATGAGCCTCTTCAGCGTTTTGAATAAATGATTTTAAAGCCTTGCATAAAGACAGTTTGTATCACGTTTTAAAATCACGAATAATAAATACACTATATAATATGTAATCGTAATGCATATTATATTTAATATACATGAAGTTTCCCTTACCTGTTCGTTTATTATTACTTGTGATTTAGGATATGCTCGCTTGCTTTTCGATGATCCGCAGTTTCATGGATCAGCACTTGCTACGGTTTCGCTGCTGCTGTTATCAGGTATAACGGGATGTACTGCAATGCAAAACCAAGCACAATTTAAATATTGTTGCACAATTTCTACTAAATGTTCAGTGGGTATTTCTGTGCCGTCTCTATCTTTTAAAGTGAACAAATTGCACTCTTCGGTGGGTGGTAGCACTATAGTAATGCATTTTTATAAGATATAATTTCACTATACTCGAAAATAACATTTCACTAAATCTTACCTGATACGAGAATATCCGAAATATTTAAATTACTAGAACTATCATCTGTATGCTTTTGAAGTTTTATAAATTTGGTAATATTGTTATATACCCACTTCACTTTAATGAATCCTTACCCATTTTTACCTCTTAAATTGTTTAACTCAGGAGAACTCTCCAACATGCATGGATACCGTTAGACGTTTAATATTATGTATTAGATTCTAATACATTTGATTATTATTTAATAAAAAATGATTAAAATTTAATCCATGAATATTAAATTGCAATATAATGTATTACATTTAAATATATTTAGTTACCTTTTATTACAAAATGAAATTAAATTTTAACCTTTAACTATTAGATTTTAATTTATAGTATTATATTATTATAAAATATATTGGTTAATAGTTTTTAATACTTTTCTTAATAAAAACCAATACATTAAGGTTATTTCGTTATGAAAGTAAATTTAATATTCATGTATTATAATTTAACGTATCTTAAATTATAAAGTAATAGGTCATATTAAAATTTATTATCGCTATATTACTTTTTAAATTTATAATATTAATTTTTAATATATTACTATTATATCAAAGAAAATATTCAAAATAATATTAAATGGTAATCTTAATTATATTAAAAAAAAAATCTAATATTTTATGATTATTAAAATTAAATAATTTTTGTATTGTATAAGGTTGTAATACAAACTGAGTATTAAGAAATACTCCAAAATTTTTGACCGTGTGTTTACTTTCGGGCTCATACGCATAAATCTACGATTAATCACCTGTCACTATGTCATAGACGTGTTTTGAACCACCGCGATCGTATTTTTTGAGCTTTTCTTTCGACCAATCGACACGAGCCTGTTTTTGAGCGATTGACAAATTGTGTGGGATCCAACGCGAACAAATTTTTTTGACATTCAAATTTTTATGCAATATTGAATGTATGCTGGTCCCACTAACGCCTCAGGTTGTCTCAATCTCACGATAGGTCACATGACGATCTTGCAATATCAATTCGTGCACAGCATCAATGGTTTCCGGAACAACAACTGATTCTGGACGACCTTTACGAAATTCGTCTTGGAGTGAACTACGACCTCGATTGAATTCACCATACCATCGATAAATCGATAAACATTAGTACTTGATGGAGCTTCATCGCCAAAAATTGAATTAAGTTCATCCATGCACTCTTGCTGCCTTAATCCACGTCGAAAGTTGTAAAAAATAATCGCACGAAAATGTTCACGATTTAATTCCATTTTTTCGCCGAGATGTTGAGTTAATGAGTACTGTAAACAACACAAATAGCGTTCGAATGTCAAAACGTTCTGAGCTCGTATAATCTCAAAAATGTCAAACTTTACGATAGAGCTGTCAGTTGCCAGATTGCAACACTAAGGTTGTCCAAACCCGAAATATAAAAGGCAACCCTCGTACCAATAACCTTTACAATCAAGTCATTTAGAAATCGTATTGATTTTGCAAAACCAAAATCATGCAAACCGCATCTACACGTCTATGTTTATTAAAACATAATTTATATAGGGGGCACCGAAAATATTTCTTGCGCGAAAACCCGGTTTTGGATTATTTATTTAACGGTGATAGGCAGGAAGACAAAAATAAATCATAACTTCTGCCTATTCGATTTTTGGAAATTGCCGGAGCAACACGGAGCCGAACCATCATCATTAACCAGTCAACAGAGAAAATTATTTTACCAAATAAAAGTTTTTCTTAAATTAAAACTAAATTAAAAGTTGTGTATCTTATTTATTGTGATTAGTTTTTATATCATATCGCAAAGGCCAGTGATAAAATGAAATCAAGATATGATCTAAGAGCAGATTGCGAAGGGTTGGCATAAACTTGGTTGCGGGCTTTACAATCTCAAAAGACGAAAAAGGATTTCACCGAAGCTACAAAAATGTTTGGGAAGGTCCTTACATGTCATAAAACGAATTACCGATGTTATTTACCTGATTCAACTAGGCCCTAGAAGTAAGATTACAACGAAACATCATGAAGAAATTGAATGCATCTATTCGGTACGAACAGACTTCAGGTGGCGGTATTCTTAACAGCATCGATGTTACAGCAACAAGCAGTCCCCGACTACCCCACTACTGAGAGTTGGGTTTAAGAATTACATGTCAAGTGTAGAGTAATAGGCAGATAACGGAATCAATTGTAACTGTCCGCGATAATCATCAAGGAAAATACTTGAATTAACAATGGCCTCAATCATCAAGACAGGGGAATTGATAACGTGGAATGTTCGCCAAATACAACTAGTTGAAAGTCATTGACAAGTGCAATACACATACTTCACCAGATGCAATGGAAGAAATGATCTCGAACAGCGATAGACAAGTATATAAACGCGAAAAAATTGGAACGCAGGGACAGTGGTAATTTGATCAAGGACCAGTGCAAGTTAGGGAGTAAGAAGTATCGAGTGAAAAGTAAAAGTGAATTAGTGTACAGTGAACGAGTCTGTATCAAACGCCCGAAATTCATATTAATATGGCGCAGAAATTTCTTTGTTTAGTGACTAATATTTGTCTGTAAATGTCGCCTTTGTCCATTGTCATAAAAAATTATGAAAACGGAATCGTATAGTATCATTTGTTCTCGAATTTGCTCATTGGTTTTTCACCGGTAATAAGTGAAGCTAAATCATTAGCGCCGTATGAAAATTTTTGACAATTTTAAAACTTTGTACAAGAAAATAACCACAATTTCGTATATTGGTTTGATCTGGTAAATAAAACTGTCTGTTAACTGTTTTAACTGTCCATTATAAAATTTCAATGATATCTAAACTTTCTTTCCAGGTTTCATAATTTGCACTTGCATGACCGATTTCTTCATTTTCGGTTGTAAGCTATCGCATAACTGTAACAATAATTGTTACCACTTTATATCCTAAATTGTAAATCTCATCGAACTATTTAGTTTAAATGTTGCAAAATTCGATAGTTAAGAGTCTCGTGCTTGTTTGGTTCAAACAACGAACACGTTTTAAATTGATAAAAAGCAAACTTTCGGTTTTCTAGTTTCTGATAAACATTTTATCTTGATACATCGATCTAAAAAATTTAACATATCTACAAATTTGAATAAAACAACAGCAAATCCTATTAATGATTATATCTGTGATTACAATCATCTATAGATCAAAACTATTTTAAAACTAAAAACTCAACTAAACTACTATATACAAAACATGCGGTTTCAAACTTAAGTTAACATAAAACATGAACATCGATTAATTCTATTAAAAAATAACTCTGCGCACACATTTTCTTGTAATGTTTTAGCGGAAAGTAACATTATTTTTTTCCATTTACTTCTTGCAACCGAACAATTTTATATTTTATTTATTCTAAATATGTTTCACGTTAAAACGTCTTATGTACCTTGAATACATAATAATATGTATAACTATACTCGTGAACAACAACAACTTTCTAAAATACAAATAAAAATATTTCATATAAATAATTATAATTAAAATTAATTTTATTTGTTTGTGTTTAGAATATTTCATTAGTTTTCGTTTCAGATTTATTTGATTGAGAACTAAAATTTTATTTTTTATTTTTTTACTGTATGTTGTTGACTAGAAATACTTCAATGTTATAAGAAAATGTAACTGTGCTGTTGCAACATTATTTTTCGTTTGATCTATTTCCAACGACATATTTAATTATAAGATTATTTTTTTAAATTGTCGGGTTTAAAACATGTTCAAACTATGTGTATGTAGGTTAAGTTATGGTTTGTTACATATACGAGTTAATAATAAGTGAATTAATAATTTTTCTTTTAAAAAATCGGATCAGGTGGCCACAACCTTATTATACGCGTATTATGTTTTTTATTTCCTTTGACAATGTTTAGACACGGATCGCTAGAGTCTTTTTAAATCCATGTGTTATTTGAAAAGCGTCTGTCTCCATTTTACGTTTCCCCGTTCTATCAATCTTAATTCTTTACAATGTGCTGCCAGAACGCGCTCATTCGAATATGGTTTGTTTGTTAAGGTATTTACTTCTCTAAAATCAAGACTTTACCATTGGATTTCCTGACAAGCATTACAGTTTAGCACCGGACACTATTCTACTCTTCTATTATTCCCACATATAATCATGTCTAGCACCTAATACCTAATAATTTCAAACTTATTTCAATATTTAAATCTTTTAGTTCATTTAACAGAAATCCAAATATACCTTCACTTGTTAATAAATTGGCATTTCGTCGGCCTAAGCCTTCAGCTGCTAGACGAATCGGTCGCAAGACTTTATGAAGTTCCATAAGATAAGGACCAATATCATTCAATGCTAAAACAACACATTCTTTTACTGCCAGAAATCTTCCAATCATGTCCTCCATACTATTCTACCTTGTTTTGCAGCCAAGAATTAAATTTAATTCCATTCCTTTTTTTTTGCTTGATATAATTTTGAAGAACGATTGTGTATCTTACTGGAGATTTTCTAACGAACTTACAAATTTTTCTAATTTGTGAAACTGATTGTTTGTAATTATCAAACAAAATAGTAATATTATGTTCTCGGTTACAAATATAATAATTAGAATCTTCATAATCGTTATATTCGTCTTCATCTTCAGATTCCTCACTTGAAACATTTACTTCACCATCAGCTATAGCAATTTCTCTATGTTTTATAACACGCAAGTAACTGCTTAGTAGATGGCGTGTGAATAGCATAGTTGATTAATGATAGATGATATTTGACCAAATTTTTTCATAAAAGCAGCACAATAATTTGTTGCTGCAACTATGTCCGTTTCTAAATTCAAGTTGAAATTTTGTAGGCTTTTCAATTCTAATGTTTTAGATACCAATTCTAATGTTCTCTGAGCATCACAAGAACCCAAATTGAAATCTTCTTCCAAATGGTGTACATTAATGTTTAAATATCTATGATTTCTTTTACTTGTCCATTCGTCTAAAATTATAGAGAATTTGTTCTTATTCTTTTTTATTGAATCTAATTCAATAATAGTTTCAGCTTTGGCATTGTCATAAAACGCATGAATGAGATCCATTACTCTAGAGCATTTGAATTCTTTGAGAGTGGTTTACTTAATTTAAAAACCGGTTTTCGAACGTGACAAATTTATTTAAAAAACCGGGTTTAAAAACCCTTGTTAAAAACCCGTCAAACCCTAGTCACAAGTCGACAGTCTGCCCTAAAATCCCAAAAGTTATGGAAAAGTTAGCCCTATTTTGCCGTATGGGCAATATAATTAAAATGCCAACCACTGACGAAGAATTACAGCGTGCGAAATTAAATTTTTATTAAATAGGCGGCTTTCCTGGTGTTATAGGTGCAATCGGTATGAAGATTATATTATTGATTAATTTAGTTTCTATCAAATTTTTTCAATGTGTACAAGTATTTTTTTTCAGATGATAAACATACATAAAAATTCAATCTCCAGGTGGTGACATTGGAGAAGTTTATAGAAATATGAAAGGATATTTTTCAAAAAATATGCAGTGCATACGTGATCACGCATTGTAGATATATGACATTGATGCAAAATGGCCAAGCTCAGTGCATGACCACACTATTTTAGACAATTCTTTTTTAATGGTAAATATTCATATTTTCAATATTATATCTATACCTAGCATAAAAATCTGCGGCGTAACTACAAGGGCGCAAACCCCGCGCTGCGGGGGGCCCGTAACGTTGAGGGGCCCTCCGCAACGCGGGTCCTGTGGTCTTGTTTAAGGAGGATATTTTGGAAATATCAGCAATATGAGAATTAGCTGAAGTTCTAGTAATAAAATTTCCAACAATACTTTCCAGTGTTTCGCAAGTAATAACATGATTATTGTTGTTTCTTAAGTTGCCTGTTACGGTCGCAACAGCGGAACGATCTTTTTCTAAATTGAAAATAATAAACAATTATTTGCGCAACTCCATCAGGGCAGATCGTTTAAGTGATTTAGCCATTCTTTCTATTGAAGCAAAAGCGGTGGGCGAAATGGAAACATATAGATATTTTTATTAGGGATGTTGCCAATATTAAGTCAAGAGCAAAAAATCTAACATTCTAAAGGGTGGGGAAAACTCCCGCTACCATTTTGATTGCGCGTCATCTTGGTTATGTGACGTTTAGCTCAATTTCGCATTAACCATTGTGTTGAGTAGACGCCCAAATTTTATAATGGATAAATATACGCCACAAGAACGAGCAGAAATAGTCACAATATTTATTGAAAATAATCGTTCCATTATTGCCACTCAGCGGAAATTTCGTCAAAAATATCCTAATCGTCCAGTGCCTCACAAAACCACGATGCGAATTTTTGACAGTACGGTACGACAGCAGACAGACCTAGTTCTGGAAGACAACGGACGTCTCGTAACGCTGAAAATGTGGCTCTCTTGCGCGATAGTGTTGCAGAGTCTCCAGAAACATCAATTCGGAGACGTGGTTCCCAGTTACATATTTCTGCACGCAGTTTAAGGCGAATTTTGATAACTGATTTGAAAATGTTCCTGTACAAAATTCAATTGGTCCATAAATTGTTACCGAGAGATCATGATCAACGAGTTGAGTACAGTAATGCAATCCTAAGACTGTCTGGTGAAATTGAAGATTTTTCGTCTAAATTGATAATCAGCGATGAAGTTCATTTTTTTCTCAGTGGCCACGTCAATAAACAGAACAGTCAGTTTTGGTGAACACACAATCCTCAATTAATTCATGAAACATCATTGCATCCACTAAAAACAACTGTATGGGGTGGTATTCATGCTGGAAACATTATTGGTCCCTATTTTTTTGAAAATGACCGAGGTGTTGAAGTTACTGTTACTGCTGAACGGTATCAAGACATGATTCGAAATTTTCTTGTGTCTGAAATGGAACATCAAGGACTAGAAGATATGCAGTTTCAGCAAGATGGGGCTACAGCATACACAGCCCGTTCAACAATTCAATTATTGAATGACGTTTTTCTACGAAGACTAATTTCGCGAAATGGCGATTCAGCATAGCCAGCCAGTACTCCGGATTTAGCAGCACCAAAGTTTTTCTTATGGGGTTTTTTAAAATCAAAAGTTTATGTGAATAAGCCCCAAACGATTCAACATCTTAAAAACAATATTCGTCACGAAATTGAAGAAATTCAGCCTGAGATGTTGCAGGATGTCATGAAAAATGCCTTAAAAATAGCCGAAAGTTGCATAGCGAATCGCAGTCACCATTTAGCCGATATACTTTTTCAATCATAACGAAAATAAAATGTAAAGACCAAATAAACTTTTTATGAAAACCAAACTTACTTATCATTTCTTTGAACAAAGCTATAGGCAATCAAGATGTGAGCGGAACCTTTGCCCCACCCGTTAGTACATATTTATATTTGTATTTTTATTATTTTTTTTATTATTCTTAAAAAATGAATATATTAAATAAAAAAGCTATATTTTCGATGAGCAACAAATTTATTACTCTGAAGAGAAAGATACGCAAGGTGGAAGGAGGATAGTCTAGGGGCCTACATTAAGTTTTGCGGGGGGGGGGGGGGACAATTTGTAGTTACGCCACTGATAAAAATATACAACTACATATAATGTTTTACATTAACGGGCTCACGTTTTAACCAGAAATCTGGTCGAGAGACTATAGGGAGTTTGGAAAAGAAGGTTCCCAGCTTTAATTCCTGGATTTCGAGTAAGGGTAATTTTATTTATTTAAAAGGTGTCTTTTAAATATCTAATTTTAATTTGGAGACCATTTAAATGTCTAGTGTTGCTGCTGCTGTTCTCTTTATAATTTGTTAACAGAATGGAAAGTGATATTCTCGATATTGCCAAAGTAGATACGACAAAGAACCATCTTTTCTGACGAAACTCATTTTCCACTCAACGGAATCTCATTTTCCACTCAACAAACCCATGTAGACAAAACCACGTAGACAAAGAAACGTAAAAAAACACGTAAGCAAAACTAAGACGAATCCGCGTAGACAAATCCGCGTAGATTAGGTTAGGTTAGGTTAGGTTAGAGTGGCTGCTATTGCACACTTAGGCCAATAATGGCCCATTGTGATACCACAGGATCCAATCTCCCCTTACTCCCGCTGGAACCAACCCGAGCTACTGATGTAGCGTAAAATATCTCGCATCCCAAAGTCCGCGAGTTCAGAAAGGCTGTCCATGTTGTACACACCCAAGTACTTACGTCTTTTGTATGATAGTGCTGGACACGAGCATAGGAAGTGAACTAACGTCTCTTCCTCCTCTTCGTCCATACAACTTCTACAAAAGTCATTCGTCTCTAGACCCAGCCTTCTCGCATGTTCCCCAAAAAGGCAGTGTCCTGTCAGTATCCCTACGACCAATCCTAAATCTCGTTTTTGTAACGATCTAACGGACAGGCATGTGGTCACAACCAATAGATACTTCTATTGTGGAACTAGAAGCCCAGATCGAAAACAGAAAAAAATACGTTAATCAGGCGGAGGCTTCCTTGGTGGACTCTTGAAGCGCGGCTATGGCTCAGGCAGTTTGGGCGTGGGATTTTGGATGGAGAAGCTTGCCGAATTCTGGAATTGCCACCAGATGGAATTATATATTTATTATAACCAAGAGTTGGATCGCTATACCACTAGCTCAGACAGCCATACTTACCACGAGAACTCACCTATCCTGTCACGGTCCCCTCCTCACTTTCACTTAAATCACTCCATCTTAGACAACTAAATCACTTGACAAAGAAAATACATCGCAAAAACGAGCAACCGACAAGGTGAATTAAAGCAAAAAACTAGTACTTGTAAGTTCTGAATAAATCATTCTAAATAAGTTTTATTTAAGAAATTCAAAATGGAGAGGAAACACTTTTTCTTAAATCTATCAAGGATTAGTTAATATTAGTAAATATAGGTAATTCTAGAAACTAATAAATCACCAAAAACAATACATAACAAATTATTTCTAACCGTTGGAATATTATCAAAATAGCAATAATATTCGCCAAACCAAGAAAAAGAAATCAGAAAAAAATATAAAAAATTGGAAGTAATTTGTTATGCAAAAACAAAATTTATGAATAATTATTAAAGATTAGGCCATTTATGAAATTATTTATGGATTAGTTTTAAATATTTATAGTAATTAATAAAAAAAGTATTATTAAATAAAATATTAAATAAATTAACGGTTTGTATTTTGACGGATTTATCAATCCAATTTTTCTTCCATGTTGGTTGAGTTGTGGTTTACCATACGTTATGCCGTACGGTGTATGGAAGCCATGATGAAGATAATTTTAATACACGTCATACTCAAAATTTTCCACGGTTTTTGATTGAATTTTATTTCACAGTTAATGCGTTTGCTTAATCAATTTGTAATGTTTGTGCACGTATAAATTTCACTAAAAGTTAGTGATCACTAATTTTGTCGTTCACTCATGCTTTTATGTGTACGAATAATTTTAGTATACACTGTCCTTATACACATAAGCATTTGTTATTACACAATAATGAATGAAAAATTCCGAATATAATTTACGATACTACTAATTCATTCAATGTAACATGCAATTAGTACAATGCCTTGATTTAGGCCAGCACGGAATTTACACTTAACACTTAATATTAAAGTATTTATAAGTACGAATTTTTTTTTTTACAACAGTTTTTTTTCACGTGTACTTAAAACACTATAGCACTAAAAGTTCGCTTTTCTTCATCAACGTTTTTATAAATTCGAAACCCACTTATAGAATTTGTGAGTTTTAGAACGCACTATCGATTTTGGAATTTTATCATTCCATTGATAATTGTAGTTTTTTCATCACATGCATTTATTTGACTTTTAGTTAGTAATTTTTTTATAAAGAATTATTATTATTATTTTATATGAATTATTATCGTTGAATTATTTAATAGTTATATTATATATATTTTATTAGATGAATTATTATTACGGTTTATATCAGTCGATACACAAAATTATTAAAATGTTATAATAATATAAGTTCATATAGTTAATAAATTTCATATATATTTAGCTTAGAATTTATTTAGTTTTATATAATATAGTAAAATAGTTAACATTTAATTTATAAAAAAAAATAATTTTAAGTTAGATTTTACTTAATTTAGGCAAATCAATTTTTAAGAATTTTTTTATTTGAACTATTCAGAACTTAAAACTCGACTCCCCGCGTGTTTATTCAATTCCCTTTTTATAGGTAAACAAAAAACCGTAATCATCATCGTGCGATATTTTTTTTCGTTGTCAAGATCGGAAAGCGATCTCGTTTATCCATTGATTATCGTTTCTTTTAACGGAAAAAACAAATACTTTTCGCTAGTACATTTCAATATAGGTAACATAATATAAACTAGGGGATGACCACCGTGCCTGATCTTGGGGCGAACAAAATTCGTAACATTTTCCCAGAGATACAAATGCCTTGGAGCGCCGCAGGTCCAGTTTTGGCCAAACCTGTTTTGCTACCCGCGTAGATTACTACGTAGACAAAACTATCCAGACAAATCCGCATAGACAAAGCCACGTAGACAAATCCGCGTAGACAAAACCACATAGAAATAACTATGTAGATTAGACCATGTAGATAAAACCATGTAGATAAAACCACGTTGACAAATCCGCGTAGACACATCCACATCCTAGTTAAAACCACGTTAACAAAATCGCAAGTACAAAACAATGTAGACAGAATTTTGTAGATAAAACCTCGTAGACAAAACCACATAGACAAATGCGCGTAGACAAACCCATGTAGACAAAACCACGTAGGCAAATCCGCGTGAACATAACCATGAAGACAAAACCACTTATACAAAAACTAAAGACACAAAACCGCATCGACAATATCAAGTACACCAAACCACGTAGACAAACCACATAAATAAATCCGCGTAGACAAAACCACGTGAGCAAAACCACGTATAGAAAATCATGTAGACAAAACTACGTAGACAACACCACGTAGACAAAACCACGTAGACAAAACCATGTAGACAAAATCACGTTGACAAATCCGCGTAGGCGAATCCGCGTAGACAAAACCACATAGACAAAACCACGTAAACAAATTCGCGTAGACAAAAGCACGTAAACAAAACCAAGTAGACAAAACCACGTAGACAAATTCTCATGGGCAAATCCGCGTAGACAAAACCACGTACAGAAATCCAAGTAGCAGAACCACATAGACCACGTGGACAAATCCGCGTAGACAAATTCGCGTAGACAAAACCATTTAAATAAAACCAAGTAAACAAAACCGCGTAGACAAAACCATGTAGACAAATCCGCGTAGACAAAACCACTTAGACAAAATCGCGTAGACGATAAATCCGCGTAGACAAAACCACGTAGAGAATTCCACGTAGGCAAAACCACATAAACCACGTGGACAAATCCGCGTAGATAAATCTGCGTGGACAAAACCATGTAGACAAAATCACTTAAACAAAACCATGTAGACAAACCACTTAGAAAAAACCACGTAGACAAATCGGGGTAGACAAAATCACTTGTTTACGTGTTTACGGAAAAAGTTTCAGCACAAGAGTTTGGTAAAACTCCTCACATAAAAATTTGACTCGCACACTTTGAACGGTAATTTTTAAGACATGGTCAAATGTTGAGTGTGAGATATATGCAATCGAGTTTTCCCGAACTCCCTACATGAAAATTGACCTGAAATTTTTTTCCAAGTGTGACTATTATTAAAACCTTTCATTTGAATCTGGCTGGAAACATGACGTTTTAATCGGTCAATTTTTAAAAAATTTCAAATTTTGATTGAATGATATATTTGTATACAAATTTCCCTATAGGGAAATAAATATTCTAAACAATTATTAATGCTATTAAAATTTTAGTTTATTGTTTTATATTTAACGGTTTCAGTTGATTTTTTTGTTGTACAAAACAAATATTTTTGGTATAAAAAATATTTTCGGCTGAAAGATATCGGCTAAGAAATAACGCCTGATGACTCTCGGCTGAAACAATAATATTTGACATTTCATATTATATTTTTGGCTGCGATAGCAAAGACACTATCTGCAGTATCGATTTTTTTTACTGTCGGCTGGAAACTATCGGTTAACTTTAACACGGTTATTCTCTTAGGATTACTATTAATTCTTGTGTAGAGAATAAGTTAATTAATCTGAAATCGTTAAATATCGAAACAGAAGTCTCAAAATGCATCGAGGCATTTGGTTTAGTTATCCGAGGTACTCAACAAAAGGTCCTAGTGGTTGTGTGGCCGATACCGATCTACAAGAATTGGCAGCTTTCATAAAAGTGTTTATGTTTTTCCGCCGGAAGTAAAAGCTTCAATAGGAGCTTTGCGTTTTTACGTGATTTGAAAAGTATGTAAAGAGTGTTCAAATTTGAGGTATCTTTTTAAATATTCCGCCATTTATAATTTTCGCACTAGAGTATATATGTTATTAGACAGATGTGTGGGGTTTGCTAGTACCCCCATCAGGCGCCTCCCCGGGTGGTGGATAGGGGAACGCTTGCCAGATATGGTAGGTACCGGGGAAATTAAATACTCGGGGCGGACCAAAAACTAGCACACCAAAGCTAAGGTGGTACTACATACGCCGATGGCTGCGTGGCTAAGAGGGTGCTTAGTCGTTAGTATGTGAACTCCGAATTTGGCGTCATTCGGTTTAAACCCATAGCCTTCCTATGATAACGCAGAGCTCTGTCATAGGCGACCGTTAATTTCTCGTGCTACTCGTGGGACTAAAATAAAAATTTAAGATGAAAAATAATGATGAAAATAATAGCCTAATAATATTAGGAAACGAGATGGATGCGTCTATAGAAGCATCAAATCAACCGGGCCGCTCCATACCTTCTTCGGATGTTAGTACCATAGATTCTGGGGGGAACCAACCCTTGGCAAATAAAGGGAACAACTTTCCTAAGAGCATGAAAATGTTGAGATCACCACCTCCACATGTAACTAAACGTACACTACAATTAGAGACAATTGTGCCAACAGTGACTGCCTCCACAGTAACTGCAAAAGACGCAGTGCAGTCTCCTTTGAAAAAGGAACTTCATTACAAATGCCGAGCATCAACAAACATTATAAACAGCGAGGATCTGTTAACCAAGTTTCAGAAAATGGAGAAACTAATCGCGCAGCTGAGTAATGAAGTTGCTAAACTGAAGAGAGAAAACTCTACACTAAAAAATAAAAACAAGGTTAAAAATAGTAAAGCTGAGGTTTCAGCACGAGCTAACAACCTGCCAGTCAACCATATTCAGCCATCAACCAGTCAACATCATTCAAATAACTCCAACTGGCTGCTGCAGCAGTTTCCAGTCTCTCAACAAAATAGATTTAATGCTCTGAGTATAGAGGATTATTTCACAGATGAGGACGAACTGGAAGCAGAAGTTTCCAGAGCTAATAACAGAAATCCTAAGAAACGTAGGCGTACAAAAACGAAAACTCCCCCAAAAAATAATACACAAAGTGTGAACAGTAACACTGAACAGAAAAACCCAAAAATACCACTGCCTCCACCCATTAATGTGAGCAATATCAACAATTTCGAACTTTTTCGACAAAAAATAATAAAAAACACTAGTGAATCAACTAATTTTAAGGCGCTCTCAAACAGTGACATTAGAATTACCTTTCAAAATGAAAATGATTACAGAAATGTCAAAAAATTACTGGAAGAATTAAAAAATTAATCTAGCAACCAACTAGAAAATATTCAATATCACACCTACCAGCTGAAGAGTGAAAAGGCCTAGAGTGGTTATCAGAGGCTTACCTTCTTCTTTTAGTCACGATGAAATTAAAGCAGACTTAGAAAAAATGGGACATGAAGTCGCAGGTATTACCAACATATACAAAATGGTCACAATTGTTGGTGTAAAAGTCAGGAAACACTTTCCATTGTTTTACATCGACTTAAAACAAAAAGACAACAATAAAGAAGTATACAATATCAAGAAACTTGCGTACTGTATAGTTAAAATTGAGCCACCTAACAAGACAAGGGGAATTCCACAATGTACGAATTGTCAACAACTTGGACATACCAAGAGCTTTTGCTATCGTCAAACCAAATGCGTTAAATGCGCGGAAAATCACCACACGACAACATGCAAGAAAACACCAGATATCGCGCCTTCTTGTGCTCTTTGTCAAGAACAAGGGCATACTGCAAATTATAAAGGATGCAGAGTATATCAGAACAAAATTAAAAGTCAACAGAATAATAGAACAAGCGCAGTGCAGCGATTACAAACCAAAGTTGCTAAACCACAAACAACAATCACACCATCAACAGTTGGATTATCCTATGCGCAAATCATCAACGAGTCTAATAACATTGAAATTATTAAAATGCTTAGCCAAATTCAACAGTCACTTGGTCATTTAACAGAGAGGGTGGCAAAACTGGAAATCTGTATTTATCCACCAAGCGAAAAAGTCAACATACTCACAAATGATTAACTCGTTCCTGCGCATTGTAGCTTGGAACGCTAATGGGCTCAACCAACGAGCCCAAGAACTGGAAATATTTCTCCATACAAACAACATTGATATTGCGCTGATTTCAGAGACGCATTTCTCCAACAAAAGCTTTATCAGAATAAGGGGTTTTAATTCCTACTGGACAACCCATCCTAGTGAAAGAGCCAGAGGTGGTTCAGCTGTACTAATTAAAAATAATATCAAACATAATCAACACGAGGATATTCGTGAAAACTATTTGCAAGCAACTGTTATCTCAATCCAATATAATGGCGCAGATCTAAATATTGCAGCAGCGTACTGTCCTCCACGGCATACACCAACGAAGTTACAATTTAATAACGTCTTCAATAAGCTCGGTCCAAGATTTATTATTGGTGGGGACTACAATATAAAACATACAGCTTGGGGTTCCAGGCTTATTTCTCCTGGGAAAAGAAACACCTTGTTCAATGCCATTCATGAAAACAAATGCGAATATCTGTCCCCAGGGGGGCCAACGTATTGGCCAACGGATACAGGAAAAATACCAGATCTACTGGATTTCTTCATCATAAAAGGTATTCCTCTAAGTTACACTAGAGTCGAAGGAATTAACGACCTAACATCTGACCACATTCCTGTACTGTTGTCAGTAAGCGCTATAGTAATAAGAAACAGAAAAAGCAAAACCTTACTAATAGATTCACGGATTGGGACATCTTCAGAGAAAAATTGGAAGAGCTAGTTGAATTAAAAGTTAGCATTAAAAGCAACGAAGAATTAGAACAACAAACAAACAATTTCATTGAATACACTCGAATGGCTGCCAGATTAGCTACTCCTGAATTAAAGGACAAAGCGGAGATTGAAGTCAAATACCCGGCTGAAATCAGGGAACAAATCAAGGCAAGAAAAGGGCGAGGAGAATATGGCATCTCACCAGAAATCCCGCTGATAAGACAACTTTTAATCGAATTTAGTAACAAAGTCAATAGGCTAATCAAAAATTTTAAACAGAATTGCCTCGATAACTACTTAAGCGGACTAGGTCCAGAAATGGATAAAGACTTCTCGTTATGGAAAGCAACCAGAAGATTTAAACGACCTGTAGTTCGAGTACCACCTTTAAGGAATGCTCAAGGCTGTTAGGTTCGACAAGACAAAGAAAAAGCGGAACTCTTTGCTCAACACCTAGCAGCAGTATTCCAACCCCATGACATTCAATCCAACATTGATGTAACACCTGTTTATCAACCAACTCAGGACTTTAAAAGGGTGACGCCAATGAAAATTCTGAAGAAATCGACAAAAATCTTAATCATAAAAAAAGCACCAGGAATTGATGAAATATCACCGGGTCTATGCAAGGAACTTCCACGTAAAGCAATCATCTTGATCACATACTTATTTAATGCCTGTATGAGATTGAAGTATGTATCCAAATGCTTCAAAATTGCCCAAATATTTATGCTAAAGAAACCAGGTAAACCAGATGAAGAAGTAACATCATACAGACCAATCTCACTGCTTCTAACCTTATCAAAGCTGTTCGAGAAACTGCTACTAAAACGTCTAAAGCCAATGGTAAACGTTCCTGATTTTCAATTTGGATTCAGGAATAACCACTCCACAATAGATCAAGTCCATCGAATAACTGCGGTAATAGAGCAAGCGTTAGAAGTAAAGAAATATTGTCCCGCCGTATTTTTAGATGTATCCCAGGTCTTTGATAGGGTTTGGCATGAGGGATTGACATTCAACATGAGCAAAATGCTACCACAAAACTATTGCAAGCTGCTTGAATGATACCTCTCTGATCGCCAATTCAGAGTCATTCATGAAGAAACATGTTCGGACTTTTATCCAGCGATTGCGGGAGTTACGCAGGGAAGCGTATTGGGTCCCCTCCTCTATCTTCTTTATACTGCGGACATACCTACGACGAATAAAACATTCATCGGCACGTTCGCTGACGACACTATAATTATGTCAGTAGACGAATCTCAACCAAGAGCAGTGGAAAATCTTCAACGTGCAATGGACAACGTTACTCAATGGACAATTGACTGGAAATTCGCACTGAAAGAGCTCAAATCAACTTATGTGACATTTATGCTTCGACATAAAAATAACACTCTTCATATATACCTCAATGGGGTGCAAGTGCCGCAGGCTGAATCGGCAAAATACCTTGGTCTGCATTTAGATTCAAGGCTCAACTGGAAACATCACGTGAGACAAAAAGCTGAACAGATACGATTGAAACAACGTCAAATGTACTGGTTAATTGGACATCATTCCAAAATGAACCTGTATTGCAAAAGACTGGTATACCAGACTATCTTCAAACCAATATGGATGTATGGTGCGCAGCTATGGGGTTGTACACATAAATCCAATAGAGACATTATACAACGAAGCCAAAATAAATTTCTTCGAATGGTCACCAACGCCAACCGATTTGTGACTAACAAGGAAATCCACAATGATTTAGAAATACAATTGATAGACGACGTTATCCGGGAATGTGCCATAAAACATGAAAAGAGACTTCTTACCCACACCAATCCTGAGGCCGTACAACTACTGGACAGTACAAACGAAGTAAGGCGGCTCAAACGAATCAAACCACACGAGCTAACTGTATGAAAATTATAAACCAAGGGAACTGGACACTGGTCCAGCAGACCCACACAAGTTTATGCTTATCTCATAAGTACTAATGTCAACCTTACTAATGAATTAATAATGTTTAAGATTGTAGTAGCCATATCAATAAAGTTGTTATTAAAAAAAAAAAAAAAAAAAAAAAAATTGGACAGATGACAAGTACAAACATTGCGGGTATTATTAATGCTATTGAAAGTATCAATAATAAATTTGAAGAAACTGCTTCAGTTCAAGATCAGAGAAGCAACATATATCATCGTAGTGGTCGTTCAAGTGAAAATATTGCAGCTGATAGCACAAGTGTTATTGAAGAGCCAAGGATATCAATTCATTCACAGCAATTAAACCTCAAACCAACAACTTTTTACTTTGTTTTTTATTGTAATGGTTAATTGTGATTGTTCACTATTCAATATACAAAGATCTTCACGCAAAGGTTTACAAAATAAAGTTAACAGAAGAATTAAAGTTCATTAATTGAGCCATAGAAAAACAAGAAGCAAAAAGAGTTACTGCATGGTGTAATTTTGGTGTTGTGGCATAATTGTTCCATATTTTTTCGAAAATCAAAATG
Source organism: Nephrotoma appendiculata (assembly GCA_947310385.1). Taxonomy (NCBI): domain Eukaryota; kingdom Metazoa; phylum Arthropoda; class Insecta; order Diptera; family Tipulidae; genus Nephrotoma; species Nephrotoma appendiculata. Next base: position 171,905,751 of record OX371225.1, read on the forward strand.
GTCATGCAATTATTGTGAATGGAGCTCGATATCGAGAGATGACTAGAATTTTTTTGTGGAGTCAATTGGAGGATATTGATGTGCAGAATATGTGGTTTTATCAGGCTGGTGCAACATGCCACACAGCAACGGAATCGATTGATTGAAAGAGAAGTTTAATAATCGAGTAATTTATCGAATAATAGACGTAAATTGGTCACCTCCAAGGCCATGCGATTTAACGCCATTGGACTTCTTCTTATGAGGTTTTTAAAAGAGTAAAGTTTATGCGGATAATCCTCAAACTGTTTAACACCCCAAGAGAACATTTTAGAGCAAATATCACTAATTGAACCATCATTACGCGAAAAAGTTATTTAAAATTTTGGTAAAAGATTGACGGCCTGCCGAGCTAGCAGAGGAGGTCACTCGAATGACATTCTTTTTCATTATTAACCGGAACCAATGTACTTTAATTTCCAATAAAAATAAATAAATATTTCACACAATTTAATTTAAAATTTAAAAAGATACCTCAAATTTGAACACCCTTTAGCTTACGAGAACTGAAAGAACCTTAACCATGAACTAAAAGATCGTAAATTAATTTTGCAACAATATCAGCCCGAATTATCAGTTTTCCAATATTTAAGCGCCAATGAGGATTTTTGATAGAACCTGTTTTCAGCATACATTATATCCTTGAACAGCCCATTTCATACGAATTGTTTGATTGGGGTGACATTAACACGCAAGCTGATTGATTTTTGGCCTATTTTGACTTTTGCAAATATTTTGAAAAGTATATAAAAGACAACGGATTATATGGATTAAAGACAACAAATAAATTATTTTGAGCATATACACCATAGGGGCTGGTAATGCTGGTCTGCAAAATATGGAACAACCTTGTTCAAATCCCCACATCGAATGAATGGCTTAGCTGAATCAGCTGCTCATATATTTTGAGACACGGGTAATTAACAGCAATATATTTTTACCTTTAAAATGGGTAAAAACTTGAATAAAAGAAATATTTCGCAAAATGCACCGAATCATCAATATAATAAACACGTTGTTTATTGTTATAATACCACCCTGTTTATATAACACGTATAATTTTAATACATAATAAACACTACACGAAATTTATATGTAAAAAAATATGTTTTACCTTAATCTACCTAACATTTGAGTGTAACAACATTTTTATATTTTAATAAATAATATTTAATTTAACATTTTACATTTTGTTTTTTGCTCGTCTTTTAATAATATTTTAAAATTGCAACTACTGTTAAAATCATAATAATAATAATTTTAAAATTTTCCTGACTTATGTGCGCAAAAATCGTACGAGTGGTAATCGTACGAGTTCTTAGTGGTAATTTATATTAAATTTTTTTGTACTGTGCCCTCTTTAATACAATTTTTTTGTTATTGTTGTAAAGCGCATATGCATGCATACATACTTCATTTGCGAGTAAAGAAGATCATTATTGCACATAAATTGATGATATAAAATTGAAGTATTATTATAATAAATGATCATTTAACGTGCCAATATATAATCAAAGTGGTAAATAATATTAAATATTTTTTTATCTCCAACTGAGTGATTTTGATTTTTTTATAATGCTCCATTTTGCTGCAGTCAATGAACTGAAAAGTGTTACGTTTTAATAAATAAAAAGCCTAAAAGGGATGTTTCAATTTTATTTGTTCTTAGGCCGGATTCATACTTCCTCGTTCATTCATTCAAACATTTTTTTCGACCTATCATTTCTTGCGAATAAATTGCAGAACATCATTTTAGACTATTGATCGAAAAAATTGTTTGAATGAATGAGCGATGAAGTATACATCCGGCATTACTTTTATTTTCTTTCTGTGTTACTTAAACTATTTTTTTTTAATTTTACGGCTGATTATGTAACTTAAAAAATAAATTCAAGTTAATTTTAATACAACGTAGATCCTTAACATTTCTTCTTTCATTTTTATTTATTGTTCAAATTTAAGGGAAAATAGTAAAATAATAAAGAATATATCTTTATAACGGAAGTCGAAGTTATTTCCGTTATCGTTTAAACATAAAACTAGAAAAGTGAAATTAATCATACGATGGCACATTAATCATACGATGGCCAAGGTAGTATGTGAGGGAGCTTCTCAGATTTTCTAAAGTGGTCGAGTAATTATTTTTTAGCGAATAAAAGAAACAAGTTGTCTCATAATTGTCTTTACTTTAACCTTAGTTACGTTTCTGGCATTGGGAATTTCTTCAAAAAATAAATTATAATCCGTCAAATGCTTTTTCTTATAAATTTTTTTATTATTTTAGATTATTTTATTTCGATTTTAGAAAGTACAAAAATAATGTTGTTTTAAAGTTTTAAGTAAATCTAATCTAAATTAACTAGATATAAAACAAATTACAATTTGCTCCTCCTTAGATCCTATGGTATCACGTTGTGTTGAAATATTCATTCAACTTGGTTCATCATTCTGGTGGTGGTGATGTAACTCCTCTCGCCATAGATTGGACCAAAGGTGCTTAAGCGGAATTTGGACCAATTCTGTATCTTCTGGTTTTACCTAAGAATGTTTCATTTTGCTTAAAGTGTGAGGATTGTAATTATAGATATATGTATGTCTCGTGAATGAGTGGATATTGTGTTTTTTACATGAAGTTGAATCTCCCAGAGGTGTTTTAATCCTACAATCCCTGAGCAACCATTAATTTTTAATTATAAGTCTGTGTAAAAAATCGAGACTATAATATTTTATACAATATACAAAATCGAAACATAATTAGCATATTGGCAAAAAATTTAACACGTTCTATTTATTTCTACGTAACACTGTCTTATATCCTTCAACCTAGGAAATCACTAGCCCTTTTTAAGCAAATAGTTTGCAAGAGCTATGCCGGATGTCCTTTGATTGAGATGATATAGTGGTCATATTTGTGAGCAGAACGGAATATAGCGGCTAAGTCGGAGCCCTACTGTACAAATTTCACAAAAACAATATCTATTGAAATCATTTCGTTCGAGCCGATCTTATTTCTAAATAAGGACTTGAATGCTATTTGACCACCAGCTAAATTAAAAAATTAAATAAAAAGACCCGTGGCCTCATTAATTATTTTATTGTGACCGTCAGATATCTAGTTAACGAAAAACACAAGACACAACACGAAACAACATGGTGAAACATAATAAAAAAAGCGCAACATAGTGTGACATAACGCAACAAAGTGCACAGTTCGAAACATGCAGCAATATCACACAATATGATGTTACTGTAAGCACTATAACGCAACATGATGAAACATCAAACATTGGGTGCAACATCATGCAATATTAGTGAAACATCATCCAACAAAACGCAACATGGTGAAATAATACGCAACACAGTGCTGTTCACTGCAAAAAATGGTTGTCGTAGTGAGTAGTGTCAAATATACATCGGTGTTACTCCATAGTAACTTTATCGCAGTGAACGACATTTAGACATTTTATGTCAATCTGTCAATTTTTATTTATACCCATAATATACTACAGAGTATTTGAGTCTAGAAGTGTGTCCATAATTATAATGAGTGAGAATAAAAGAAAAATTATTATTTCTATGGCTGTAGGCCACGGAAATAAACTAATAAATAATATTGAAAATATTTCTAAATTAAATTCGTACGATTTATCTGATTCGGAAGAGGACGAAGAATTATTGATTATTTTGTGCTGAAAAGAAACCGCGTATTCATTTGTACGTAGAGAGGATAATGAACAATTATAATTCAATAGAATTTCAGCAGAATTTTCGTATGCCCAGAGAGGCGTTTGAGATGCTTCTTGCAACATTTAATTCAAATCACCACTTGGTACGTGGTGGGATAATTTACGTATATTACCAGAAAAGCAATCATTTGTCGTTATATGGTTTCTGGCTACTCCGGATTCGTATAGATCTGTTGAGGAACGCTTCGATTTGGCAAAATCAACTTTATCAAAGATATCTTTTAGAGTAGTCGATTTTTTGAATTACCTAGCTAATAAATTTATTAACTTCCCGACTGCGCACAGAAATTAAAGATACATTTTTTTAAGTACAGAGGGGGTTGGAAGAAGCCGTTGGGGCAATTGATGGTACGTACGTCCTATGCGGGGTACCTGCGGATCAAAGAATGGCGTACACCACCAGAAAAATGTTCACCGCTGTGACACTACAAGCAACTTGTGACCATAAAATGTAATACATAGACTGTTTTGTAGGTTTCCCGAGCTCGGTACACGATAATCGCATTTTTCGGAATTCCGAGGTTTATAAAAATGTGAAGCAGAAAGTGGGGTTTTACTTCAACCAAGACGAAAGACTTTTGGGTGGCAAGGTGTACCCAATAGAAACTTGGTGTATTCTTCCATTCATTGATAGAGGAAACCTTACGGATCACTGCTTCGTGCAGGTAAATAACTCATATTTCCATTAGGTATTTTTAATTAATTATTTAATTAATTAATTAATTAATTAATTGAGCGAACTTTTGCCCTCCTTTTTGGCCGTTTTTGAAGGCTTCGCTATTTAGACATAAAGAAAATCGAATGGATACCCGCAACAATCATTGCAGCATGTGTTTAACATAACATATGCATTGAATTTCCGTAAATGAATGTGGCGGATTATTTGAATTAATTTCATCGCTATAATTGAACTGAATTGGTACTCCACCACTATTACTAGCTTTTTGTGAATCCTTGTATTTTTGATTTTTTTGTTTAAGGGTCGCAAATTTCCACTTGCACTGTTGTGCATTAAAATTAATGTTTGGTTACAAAGCGTACCAGATATTCGTTCATAAAACTGTTTATTTCGAAGTCCCCCTTCTGACGATTCCTTATGAAATTTATACGCTTTAATTAATGCTAATATGGCATTATGAAACCAATCTAATTTTTCTGCAAAAAATATTTGTACTTATTTAATATTCCAACTATTTTCGTAAACAAATAAATAATTACCACTGTTATTAACTGCAGTCTCTACATTTTCTTGGGCAAGTAGTCTTTCATAATATTAATTTCTATTTGCCTCATTAGCAGTAAGACGGCATGATTCACTCCAATCATTTGTACAGTACTATCCGTAACCGCAAGAATTTACAATAAATATAATAATAATAATAATAATAAATAAAATAATAAACTTACCATCATTAACGATGCAAATTGATTTTTTTAAGTTCTTGCACAAAACTATTCTCTCCATCAAGAACAAATCGATACCCTTTTTTCATTTTATAATTTATTTTTCCAAAATAAATGGTAACCTACCACATATGTTTGACATATACAATAATACTGTCAACTGCAGTAAAAAAATGTCGTTTGGTGTCGATGACAATCTATGCAGTGAACACAAAAGTTGTCGTTTGGTATCGATGACAACCTATGCAGTGAACAAGAAGTAGTCAAAAAAGTAACTTTTTGTTACTTTTAGTTGCACAGTGAACAGACCCAGTGCCATGTGATGGCCCATCCAGAGGAACTAAATTAATTATTAAAAAATCGGAACTCCTTGTAATCATTTCCTTGCTTTCGAAAATCTTCTACTGCCAAATTTTATCAAAACAGTTAAAGCCAAACACAATGTTAAAAGAAGGAACCAAGCCAACAACAGCGCTCCAAGCTTCCCGGCTCCCAACAAATGACCCCCTAAACGAATCTTTCTGATATAAGATTCCATCCAAATCAGTTTTGGTAATCAAAAACGCAACTCCAACAATATATATAAAAATGTCGCCGCGGGCCAAAAAAAATTTACGTAAGGGACCCTGGCTACACAAAACAGCCTTCTGAACGGATTTTCTGGAAATTAGTACCTATTGCAATCGACTCCTGACAATCGAAAAAACTTCATCGGAATTTTTTATAAAATTTGAGCAATCCAAAGAAAAATTATAAAAACCCCCTTCACATATTTTTATGCAAATTCGTACTAATAAAAAAAATAACAAACGGGACCCTTGTCCTGCCCCCTAAATTATTTTTTGCATAATGAGGAACCAACACATTCGGTTTTTGGTAATCAAAAACCAGCATTATCAAAAGAACTCGCGCCCCACTGACCAACCCTCTTTGAGGATTATCCAGAAATAAGCACTCAAACCCTCTCTCTAACTATTTTTTATAAACATCGCGCGACCCGAAGCAAAACTAAAGAAAAGGGCCTACCGTTTCGTCGTCTGAAAAAAAAAATTGGCAATCTGGACCAGTCGATTCCTGATAAATCAAAACCTCTCTTCAAAAGTTTTTATTAAATCATGTGAACCAAATAAGAAATAAAAAACGGGACCCGAGCCCCACCGGATGGCCCACTAAACAAGTTTCTACAAAATCAGGATGAATAGCTTTCGTTTACTGGTACTTGGAAAACCCCACTCAACAATATGTATTACAGTCCTTTAAGCCGGGCCCCACCTCGTAGAGCTTTCGAGTGCCAGAAATCAATTGAGATGTGTGAAAATTCTTGAAAAATCCATAGAGAGAGAAATCAAGTGGCGACCGAGTCCATTTCATTAATTTTTTTCGGTTCGCACGATTTTTACAAAAATTGTTGGAGGAGCAGTTAGGATGTCGAAATTGCAAGCGGAAAAACTCCTCCATGGGATGTGAAAGCTAGAAAAAGAGTGTTGGTGGCTCCCAGTAAGCTTTCAGACTTCTATAAATATTTGGATTGTGCGAATTTGATAAAGTATAGTGCGACAGGGGTTTCGAATCAAAGGAAACGATTACAAGTAGTTCTGATTTCTGGATAATTCATTTAGGATTCCCCACGTCATCGTGTTGCGTGTTGTTGCACCACATTAAGTCATACTGCACTATGTTTCTTAATTGTATACCATGTTGCACGATGTTGTGTTATGTTTTACTATTTTGTTGGATGATGCACTACATTGTAATATTGCATCATGTTTGGTCATATTGCACTATGTTGCTTGATGTTGCACGATCTAGCTTGATGATGCATCTCGTTGATGGATGTTGTGTGATTTTCTACTATTTGGCATCATGTTGGCTTGGAGTCTTCTTTTAACATTGTATTTGGCTTAACGACTTTTATAAAATTTGGCGGTACAAGATTTTCGAAAGCAAGGAAATCATACAAAGAGTTCTGAGTTCTGAATAATTCATTATGGTTTATTGCAGAGGGCAGTTACGTTTCACCATGTTGCGTAATGTTCCACCATGTTGCGTGATGTTGCGTGATGTTTCACCACGTTGCGTCTTGTTGCATAATGTTGCACCACTATGTCGGATATTGCATAATTTTGTTTGATATTGTATCATGTGTTTTTCGTTAACTAGATATCTGGTGTTATGATCTATCATATTGCGGAATGTTGCATTATGTTGTGTTACGGTCAAAATAGATGGTTGCACTAATTCCGTTCTTTTAGAAATGTTGTTTTTTTGAGCAACAATATTGATTTGTAGCATTAGCCATCTAATTATTGTTTTGCCTTGGTTCTATTTCCATATTAGTGTCGCATCAAACGATTTTGAATACCGCCATACTATTATAACCAATATACAGTTGTAAGAATTGTCTAATCATTAAGTGACAAAATTATAGGCAAATTTCAAAACTGAAAAATATAACTAAATTTTTTTTTTTGTTTTTTTTTTTTTCAAAAATTATAAAGAACCCCGCACTTTTTATAGAGAAAAATGGTTTCAGTCCCAAGATCTAATTTTTAGTGTAAAAGGTAACTAGATCTCAACCTTTTGAACAAAAAAGCTAATAGGCACAAAAAAATCTACCGTCAGGATTTTGCGCTACGGCCCATAAAAGGTAAAAATGAGCCAAAAAAAAAAAGTCATTTTCGATTGTTTATTTACATCGAGATTCCTTGTATTTACCTATAATATCCCCCTCTTGCTCTCTCTCTCTCTCTCTCTTTCTCTCAGGTCCCACCCACCTCAGGTGATATGCATTATAGACATTCGATAACAGAGAGCGGTTCTCTTGAAAACCGCGAGAGGAATATATTGCTTACAAACACTGCCACGGATTGGAATAAGCGAAAGCCGAAAATAGTCTGCTTTTGACCTTAATTCAGTCAAGATTTACTTTTCAATGATCTTTTGGCTTACGATTGCCGAATAACTTGTTGCGAATAGATTTTTCATTGTGATTTATGTGTATAATGTAAAGGCTCATTTTTACCTTTTATGAGCCGTAGTGCAAAATCCTGACGGTAGATTTTTTTGTTCTCATTAGCTTTTTTGTTCAAGATGTTGAGATCTACGTTTTCCACCAAAAATTAGACCTTGGGACTGAAACTATTTTTCCCTATAAAAAGTGCGGGGTCCTTTTCAAGTTAATCAAATGAGTTACTATTGCTTCATCATCGGAAAGCTGTAATGCAGTTTAAAGATATATCATAATAGTACGAGTGTCTCAAATCTGGCAGAATACTGACCCATAAGTGGGAAAAAATATACAGGCAGGCTAAAGCTGTTATAACAGATACGGATGTATGGATCTAAATGGCAAATCAAATTGAACGAGTGATGAATTATTTTTACTACGTAAAGAAAGGTCAATTTTAAGATTATCTCATGGATTTAATGTTGTGAGTGGTTAGTTCTAAATAAAATTGTATTTTAAAGTATCATAGATGGCGTTGTCAAGTGTATGTGGCTGTTAAATAAATAAATTTATAATAAATAAAAATAATAAAGTTTTAATTTCAATTACTGACGAAAGTGGGAACGGGTGGTTTTTTCTCTATTTATGTAATATGTAAAGTTAGCGTTTGTCAATACTTCCACGAAGAAATTGAATATGTTGAATTATTTTAAACGTACTAATCTCAAGTACATATATAGTTTGCAAAAATTGATTTTATTGAAAAACCCAAATTTGAACTGGAAAACTAAGATGTCGACTTCGTAATACTCGACGTTGTCTACACAAACATCAATTGTATAAGTAATTTTCAACATCACCATGTAAACAAAATCAAATTATTCTAAATTCATCCCTCATAAGGAAATCTCAAATTTTACATTCCTAATCCTAATTGTATCCTGATCTAAATTCGAAATACAATTCAACATGTTCGAAATCACGATTTGTTAGATAATCTAACCACTTGTGATGTAAATATAGACAGCTCTAATTATATTATTTTCAATTGTGTCCATTAACTTCCAATTTTATTCTTACACATATCGACAACTTGGAGTAAAATGCCCAAAAGTAAAGTTTATATTATTTTTCTACACATCATTTACATAATGTTTATTCAACTATAAAAAATTAACATAAAAATTATCACATTTATTCAAGTATATGTATATACGAGTATGTTCATGTACTTCCAACTTAAGAAAGTACTTATTAGTCGGGCTAGATTCGTTTATAACAAATTAAAGTTAATTTTTATGCCAACAGATATAATTTTTATTTTACAAAGTGTAAGTATTCGTGATACAATTGATATACTCGTAAATGTTTATGAGTACATTCGGACTTTGTTTATTTACTTATTTATAAATAGAAATTGTAATAAGAGTAATAACATATACGACTATATGATCATAATAAACAGGCCTATATTATCTACCTACCTAAAACTTACCTCACTGGCAGTAATGCCGTACATACTAAAAATTTCAATTCAATTTTGTATTCTGATCGCACACGAAATACTTTTATTTTTGTAATTGTAAATTTCAAAACCTAAATTGTATACGTAAACTCTCGCGGCTTAAGATCAAATTTCATATTTTTTTGTGTTTTATAATAAATTGTTTTGCACACACAAATAATTTATGGAAAATTAGATTTGACTTGATTGTAGGACGCGTGGTGGTAACTCTTGTAATAATAAATTAAACATTTTTGTTTCCATTTTTTTTTTATTCAGTCTAATTTATGATTATTTTGCAAAACCTACTTTGCAAGATATTTATTATAATAGCAAAATTCTTATTATAACATAAATTATTCTATATGATTAAAATAATGGGCAAAAAAAAAAAATGAAATTGCATAGGAGGAAGTCGTAATGATCTGAAAATAAATCTCAAATGAACAAAATATAATTGGATAAATTAAAAGAAATAATAATAAGTAACTTAATTGTTGCTTAGTTGAATAAATAACGAATGCAATTTAGGTTGGCTAGATAATAATTTCGTATACGTGTGTTAAGCTGAACAACCAGGGTCAACTTTAATAAATATAAAGGTAAACGAGCATTAATGCCAATTTCACCCTATTTAGCAAATCCCAGGCGTTGAAAAAGGACAGCCTATGCAAGGAACGACAGTTGATGTTCATGGAGATACAAAGCCTTTTATCTAACTACAAAAACGATTTATTGAGCCGGAAAAATAGGGCGGATCGATGCTATTTATAAAAAAATCATCGATACTGATGACCAACTGAAATCAGTAAAAATACGACTATATCCAACAAATGCATATTGGTAAGCTTGAAAAGCTGTGGCATCTCTGGTGAAAAATTTCAGAGAGGAGAAATACCAAGTGTCAAAAATGAAGAATTTAAACAGTCACTCCTGTTCCATGACCAAGTGTCGGAAATAAAAAAAAAAAAACGATAACGAGAAATTAGCCACGGTGCAACCGAACGCTATAAAGTACAATAATTTAAAATGAGCCAGTTCTACAACATGGTAAGACTGGAAATTGTACAATGAATGAACATTAAACTTAAGGCAATCTTCTCAAAGTATGCAATCGAAAAACTGCATGAAGCCATATCGAAGCAGTAGAAGACGAAGAAAAACATCAAGCAGCAGACAAAACCAGTCAAAGTATCATCACAGAACATAAAGTATACGAAAACCACCGCGAATACAAATTGTAACATTCGACGAGATCACAAGCTCAACTTCGTTCATAAACACATTCATCAATCTGATACATGATAATAGCCATGTAACTTAGAATAACTTAAATTTTCTAAGTCTACTGCGAATAGAGCACCATCCTAAGTTAAATTAATGTCAAAAAATTTGATTATAACTGCCTAAAGCACTACCAGATATCTCTTCATGGTAGTCGTGACCTTCCCATCATGGAACAATTTCTGCATCTGTTAATGGACAGAATGAATGTGTGTAGGAGAGAGAATGTAAACGCCATATCAGGGCCTATATTCTGATGAAATGACAATTTTTCGTGACAATTTTTATTTGTACAAAATTTTGTCACAAAAATTTTGCGATGCTGATCAAATGAGTCATGACATTTTATAGCATTTACTAGCAGTTGCTGTTTTACTATTATTTTCTAGTTTATGACATTTTTCGTTTGACGTTTGTTGAATCGTGCGTTTTGTTTTGTTTCTCGAAATGGATGTGTTGTTATTAAATAGAAGATTTAGACGAAATCATCGAAAGTAAGTGTTATTATTTTTTGTTTTGTGTCTGCGTGATTACCTATAATCAAAAAATATTGATTTCTGAATTTGTATTAAAATCGAAAAGTTTAGTGTGTACATCGTTCTTAAAATTAGACACCATTAATTGAATATTTACTTAAATTATATTTTAGGAAAATGGCGAAAATCAAGCGGAACTTAAGAGATGTCAGCGATCCATTCCATTTTATGACCGATGCCCAATTTATAAGAATATTTCGCCTGAGCAAGTTTATGGTTAGGACAAATAAATCAATTAATTTCATAAAATAGCAATATATACTGACACATATTTTTATTAAAATTTTTGTTTTATACAAAGTCACGTAAATTGAAATCAATGACAATATTACAAAAATTGTCAGACTTATTTATGTGACATTAAGAAAAGATCACAAGATGAGCATCGCGTTTTAGAACTCACATAATATTGTCATTTTATTGCAGTTGTATTTTTAGTACAAAGTCACAAAAAATTGTCATTTGTCACTTGTCACTTGATCAGAATCTAGGTCTAGGTAAACAATTCAAAGTTGATTCTATAAGAAAAAATGTATCAGCAAAAAGCAAGTGACGGTCTTCAATTCTGTAATAACTGCGAAAGAAGGGGCACACAATTCTAAATGGTGTTCATTTTATATAAATCACCACAAGCCGGAGAACAGATTTTAGCAGTACAAAAAAGATGTGTACCAACTGCCGGTTACATGCAATCGATAAATATACCTCGACCGTGCTCTGAACGTCTAAAGTAATAACCAAAAACAGTAATGTTACGAGCATTAAGTGCTCTAGGATGACAAGTATCTTCCATCGGTGCTTAAACTACAGATAAAAGCATATATAAAATTACATTAAATGTGCCAGAGTAAAAAATAAAACGTAAAAGTGATTCTCGGGGGGAAAATATAAGATTAGCGGAGCCACATCATGATTGTCCGGCTCCCACATCCATCTTATTAGGAGCAAACGTTTTCGCGGATATTTCAGAAACACAGATCAGATCGTTTGAGGAAATCCAAATGCAATGAAAAACCTGGTAGTAGGCCGAGTGACAACCACTCAGCCTATAGGACTATTTTGGTTAACATAAGTGTAAAAAATAATTATTACCGACAACGCATTAAGCGGGACCCAAGTGGACGGTATGTTGTTACCTTACTGTTCAAGGAAAATGATACAAAACATTGAACGACTACGACACCTGTATATAGGATTCATGGGAAAAGATCTTCAATTGGGAAATATGATAACATAATTCAATTGTAAGACAGAATTCCAACCAACCCTAAAGGGAATTCAAATTCAATTTCATTACATAAGACACGTCAGCGGTTCCGTTTTTGGGAATAATAACATTACAATTAAACCAATTAGACATGAATGAAGGTGAAGACTATTCAATTTCTTGAGAGGGTTTAACAGCGGACTTTAATGTCGATGGCGTTCTTACTGATGGTAATTACCTACACGATCACTAATTCTACAGGAGCAGTTAATCACACTATTTGAAAAGAATCGATTTCAACTGAGCAAGTGTTGAGCAAAAGTGTTTTCGTCTCTACAAGGGTCTAATAAATTAATTTCAAACTTTTTGGCAGAAGACGAAACGATTAAAACTTTAAGAATTTATTGGAAACCAATCTCCAACTGTTTCAGATTACAAAAAGAGCACTAGCCTCGGAAGTTGCAAGACACTTTGATCCTGTAGGATGATTGTTGTTGACAAGAACTATGGACCACAGAAATAAAATGAGACAATAAGGTTCCATATGAAGTTACAGGAAAGTGGGTGGAGTTGCGAAAGGCACAGCTTGAAATCCTTTTAACTTCATAATGCATAACAATCGTATCTTCAGCTAAACAAAACTTCTATTTATACAGGTTTTGAGATGCGTGGAAATGGACGTATGCCGGTATCGTCTTCAGCAAAATTGAATTTTTAAAAGTAACAGTCGTGACACGGCTACTGACGGCCAAATGCGAAAGGTAGTACCTACACAAGTTGAGTAAACTTTACCACGTATGTAACTTTGCAGAGCGCTTTTTTAATCACATTTAATTAACCTAGTGGTCAAAACACTATAGAAGTGTAACCGGCAAATATTTACAAATGAACAGTATCTATCAATATTTTGGCTTGGCTGAAAAAACCATATCAAAATGGAAAGCGTTCATCCCTAATCGGGTATTAGAAATTTAAAATACGACTAAAATCGGAGGATATAAACAAATAGACTAAACACAAAAACTAGCGGACCATGCATCCCATGGGATTTCACTATCAAAATTTAGTACTTTGGAACGATGGCGGACAAGATCTGAAAAAAGAAGTAATCCGTAAAAAATGAAAGCACGGAAATTATTGACACGAGTATTGATCTAAAATAGACCACAGCTGTTTTCACGCTCTCAATGAGGACGCTGCATTTGTCATAATCAAGCTCATCAACCGCAAGTCAGATTATTTAAAGTACTGTAAGCAACTGTTCGTGTCCTTCCATTCATACGTAAGATCATTAAAACCAGGAGGCCTATTATGAACTTGATGCGAAGCGAATCGCATTTCGCATTTTCATGCGATATCGCATTTTGGTATTATGAAACACCCTTTTCGGATATTATGCGCTCTTAATCGCATGATGCGCCATATTATAAAATCAACCTGCGGATTTTTGCGAAAATAAAATTGACAAATGCGACTGCTCAATAGCAGTCGGATATCGCATTTGAGTAGTGAAACAATATTTTGTGCGGCGATAAAATGTAATTAAATGTTAATTAATATTTTTATATAAATAATTGCAAAGTTTTTTTATTACACTAAAATTTTACTATTTATTTTAATGATTAATTAATATAAATTAATTATTCAGGACCACCACTCCGAAGCAATTTGAGATTATCGTCGACTTTATGGTGAAAAATGAAGGGCTAGCTAAAAATTTTTTGTGTGCTCCACAGTATAAACAACGGGTAAATGGGCTATGGTCGGAATTAACAACCCAATTAAACAGCGAAGGCCCTCCTTTAAAAACAGTGGAAGGTTGGAAAAAGGTTAATATTAAATTTGAATGTCATAAAATATTTTCTACAAGATACTATTTTTAATGCTAGGTTTGGAAAGATTATAAATACCACATTAAAAATAAGCTAAGGCACAATAAAAAATCAATTCATGGGACAGGGGGCGGCAAAAACCGATCCTATAAATTTTCCAGTTGCGAGGAACAAATTGTAGCCCTACTTGATTTAAATTCGGATGTTGATGGATTTAGTGCCCAAACCTTTGGAGCCCCAAAACCCAACATTGACAGTGAAGCTGGTCCAAGCCTAAGTGCAACACATTGTAGCCCCCACTACTCAACGGAGGATATATGTATAACAAGCGACGAGATTCAAATCAACGAAACACTAGTCGACAACGTTATTCATGATATCGATTATACACATGGACTGGATGTGGATAAAGAAAATGGTCCTACTGTCTTATCAAATCCACCAAAGAAAAAAAAATCCACTTTTGGTTTGGTACAAAAGCAGGTTGACTCTCAGGTTGATTTTCATAAAAAAACAATAAAATTTTATGAAGAATCAACAAGTAACCAAAGAAACATTTTACGTTGCTTGAAGGACATAAAAAGAATAAAAGAAAAGAAGCTTAAAATTTTTATAAAGAAATGTGATAACGAAAGAGAAGACAGACTACAGAAAAGAAAGCTGATAAAAGAAAAATTGGAACTTAAAGCTACTCTAATAGAACTCCAAACAGAGTGCCTTAATGTACAAAAATAGATTTAATTTTTTTATTACATATAAACAACTAATTTTGCAAATGAATTATTCTTATTTTTATAATTTATTTTTAGACAAAGAATTGTTTTGTGATTTATTTTTATTTGAAATATTATTGAATGTGATGAAATTTAATGAAATTATAATAAACATATAAACTAAACTGCAATTAGTCCGTTGAATTGATTAGTCCATTTCGTATTCCATCTCGAATTCGTTTTGCTTCTGGTTGTGAGTTCGATGTGATTGTATTGCCCACGTGTTCAAAGTTTTCATCGTTCACCAACAAGGTCTCGTCAAACTCCACATTATACTTTATGCAAATGTTGTGGAGCATACATGACACATTTATTATTTGAGCGGCTTTTTCGGGTTTGTAATGCAATTCTCTCGCACTTAAGAGACATCTAAACCGACCTTTTATTACACCAAAGCATCTTTCAATGGTAGTTCGGCATTTAGAATGTATCTCGTTATATTTCGCTTCATTTGTACCATCTAGAGCATTTTTATATGGGGTCATAAGCCAAGGCTCTAATGGATAACCAGAGTCACCTGTAAATTAAAAATGTTTTATTATGAAAATAATAAATTATGATTAAATGTTATACAAACCTAACAGCCATGCCGATTTATTTCCCGTTCTATATTTAGTTTCCAAATACTGTCGTTCTAAGCTCGTCGACCATACAGAAGAATCATGAGAACATCCGCCATGATTTGCAACAACAGAAGTGATTAACAGGTTGTGGTTGCACGTCTAAAATAATAATTTAATGAGAAAAAATTTAATTAATTTTTAGCTTAATGAACAAACAGCCATGACATTTATGCTGTGACGCCCTTTTCTGTTGTAAAAATGATGTTCATTTTTAGTTGGCCGGATAATGTTTACATGGGTGCCATCTATACAACCGATGATGCCAGGAAACCCCGTCTTTACATAGTAATGTTGTTTACATGTTTTTTGTTCCTCCTCCGTTCGGTCAAAATTTATGTAGTCATTACAAAACGACTCCAAAATATTAATAACTTCCGACATAACCAATGAAACTGTAGGTTGTGCCATGCCGACTAAATAGTCTTGACCAACGGACTGCTGGTAAGAACCCTCAGCAAAAAAACGTAACGTTGCCGCTAATTTTAAAATTGGTGGAATAGCATTTTTATATTTTGTCGGTTTAAATTTAGGGTTTATTTTATCCAGCAAATGTTTAAATGACTCCTTAGATAGTCGGAAAAGTCGTTTAAATCTTTAATAAAATAAAATAATAAAATAATAGGTATAGTGTTATTAACAAACTAACTTTTTTTCGGGAATATCCAAAGGACATGATTCGTGCCGCAGTAGATTTCTTCTGATTCTCGTATTATTTACATTTTCCTCTTCGTCATCCTCATCATGTAAAAAATATAAAGCCGCAGTATCCATATTTTTTTCTTTTTTTTTATTAAAATTACGTTTTTTGTTTACTCAAAAATAATTTTTATTGAAATACTCGTACAATTAACCTCACTTTTTACAATAATTTGACAGAAAATAAATTTCCCGAATAAGGGAAATGCGATATGCGATAATGATATTTCATAATAATCTCATACGAAGCGGATCGTATTTGTTAAATCGCAAGAAATGCGAAATGCGATTCGCTTCGCATCAAGTTCATAATAGGCCTCCAGCGTGTGCCAATTAAACACGAGCAATAAAACTGAGGACAGCATTAACCACAATCTACTATTTTAAGGGTTTAAAAATAACTTAAGAAAGAGGGCACATGGCCCGCTGATTCGTTCCTGAACACCGATGGTCTTATTTATAAGGTTCGTAGGAAGACTAACAAATTCGGGTTTTCCATTCGGATCACCCATTCGAAGGAACGCATCCCATAATTCTTTCATCTAAATCACACCCATTAACTTTATAATTTATCCGAAAAACCTTCTCGATAATAAGCGGAGATCAAGGAGTAAAAATTCCATTCAAAAATGCAATGTTTGTTTCTGATTTCTAAGTAAACCTACAGAACAACTCAGAGTGATCCACATACAGGTCCTGTCAGTCCGTCGCGGCTACTTGCACACACCGGTGTTATTATGTCGGTCCATTAAACAAACGGACCTCGAAAGGCAGATGAAATAAGGTCCACAATGGTTTTCTTGCTATTTTTGTGTGCCTTTCAACAAAGAAAGTTCATCTCGAACCGGTTTCTGATTTAACGGCAAGAAACTTTTTGGCAATGATAACAGTATGAATTTCATTAAGGCAAAAAACTTCTAATCCAAAATCAATGACGAGAGAAGATTATTTATAACACCAAAGGACCAAACTAGTTAGAACAAAAAGTTATGTTTGTAATTTAAGAGCACGCAGAGAAAAATTTATTGGTAATTCCTTGGGCCAAGGAAATATTCATATATGGAACTTAAAACAAATTAAATAATACTAAACGCGCATCCCCAATAGAATTCCTTTATTTTTTTCATTACAGAAGAGCATGGAAAAAAATTTGAGAAAAAAAAAAAATTTGTTTTGTTTCTTTTAACCTGAGACGTTCAAATATCTCGAAAAATAGCCACTCTACGGAAAAAATGTCCATAATTAATATTTAATCATACCGCGGGGAAAAAAATTAGTGCATAAAAAATAGTCCCCCACCCCCCGCTTTGTAGGTGGGGCGGGGGTTACTTTTAAACTAAGATAGGAAGCCATATTTTGTATTGCAGATACGGATTCTACGACTAAAAGCACGTATGATTTGAATGAAATATTTTGTTCGGTTCATGATAGATGGCATTGTAATCGACGAAATTCTATTTTTTCAATTTCTTCTTCTTTTAACACACGCATTCGATTCTGCAATACGCTAGGAATAAAAAACATCACGTTTTCATTGGAAACACTCGAAATTCGTCATCAAAACAATTTATTAATGTAAATGGCAGGTGAATAAAATAATTTTAGCTTAAAATATGTGTTCAAAATGATGGTCTGCGACTTCAATGTACTTATTAATACGCATTTAAAATGATTGTACACAACTGAGAAGTGTGTTTGGTGGAATTTCAGCACACGCATTTCTGATTCGCTCAATCATGTTCTCACGTGTTGTTGGTTCTTGTTTGTAAACTTTGTCTTTGAGATAGCCCCACAAAAAGAAATCTGGCGAAGTAAGATCTGGTGATCTGGCGGGCCAATTTATCGGACCAGCTCTACCGATCCAGCGACCATTGAAATCACGATCAAGTATTTCACGTGCCACCACCGAATAGTGTGCAGGACAACCAACATGTTGAAACCACATGTTCCGTCTCACTTCTAAGCTCAAATTTTCAAGTAATATTGGCAGTTCATTTTCCAAAAAGTTTCGGTACATTTGACCATTCAAGTTGCCTTCAATAATGTGGGGGCCTACGAGTTTGTTGCCAATTATTCCACACCACACGTTGACAGTCCAAGGACGCTGATGTTCAACTTGACGAAGCCAGTGCGGATTTGTAACACTCCAATAATGCATGTTGTTTCAATTAACCGTTCCATGGTTTGTAAAAGACGATTCGTCAGAGAACATTACGCAACGAAAAAAATTGGGGTTTTGTTGTATTTGTTCACGTGCCCATTGACAAAAAGTTACCCGATTTTGAAAATCAGCGCCATGAAGATCTTAGTGTAAAGACACATGATATGGACACATACTTGTGCCGTTTTAAAATTCTCCAAATACTGGTGAGGGACAATCCGGAATCGCGAACTATTTCTCGTGTGCTAACATAAGGATTATGAGCCACTGCTGCCAATACAGCAATTTCATTATTTTCTCCAGTAACTGTTGCTCTACGGGTCCTCTTTTTCGGTTGAACTTTTCCATCAGTAATAAATTGTTTGATAGTACGGCCAAATGAAGCACGTGAACGAATCCTATCACGAAAACGTTGAGCGTAAATAGCATTTTCAAGATTTCTGCAGCATAGCAGCATTTTCTAGATTTCTGCCAGAACCATTTCAATTTTCTCTGGCACAGCTAAACGCTCCATTCTAAAGTATTTTATCGTTTATTTTGCAATTACGAAAAACATGAAGATAAGAAATAACACAAACGTTAAATGTGATTTACAAAACTGAATAAATTGTTTTGATGACGAATTTCGAGTATTTCCAATGAAAACGTGATGTTTTTTATTTCAAACGTATTGCAGAATCGAATGCGTGTGTTCTAAGAAGAAGAAATTGAAAAAATAGAATTTCGTCGATTACAATGCCATCTATCATGAACCGAACAAAATATTTCATTCAAATCATACGTGCTTTTAGTCGTAGAATCCGTATCTGCAATAAAAAATATGGCTTCCTATCTTAGTTTAAAAGTAACCCCCGCCCCACCTACAAAGCGGGGGGTGGGGGACTATTTTTTTGCACTAATGTATTTCCCCCGCGGTATGATTAAATTTTGATAATGAACATTTTTTCCGTAGAGTGGCTATTTTTCGAGATATTTGATCGTCTCAGTTTAAAAGAAACACCCCGTATAGTATGTAAATGGTGCCATACTTAGAGTTTAAATTAGTCTAAAAAATAGTATTTGGTGCACATTCCGGAAATATTCTTTTCCTAATAATTTATCATTTTGAACTAATTTTTTGAACAATACGGACAACAGGGGAACACTTACAATCTTGCATCGTCAGATATAGAATATTTGTGGACCAAGTTTGAAACATTAGACTGTTAAATGAGATGCGACACGAGTAGATGCGAAATCAACTAATATTATAACTGACGAACCCAATTCGTGTTATTACCACTGCTAAGGACTGCTTATAAGCTTAGTGCTTGCTCATGTTGTACTGGTTATAATCATCTATATCTGCCTAATACAGGGTGGGCCATCTGTTGGTCCTTTTTCAAACGAGGAATTAATACTAAAAAATCCTTTAACATATGAAAGTTTGCCATTTATATGATGATGGAATTGCTAACAACACTACAACGCATTTTCATTGTTCAAATTTATTATGAAAATAATCGTTCAATATTGTATAATAAAAAAACATTTTTTAAAACAACCTTTTATTATTAAATGAACGGAAAAATAGAAAAAAAATTTTCTTGTGCCATACACTGGACTTAACATAAAAGGTTGGAGTCGCTCATTTGGTTTCTATGTTAATTGTGCTCCTCCAACTTGTTGGAGTAAGTCCACTGTATGGCTCAAGAAAATTTATTTTCTACTTTTTAGTTCATTTAATAATAAAAGGTTGTTTTAAAAAATGTTTTTTTATTATATATTATTTTTTACTTTTTAGTCTTTTATGAATTTTACTAGAGCTCTGAAATTTTTGCAAAAAGAGATTAATCCATTCAATTGTACCGGTTTACATACAGACAATTTCGGCTATGAAATTTGTTTGTATGTGAGACTTTATATGGATAATTAGATATCGCTAATTTTACACGAAAAGTTTAAGGTTATACTAATTTTATGATTGAATCCTGTATTGTCGCAAAATTTTATAGCTCTAGGTAAATGGAAAGTAAGTGAAAAATCGTTTGCAAGATTCCACTCTCACAGACAGACATGATGTGAAGTTAAATTAAAAGGTTGTAAGAACTACAACATTTCGTAAAATACGTGAAGTTTTGGTCGACATGAACGTCCTACTGAGCTTGCAATTGGCAAAATTTTTTGATCGTTTGGAAGAAACTGGTTCAATGGTAGTTCATAGATGAACCGCAACGCATCGTTCACAAGGACAAAATATTTCTCGAACCACATTCCGACGCATTTTGCATGTTGATCTTCATTTTTGCATCCAACAAAATTCAACTAACTCAAAAATTGAAGCCACTAGTCCGTCGTCGTTTTGTTAATTGGATGCTTCAATGAAATGAAGGTTTTTCATCAAAAATCATCTTAAGCGATGAAGCTCATTTTCATCTTGATAGATACGACAATAAGCAAAATTATCGAATTTGGACCGTTCATTGGGCCGTTTTTCTTTGAAATGAACAGGAAAATGCCCTAACAGTCAACAAAATTTGCTGGTCAATGGAGTCAACAAAATTTGGTGGTCGTTAATATCCAGATATTGAGAAGAAGTCTTGATTTAACACCTTGATTATTTTTTGTGGGATTATTTGAAAGGTAAGATGTATGCTAATCATCCACTGAAATTGAGATGATTGATTTTCTTTTATTGGAAAAAGTCATCAAAAATGTTAATCTTTGGATACAGGCCTGTAGACGAAGCCGTGTTGCGCAGATAAACGATATTGTTTTTTATACATATGACATAGAACCACCTTTCTTTATCAATAAAAAATGTTGACTTTCATCCCAAAATGTGTGTTTTATTTGCAAATGAAAAAAGGACTAACAGATGGCTCACCCTGTATCTATTCTTTGAACTATTTGGATTTTACTCAAACTAGACCTTCACCAATAATATGATAGCATCAATTTGTAAAATTTCATAGCTGCGCTCATCTGTCTATAAATTTAACAGAAGCTTATCTTACTCTGTCTTGCAAAATCTGGTTCTGGAGTGTGTGAGAAGTGTAGAAGTGTATCGTAAAATGGACAAATAATTTCAAAACATCCGTTGAGTACGAGTTTTGTGCGGAAACTGCGACCAGAGATTTGAGAGTTTTGCTGTTGGTTCGCAACCATTTTAGATGTTCAAAATATTTTTGATTGTTGATTGTTGTAAATAACTGTAAAATATAATATTTACGTCTACTGTGTTTATGAAACAACAACAAAACTTCTAATTCTCAAGTCGCGGTTTTCGAACAAAATCCGTATATTAGTGTGTGAAAAAACGATGCACCCGCGCCTATATTGTTTAATCTAGTTTATGAACTGGCAGTAAAAAAAATAACTTGAATGCTAGTATTGAATTAAATTATTTGGTAAGTTTGATTAAACAACTTAATTCGCATACTATTCTCGTGCTCTGCAGTAAGGCTATACGTTTACCGGACAAGTGGTGCAGTCTAAAGATTTGGCACTTAGGCCAGATGATACTGAGAGGAATGCAAATTTGTATCATTGAGTACGATTAGTGATATTAATAAACACACCTAAAACCCTCTGTTAGTGTGCAGAATTCAGCGCCTATCCACCGCTTTTGTCGGTATACAGGTTGACATAGAGTTTGTAATGTGCTTATGGTAATGTGCTAATGGAATTAAAAAGGGAGTATTAATTGACCTTTAAAGAACATTAAATCCTTTAGGTTCAAAAAAATTTCCGTTTAATTTGGCTAATTAAAATGGACTACAGCTATTATTCTATATGAGATGGAGATTAAATCTGTTGGTATATCTAAGTTGGAATTAAGAATTCTCAGTATATTTAATAATAATATGTTCCTTAGCCAGTAATTTTTACTCGTAAGGTTGACTTAAATCTCTTAGAGTACTACGCAGTTCATACTAACAATTTTTTTAATTCTTAATACAGAACGGTAATTCTGAATAACGAACGGTAAGAGAATACTTGGTTCATTCATTCCCTAACTTGTGGACTGGTAGAGGTGGCCCTATTCCTTGGCCCGCACGGTCCCCAGACCTCACATCCATGGATTTCTACGTCTGGGGACGTGCTAAGAAATTGGTGTTCGCAACAATGTTATCCAAAAAAGAAATTTTAATTGAAATCATAAGTGCCGCATTTGGAAAAAATGGAAAATGAAATGCAACTTCGCACAACATGAATAAAAGTCATTTTGAACGAAATCTAATAAATAAAAGTGGTTAAAAATGCATCAATAATTTAGAAGATATATTCTTAAAAATAACCCGAGCAAAATAGTATCTCTTATGTTGACTACGAAATGAATGATTTCTATGACACGTAGCATACCGTTGGAAAGGGCATATAAACTAGAGAAGTTTTTAAAACAAAAGTTATTTCAAAGCAACCTCTAGTTTTTTTAATGAAGCTCATAACTCATTTTTCTTAAACCCATTGTTTTAAATTATGATTTATTTAGAATAAAATTACATTGCAGAATCCAATAAAAGTTATTTCGTTTCTTTACGACAAACAAAAAATTTATGACCATTTAAAGGTGAGATTTTGGGTAATTAAAAAAAATCTCAAAATATCATACCTCAGTTACCGTGATACTTAAGACATCAGTTCAATGGGATGAAAGCTTCCAAATGAACCCCCAATCTGCACAAAACAATTTGTCGGTTCACCTGCCAAACAACCTGTATATGTGGGTTTTAATTTTAGAAATAATTTAGATGGAATGTTTTTAACAAACAGTTTAGCTAAATTAAGTTATAATAGTTTTACTGTTTCACTTATAGCTCGCTAATCGAATTATCACCACCGAAGCAAACAATAAAAATATAACAAAAATTGGTTGTGTTAATTAATGTTTGTACACGCCGAAACGAAAATTTACGTATGTGAAATGTGATAAAGGTGCTATTGACGATGGTGGGGTCCACCTACGCTGGAATATTAATTTGTGTCTTCATTAGTGACTATCAAATGAATTTAAAAAACATACGTAAAATTACCACATGCATCGAGAGTATTCTATGGTTTAAAGTTTGTTCTCTAATATTTGTTATAATTTATGTATTGCTGTTATAGGATCACTGATATTTAGTGAAACACTCTCTATCGTTATCCATGAAATCGTCCAAGAAGACAGAAGCAGCCGAAAAGTCACCAAAGGCGAGATCGTCTCACTTATTCAGTCTTTCAAATATCTTTTATAGAGGGGCCAGGGAAAGGTGCAGGGGATAGGCATCCGGCCGAACGCAGGGCGGTGTGAATATCATCGATAGTAACTTCTTTTGAAACTAGGTGACAAAAAATGATTGACCAGTCAGATTCCGGAGAAGAAGTTGAAGGGCCCGGATTTTTTGGCAATAACAATTTACAAAGAAATGAGGCATCGTAAACATTGAAAGAGCACTTTGAAGGCGATCAGTATATGCATGTGCGTACATGGAGAATGATAAATTTTAACGGAAATGAGGAAGAAGAGCAACAATTTGAAACCATAAATGAGCCGAGAAACCTTCCCATTGACTTACCACAGACAGGATAAACTTGAGATATTTCTCACATAATTCTAGTCATAGGCCCGGAATCCACGGCACAGGTCAAGAATCCTAGGCATAGGTTAAGAATCCTAGGCAGCGGCCAAGAATCCTAGGGAAAGGCCAATAATTCTAGGCATAGCCCGTGAATCCTAGGCATAGGCCGTGAATACTAGGCAAAGGCCAATAATAATGCGTAAGCAACAGCATCCTGGGCATAAGTCAAAAATCCTAGGCATAGGCCAATCATAAGCCAAGAATTCTAGACATAGGCCAAGCATCCGAAACATAGGCCAAGAATCCTAGACATACTATATCTAGGGTTCCTGGCCTATGTTTAGGATTCTTCCTATTAGGACAATAATCTTAGGTAAAGAATTCCAGGCATAGGCGAAGAATTCTAGAAATATGCTAAGAGTGCTAGGCATATTCCAATGGTCCTTTGCATAATGCACGACGTTTCCTAGGCGTAGGCTAAGATTCCCAGGCATAGGCCAAAAATTCTAGGTAGAAGCCAATAATCCTCGGCATAGGCCAAGAATTTTTCTATTTTTGAATGAGGCAACTAAATCTTTGACTCTTGATTTTCCTCTTTGCAATTTTCAACTTTACCGGTGCTGCCCGTTCAATTTCAACTCAAAGATATAGTTATGTTCTTTCTGTAATTGCTTTTGAAGCAAGAATTGT
Organism: Nephrotoma appendiculata; assembly: GCA_947310385.1. Classification (NCBI taxonomy): domain Eukaryota; kingdom Metazoa; phylum Arthropoda; class Insecta; order Diptera; family Tipulidae; genus Nephrotoma; species Nephrotoma appendiculata. Next base: position 171,930,736 of record OX371225.1, read on the forward strand.
TCAATTATAAAATAATTAAAGCAAATTATAAATATTAAATTATTAAGTAAAAAGAATTAAGTAATATGAAACTAAAATAAAATTTAAAAAAAAAATTTCCGAAAAATTCCAAAAACAAAATATTATTTAAATATTTGGCTTTATGTACAACTTACGTACGTCCGATCGATTCTACGAACAAATTGAAACTAAACAAAAATGAAAAAAGTTGTTTCACCAAAATATACATAGTAGCGACAACTCGTTTATATTGAGCCTATCTGATAGAGAAATTTTTGTGTCATGGGTTAAAACATCCCACGAAAAAAAGTCGGTTCGGTAGTTTGATCTGTTATCGTTTTCTTTTGCAGCCGTTGCCTTTCTTCCAACTCCTTCTTCTCCTTCTCTTTTATGAGCTTCCTCTTCCACATATTCGTCGCGTTTTTTAATATTTTCATGTATTGTAAAAATAAGATCGCCTACTACGGGAGTGACACGATCGGCAACTCGTGGTCATTTTTGTGGTCGTCGAGAAGGGGCTTGGTTAGAGGTGACCTCTGGTACCACACTAATATCTTGCCTTGACTCTGGAACTAAGCTTATTTCTCTGCTTGGACTATTGACTGATTGATTTTCCTCGGGATTGTATTTGCTTTCCGGCTCTTCGTCATCTTTATTTTCGAGAAGAATCGAAGATCTTTAATTATGAAGACATCGTCGCGACTCTTTGTGGCACTCGCACTGCCACTTTTTAGCTTCGCGCTAAGCAACCTCCTATGCTTAGTACGAAGATTTTTTCACCTCAACATACCTTATTAAAGTTAGCCGAAAGTTGCCAGACGAAAGATAATGCAGATAGTGTCTTGACTATTTCAGCCGAATGTTACTCTCTTTACACTCTCTCTCCTATCGAATTTTTAAATTCCTATAAACTGAAATAATTTCCCCTTCACCCGAATGATATGACTCGATCCTAAATTCGAGTTCATGACTGATTTTTCCTGTATTCAAGACACTATCTGCATTATCTTTCGGCTGGAAACTTTCGTCTAACTTTAACAGTATCCTCAATATACATACGCTAGCTTCAACATTTAAACATTTTGAAATTTCGCCCCAGATTGCACTCCGCAAATTATTATTTTTGTATTCCGGGTGTTTCAGTAAATAAATTACTTCTCGCCCGGGGTTTTTCACCTCTTCAATAAGATTTAAATCAAGTTAAGTTAAATTGGTTAAAGTTTTTCCATGTTAATGAAAATTAGAAACAAAACTACGATATAAAACAAGCGAATTTTCAAACAGTCAAAATATAGAGCAATTAATAGACCAAAAACTCATAATGAGCACAAATATTTAGATTATTTATTTTTGTTAAAAAGTCTGCCTTCAGCAAATTTAACTACAGAATAAATAACTTTTATTCCGAAGGGGCAATAAGTTTTTCAAAATGAAATGTAGGGGAAATTTGTTTACAAAAATATAACCAATTTAACTATTTGATTGGTTGTTTTTGCTCTCTCTCTTTTCGATTTTTATTCTCCAGCAAATTTTTCTGCAGAAAATTTTGCTGCAGAGTCAAATAAATTCGGCTTGAGCTATTCAGCACAGTTTTTAAACCGGTCGAAGGCAAGCCATCGGGACCAGCGGAAAAATCATCCTTTAGCCTTTTGATTCCTTACCACAGTATGATCAATTTGTATAGAGACCGGATATGCTAGAGCGCGGTTATTCATGTAACTGAAGTAGTCCGAATCAGGCTCGATATCGTTATTGGAGTAGACCGTATTATACAAATTTGGGAAAAAGAAAGCAATGGTTTTTGTGTCACCAGAACAAGGATCACTGAACGTCATCGTAGAAGGATATCTATGTGATTTCTTCTTGTAGTTTATGATCTACAAAAAACACTTTGGGTCAGCGATTATTTCTGAATACACACTACTTACTTTCACGTAATTTATGTAATCCGGGTCCAATCGTCTTCAAGAATTTTTATCAGTCTTTCTTTCTCTGATTATACGCAGTGAACGCAATCACCTATTGTAGTATGGTGGAACATCCAGTTTGTTGAAAGTATTCCACCATGAAGAATGGTTCTAAAATCGGTGTTAACTAATAATTCATTAAGCTTCTTAAAACCTAAGAAGTACCGCAGTTAACTCTATATTCTTCACTGGGAAATGTAATTACAAGTCAAGTTGCCTGTTTAGATTGTTCTTGGCGTTACTGATCTGTACCAAAACAGAATTTGAAAAGTTATCGGTAATCAAAGCTTCCTTTGCAGATCGTACATTCGCAGCAGCATAATGGGTATTATCATTAGATTGTAACCACATAAGGTCCCGGCTTAGCCTCTCCAGCCACAACAAAGCCATCTAAAAAATCAGTGCTATCAAAAAGGAAATCGACAGCATTTACGAGAAGCTGGTACTGTAAGTATTAGATAAGTGCAAATTGGGATTACTCATACTGAAAAATATGAATAAGAATGAAATATACTTTAAGCTAAACTGCGATGCCCTTAAACGGTATAATGACCTAACAAAAATTTTACGTGTTGTATTTCGTTTAACACAATGTATCTTACAAGTAAATGGGTAAATAATGAATAAAACATTCTAAATATGTCAATTCAATTATGAACAAAAAAAAATAATGCATCTTAATTGTTTTTATATTGTAATCATCGAACCGAGCAAATTTTAATTAAAAACAAACACGTTCTTCAATGTGGTGGGCTTCGTCTTTGTCTTATATTTATAAACTCACTTTTTGTCTTCTTAATAATTTACTTAATAAAATATCGTATATATTGTGGTGATGATAAAGGTCTCTCACCCCTGCAAAAGCAACATAACAATTACTTTCAATTCTCGTAAACATACTAGTACTGTTTTGGTCGTACCTATATACATAGCAGCGGTATCTATAAACATGTTGCCTGTATTTCTGTTTATCGCCATTCTAAAATAGGATGGACTTATTAGGTTACCGCATACAAGTATTTTATTGTGTTGCCAAAGTAACAGAAATTATAAAATTTATGTTATTCGGTTTAGTGGATATTTTTTTTTGTTATCGTATCCAAAATATAAATTTAGGGTGCGAATCTCTTATTCTCTAACGATACCCGGTTTACCTTATATACAAGGGATGAGTTAGTTTTATTGGAACATAATATACAAGCATGCGCGTAAGTGTCATCGCGACGATGCTAATATTATTAAATAAACTTTACCTAAATATAAATACTATATGGCTAGAATGGGTTGGTGCTGGTTCTTTGCAAAAAAAAAATTAAATTATTTATTTGTACATGTTTACATTTAAATAACATTTTGAGTACAAATGTTAATGGTATTTATGGTATACCTGTTGGTATTTAGGGCGGAGATTTAATGAAAGATGATAGTGGAACGAGGAAAATAATTTTTATTAACGATGCCATCCTTAAACAATTGGAACACCGCAAGTAACGATGTTATGAGCATTTTTGACTAATCCTGACCAAATTGATGATCAAAAGTTCATAGTCGTATATTTATTAACTTAAGGTAGCAATGAATTAACTTGTTTATTACGGATAAGGTTAAGTCTTAACTTGTAAAAATTTTATGAAGTTAAGTGTTTTAGCACTTTCCGCCGAACTCCCGCGAGTATGATAGGTCTAAGGCTATCTAAATAAATCAATCTTGTCTATTAAATTACACTTTCAAATACGGGAAATAAAATTTAAACAACAAAGTAAATTTTCATATATTTTGTATCGGAGTTAGCATTACGTAATAAAATATGTTTTAAAAATTTTGTAAAAATGATTTTTTTCACATAAATTGATGGAAGATTTAACATCGAATCATTTGACTTCAACATATTTGCCTCCTGGAGATTGCGATGCTTCATGATCTGTTATATAGTAAGAAGCAAGATTAAATATAGAATAACATAACACAACACCTTATTTGAGTATCTTACAACTTAAACTAAAAGTTTTATACCAAACGTGCTTGTTGTGCAAATAAAAGATGCTTTTTTTTCTCGTGAAGAGCCACACAATATTTAGAGACTCTGCAAGGACCAGAACTACTCGCTGATGAGCATGAAGAGGGCGAAATACCTGAAGTAGCAGTGAATAATGTAACAATCTCAAGCTGGCTGTTGGAAAGAATTGGAAAGGGCTACACTTTCAACACAACAAAGATTCAATTCAATTGATGCTACGATAAGCAAACTGTTCAGATTGGAACTTTAACTGACGTTGCCCCTAAGCCTGGTGTCTATTCACTTCATGCTCAAGTTGAATGAGCAAAATGACGTATTCATTGTCAACGTTTAACTGCCGCTTTTGACCGGCATCTACTTCAATCCCAATGATGTAATTGTCACCAATAAATAGAGCTCCGGTTTCCAATCAACCACAGTGATTTGTGTCGGCTATGCATTTCCGGAGGACACATTTGCCGTCCTTTTTAATGCGCATTGAAATGCGCGTATTGCTTATAAGTTAATTCAGTACAGAAGCTACAAAAGCTTGATTGCTAAAGATAGAGTAATTCTTTTGAACACGAGAGTAGTAAATATACACAACCAGGTAGTACTTGGGCATTAGATGACCGGGCGTTCATATTTATCGAATACGAGTTTAAGTACAAACTGTTGATTCATCAATCATCCCATCCGACTTCAATAAGGAGAGAGTGGGTACTATTGTTATGATAAGATAAAATTTTTAACATTGGGGAAGGACTCGTTAATGGACCTTGTTAAAGTTAGCCGAAAGTTGCCAGCCGAAAATAAAGAAAATGTTATAATGCAGATAGTGTCTTTGGTTTGATAGCCGAACATAAACATTCAACAACTTTGATCAATAAATTTCAGCTGAAGGTTACCAGCCGATATTTAAGAATAATAATTTTTTCCTTCATTTTATTTACTTCTTTAACTTGATATTAAAATGAAAGTTTTAGTTTATGATATGTAATGTCTACTCAAAACCAATTGAGAAAAAATGTTGATGGGGTCACGGGGTGCAATTTGACAAGATTTCAATAGTTAAATTTCTGAAAAATTGATTGAATGGCCTGACACTTTTGTTTAACTTAAATTCGCATTGATGCCACTATGGCGTCAAAAAAATTGACCGTTTAAAGTGTCATGGCTGAAAATAGATTCAAATGAAAGGTCTTATTATTGTTTACACCTGGAAAATCAATAAGACCTTTAAATTGAATCCATTTCCAGCCACGACACTTTAAATGGTCAATTTTTAGAAATATTCAAATTTTGTGTGTTCGATATATTCAATCAAGTTTTCCCGGACTTTCAACATAGAAATCAATCTGAATTTTCTTCCTGGTGTGAGCATCAATAAGACCTTTCATTTGAATCTATATCCAGCCATGACACTTTAAACGGTCAATTTTTAGAAATTTTCAAATTTTGTGTGTGCGATATATTCAATCAAGTTTTCCCGGACTTTCAACATAGAAATCAATCTGAAATTTTTTCCAGGTGTGAGCATAAATAAGTCCTTTCATTTAAATCTATTTTCAGCCATGGCACTTTAAACGGTAAATTTTTAGAAATTTTCAAATTTTGTGTGTGTGATATATTCAATCAAGTTTTCCCGGACTTGCAACATAAAAATCAATCTGAAGTTTTGCAAGGTGTGAGCTTTAATAAGACCTTTCATTTGAATCTATTACCAGCCATGACACTTTAAACGGTAAATTTTTAGAAATTTTCAAATTTTGAGTGTGCGATATATTCAACCAAGTTTTCCAGGACTTCCAACATAGAAATCGACCTGAAATTTTTTTCAATTGTAAACATTAATATGACCTTTCATTTAAATCTATTTCCAGCCATGACACTTTAAACGGTCAATTTTTAGAAATTTTTAAATTTCGTGTGTGCGATATATTCAATAGGGTTTTCCCGGACTTCCAAAATAGAAATCAATCTGAATTTTTTTCAGCTATGAGCAACAATAATTCCTTTCATTTAAATCTATTTTCAGCCATGACACTTTAAACGGTAAATTTTTAGAAATTTTCAAATTTGTGTGTGCGATATATTCATCCGAGTTTTCCCGGACTTCCGACATAGAAATCAATCTGAAATTATTTACAGGTATGAGCATCAATAAGACCTTTCATTTGAATCTATTTCCAGCCATGACACTTTAAACGGTCAATTTTTAGAAATTTTTAAATTTTGTGTGTGCGATATATTCACTCGAGTTTTCGTGGACTTTCAACATGGAAATCAATCTGAAATGATTTCCAGGTATGAGCATCAATAAGACCTTTCATTTGAATCTATTTCCAGCCATGACACTTTAAACGGTAAATTTTTCCCGGACGGTAAATTTTTTTCGGTAGAGTTTTCCCGGACTTCCAACATAGAAATCAATCTGAAATTATTTCCAGGTGTGAGTATGAATAAGTCCTTTCATTTGAATCTATTTCCAGCCATGACACTTTAAACGGTAAATTTATAGAAATTTTCAAATTTTGAGTGTGCGATATATTCAATCGAGTTTTCCCGGACTTCCAACATAAACATCGACCTGAATTTTTTCAGGTATGAGTATCAATAAGACCATTCATTTGAATTCATTATCAGCCATGACACTTTAAACGGTCAATTTTTAGAAATTTTCAAATTTTGTGTGTGCGATATATTCAATCGAGTTTTCCCGGACTTCCAACATAGAAATCAATCTGAAATTTTTTCCAGGTGTAAACATTAATAAGACCTTTTATTTGAATCTATTTCCAGCCATGTCACTTTTAACAGTCAATTTTAAGAAATTTTCAAATTTTGTGTGTGCGATATATTCAATCGAGTTTTCCCGGACTTCCAACATAGAAATCGACCTGAATTTTTTCAGGTATGAGCATCAATAAGACCTTTCATTTAAATTCATTATCAGCCATGACACTTTAAACGGTCAATTTTTAGAAATTTTCAAATTTTGTGTGTGCGATATATTCAATCGAGTTTTCCCGAACTTCCAACATAGTAATCAATCTGAAATTTTTTCCAGATGTAAACATCAATAAGACCTTTTATTTGAATCTATTTTCAGCCATGACACTTTAAACGGTAAATTTTTACAAATTTTCAAATGGTGTGTGCGATATATTCAATCGAGTTTTCCCGGACTTCCAACATAGAAATCAATCTGAAATTATTTCCAGGTGTGAGTATGAGGAAGTCCTTTCATTTGAATCTTTTTCCAGCCATGACACTTTAAACGGTAAATTTTTAGAAATTTTCAAATTTCGTGTGTGCGATATATTCAACCGAGTTTTCCCGGACTTCCAACATAGAAATCGACCTGAATTTTTTCAGGTATGAGTATCAATAAGACCTTTCATTTGAATTCATTATCAGCCATGACACTTTAAACGGTCAATTTTTAGAAATTTTCAATTTCTGTGTGTGCGATATATTCAATCGAGTTTTCCAAGACTTCCAACGTAGAAATCAATCTGAAATTTTTTCCAGGTGTAAACATCAATAAGACCTTTTATTTGAATCTATTTCCAGCCATGACACTTTAAACGGTCAATTTTTAGAAATTTTCAAATTTTGTGTGTGCGATATATTCAACCAAGTTTTCCCGGACTTCCAACTTAGAAATCAATATGAAATTTTTTCAAAGTATGAGCATCAATAAGACCTTTTATTTGAATCCATTTCCAGCCATGACACTTTAAACGGTCAATTTTTAGAAATTTTCAAATTTTATGTGTGCGATATATTAAATCAAGTTTTCCCGGACTTCCAACATAGAAATCAATCTGAAATTTTTTCCAGGTGTGAGCATCAATAAGGACTTTCATTCGAATCTATTTCCATGACACTTTAAACGGTCATTTTTTAGAAATTTTCAAATTTTGTGTGTGCGATATATTCAATCAAGTTTTCCCGGACTTCCAACATAGAAATCAATCTGAAATTTTTTCCAGGTGTGAGCATCAATAAGGCCTTTCATTTGAATCTGTTTCCAGCCATGACACTTTAAACGGTAAATTTTTAAAAATTTTCAAATTTTGTGTGTGCGATATATTCAATCAAGTTTTCCACGACTTCAAACTTAGAAATCAATATGAAATTTTTTCCAGCTGAGAGCATCAATAAGACCTTTGATTTAAATCTATTTCCAGCCATGACACTTTAAACGGTAAATTTTTAGAAATTTTTAAATTTTGTGTGTGCGATATATTCACTCGAGTTTTCGTGGACTTTCAACATGGAAATCAATCTGAAATGATTTCCAGGTATGAGCATCAATAAGACCTTTCATTTGAATCTATTTCCAGCCATGACACTTTAAACGGTAAATTTTTCCCGGACGGTAAATTTTTTTCGGTAGAGTTTTCCCGGACTTCCAACATAGAAATCAATCTGAAATTATTTCCAGGTGTGAGTATGAATAAGTCCTTTCATTTGAATCTATTTCCAGCCAAGACACTTTAAACGGTAAATTTATAGAAATTTTCAAATTTTGAGTGTGCGATATATTCAATCGAGTTTTCCCGGACTTCCAAAATAGAAATTCAATCTGAAATTATTTCCAGGTGTGAGTATGAGTAAGTCCTTTCATTTGAATCTATTTCCAGCCATGACACTTTAAACGGTAAATTTTTAGAAATTTTCAAATTTCGTGTGTGCGATATATTCAACCGAGTTTTCCCGGACTTCCAACATAAAAATCGACCTGAATTTTTTCAGGTATGAGTATCAATAAGACCATTCATTTGAATTCATTATCAGCCATGACACTTTAAACGGTCAATTTTTAGAAATTTTCAAATTTTGTGTGTGCGATATATTCAATCGAGTTTTCCCGGACTTCCAACATAGAAATCAATCTGAAATTATTTCCAGGTGTGAGTATGAGGAAGTCCTTTCATTTGAATCTATTTCCAGCCATGACACTTTAAACGGTCAATTTTTAGAAATTTTCAAATTTCGTGTGTGCGATATATTCAACCGAGTTTTCCCGGACTTCCAACATAGAAATCGACCTGAATTTTTTCAGGTATGAGTATCAATAAGACCTTTCATTTGAATTCATTATCAGCCATGACACTTTAAACGGTCAATTTTTAGAAATTTTCAATCTCTGTGTGTGCGATATATTCAATCGAGTTTTCCAGGACTTCCAACGTAGAAATCAATCTGAAATTTTTTCCATGTGTAAACATCAATAAGACCTTTTATTTGAATCTATTTCCAGCCATGACACTTTAAACGGTAAATTTTTAGAAATTTTCAAATTTTGTGTGTGCGATATATTCAACCAAGTTTTCCCGGACTTCCAACATAGAAATCAATCTGAAATTTTTTTCAAGTATGAGCATCAATAAGACCTTTTATTTGAATCCATTTCCAGCCATGACACTTTAAACGGTCAATTTTTAGAAATTTTCAAATTTTATGTGTGCGATATATTAAATCAAGTTTTCCCGGACTTCCAACATAGAAATCAATCTGAAATTTTTTCCAGGTGTGAGCATCAATAAGGACTTTCATTCGAATCTATTTCCATGACACTTTAAACGGTCATTTTTTAGAAATTTTCAAATTTTGTGTGTGCGATATATTCAATCAAGTTTTCCCGGACTTCCAACATAGAAATCAATCTGAAATTTTTTCCAGGTGTGAGCATCAATAAGGCCTTTCATTTGAATCTGTTTCCAGCCATGACACTTTAAACGGTAAATTTTTAAAAATTTTCAAATTTTGTGTGTGCGATATATTCAATCAAGTTTTCCAGGACTTCAAACTTAGAAATCAATATGAAATTTTTTCCAGCTGAGAGCATCAATAAGACCTTTGATTTAAATCTATTTCCAGCCATGACACTTTAAACGGTAAATTTTTAGAAATTTTTAAATTTTGTGTGTGCGATATATTCACTCGAGTTTTCGTGGACTTTCAACATGGAAATCAATCTGAAATGATTTCCAGGTATGAGCATCAATTAGACCTTTCATTTGAATCTATTTCCAGCCATGACACTTTAAACGGTAAATTTTTCCCGGACGGTAAATTTTTTTCGGTAGAGTTTTCCCGGACTTCCAACATAGAAATCAATCTGAAATTACTTCCAGGTGTGAGTATGAATAAGTCCTTTCATTTGAATCTATTTCCAGCCAAGACACTTTAAACGGTAAATTTTTAGAAATTTTCAAATTTCGTGTGTGCGATATATTCAACCGAGTTTTCCCGGACTTCCAACATAGAAATCGACCTGAATTTTTTCAGGTATGAGTATCAATAAGACCTTTCATTTGAATTCATTATCAGCCATGACACTTTAAACGGTCAATTTTTAGAAATTTTCAATTTCTGTGTGTGCGATATATTCAATCGAGTTTTCCAAGACTTCCAACGTAGAAATCAATCTGAAATTTTTTCCAGGTGTAAACATCAATAAGACCTTTTATTTGAATCTATTTCCAGCCATGACACTTTAAACGGTCAATTTTTAGAAATTTTCAAATTTTGTGTGTGCGATATATTCAACCAAGTTTTCCCGGACTTCCAACTTAGAAATCAATATGAAATTTTTTCAAAGTATGAGCATCAATAAGACCTTTTATTTGAATCCATTTCCAGCCATGACACTTTAAACGGTCAATTTTTAGAAATTTTCAAATTTTATGTGTGCGATATATTAAATCAAGTTTTCCCGGACTTCCAACATAGAAATCAATCTGAAATTTTTTCCAGGTGTGAGCATCAATAAGGACTTTCATTCGAATCTATTTCCATGACACTTTAAACGGTCATTTTTTAGAAATTTTCAAATTTTGTGTGTGCGATATATTCAATCAAGTTTTCCCGGACTTCCAACATAGAAATCAATCTGAAATTTTTTCCAGGTGTGAGCATCAATAAGGCCTTTCATTTGAATCTGTTTCCAGCCATGACACTTTAAACGGTAAATTTTTAAAAATTTTCAAATTTTGTGTGTGCGATATATTCAATCAAGTTTTCCACGACTTCAAACTTAGAAATCAATATGAAATTTTTTCCAGCTGAGAGCATCAATAAGACCTTTGATTTAAATCTATTTCCAGCCATGACACTTTAAACGGTAAATTTTTAGAAATTTTTAAATTTTGTGTGTGCGATATATTCACTCGAGTTTTCGTGGACTTTCAACATGGAAATCAATCTGAAATGATTTCCAGGTATGAGCATCAATAAGACCTTTCATTTGAATCTATTTCCAGCCATGACACTTTAAACGGTAAATTTTTCCCGGACGGTAAATTTTTTTCGGTAGAGTTTTCCCGGACTTCCAACATAGAAATCAATCTGAAATTATTTCCAGGTGTGAGTATGAATAAGTCCTTTCATTTGAATCTATTTCCAGCCAAGACACTTTAAACGGTAAATTTATAGAAATTTTCAAATTTTGAGTGTGCGATATATTCAATCGAGTTTTCCCGGACTTCCAAAATAGAAATTCAATCTGAAATTATTTCCAGGTGTGAGTATGAGTAAGTCCTTTCATTTGAATCTATTTCCAGCCATGACACTTTAAACGGTAAATTTTTAGAAATTTTCAAATTTCGTGTGTGCGATATATTCAACCGAGTTTTCCCGGACTTCCAACAAAAAAATCGACCTGAATTTTTTCAGGTATGAGTATCAATAAGACCATTCATTTGAATTCATTATCAGCCATGACACTTTAAACGGTCAATTTTTAGAAATTTTCAAATTTTGTGTGTGCGATATATTCAATCGAGTTTTCCCGGACTTCCAACATAGAAATCAATCTGAAATTATTTCCAGGTGTGAGTATGAGGAAGTCCTTTCATTTGAATCTATTTCCAGCCATGACACTTTAAACGGTCAATTTTTAGAAATTTTCAAATTTCGTGTGTGCGATATATTCAACCGAGTTTTCCCGGACTTCCAACATAGAAATCGACCTGAATTTTTTCAGGTATGAGTATCAATAAGACCTTTCATTTGAATTCATTATCAGCCATGACACTTTAAACGGTCAATTTTTAGAAATTTTCAATCTCTGTGTGTGCGATATATTCAATCGAGTTTTCCAGGACTTCCAACGTAGAAATCAATCTGAAATTTTTTCCATGTGTAAACATCAATAAGACCTTTTATTTGAATCTATTTCCAGCCATGACACTTTAAACGGTAAATTTTTAGAAATTTTCAAATTTTGTGTGTGCGATATATTCAACCAAGTTTTCCCGGACTTCCAACATAGAAATCAATCTGAAATTTTTTTCAAGTATGAGCATCAATAAGACCTTTTATTTGAATCCATTTCCAGCCATGACACTTTAAACGGTCAATTTTTAGAAATTTTCAAATTTTATGTGTGCGATATATTAAATCAAGTTTTCCCGGACTTCCAACATAGAAATCAATCTGAAATTTTTTCCAGGTGTGAGCATCAATAAGGACTTTCATTCGAATCTATTTCCATGACACTTTAAACGGTCATTTTTTAGAAATTTTCAAATTTTGTGTGTGCGATATATTCAATCAAGTTTTCCCGGACTTCCAACATAGAAATCAATCTGAAATTTTTTCCAGGTGTGAGCATCAATAAGGCCTTTCATTTGAATCTGTTTCCAGCCATGACACTTTAAACGGTAAATTTTTAAAAATTTTCAAATTTTGTGTGTGCGATATATTCAATCAAGTTTTCCAGGACTTCAAACTTAGAAATCAATATGAAATTTTTTCCAGCTGAGAGCATCAATAAGACCTTTGATTTAAATCTATTTCCAGCCATGACACTTTAAACGGTAAATTTTTAGAAATTTTTAAATTTTGTGTGTGCGATATATTCACTCGAGTTTTCGTGGACTTTCAACATGGAAATCAATCTGAAATGATTTCCAGGTATGAGCATCAATTAGACCTTTCATTTGAATCTATTTCCAGCCATGACACTTTAAACGGTAAATTTTTCCCGGACGGTAAATTTTTTTCGGTAGAGTTTTCCCGGACTTCCAACATAGAAATCAATCTGAAATTACTTCCAGGTGTGAGTATGAATAAGTCCTTTCATTTGAATCTATTTCCAGCCAAGACACTTTAAACGGTAAATTTATAGAAATTTTCAAATTTTGAGTGTGCGATATATTCAATCGAGTTTTCCCGGACTTCCAAAATAGAAATTCAATCTGAAATTATTTCCAGGTGTGAGTATGAGTAAGTCCTTTCATTTGAATCTTTTTCCAGCCATGACACTTTAAACGGTCAATTTTTAGAAATTTTCAAATTTCGTGTGTGCGATATATTCAACCGAGTTTTCCCGGACTTCCAACATAAAAATCGACCTGAATTTTTTCAGGTATGAGTATCAATAAGACCATTCATTTGAATTCATTATCAGCCATGACACTTTAAACGGTCAATTTTTAGAAATTTTCAATTTCTGTGTGTGCGATATATTCAATCGAGTTTTCCAGGACTTCCAACATAGAAATCAATCTGAAATTTTTTCCAGGTGTAAACATCAATAAGACCTTTTATTTGAATTTATTATCAGCCATGACACTTTAAACGGTCAATTTTTAGAAATTTTCAAATATTGTGTGTTCGATATATTCAATCCAGTTTTCTCGGACTTCCAACATAGAAATCAATCTGAAATTATTTCCAGGTGTGAGTATGAGGAAGTCCTTTCATTTGAATCTATTTCCAGCCATGGCACTTTAAACGGTAAATTTTTAAAAATTTTCAAATTTTGTGAGTGTGATATATTTAACCGGGTTTTTCCGGACTTCCAACATAGAAATCTGACCTGAAATTTTTTCCAGGTGTGTACATTAATATGACCTTTCATTTGAATTCATTTCCAGCCGTGACACTTTAAACGGTAAATTTTTAGAACTTTTCAAATTTTGTGTGTGCGATATATTCAATCAAGTTTTTCCTTACTTCCAACATAGAAATCAATCTGAAATTTTTTCCAGGTATGAGCATCAATAAGACCTTTCTGTTGAATCTATTTCCAGCCATTTCACTTTAAACGGTCAATTTTTGGAAATTTTCAAATTTTGTGTGTGCGATATATTCAATCGAGTTTTCCCGGACTTCAAACATAGAAATCGACCTAAATTTTTTTCCAGGTGTAAACATTAATACGACCTTTCATTTGAATCCATTTCCAGCCATCACACTTTAAACGGTAAATTTTTAGAAATTTTCAAATTTTGTGTGTGCGATATATTCAATCGAGTTTTCCCGGAGTTCCAACATAGAAATCAATCTGAAATTTTGCGGGTGTGAGCATCAATAAGACCTTTGATTTAAATCTCAGGTGTAAACATTAATACGACCTTTCATTTGAATCCATTTCCAGCCATCACACTTTAAACGGTCAATTTTTAGAAATTTTCAAATTTCGTGTGTTCGATATATTCAACCAAGTTTTCGTGGACTTCCAACATAGAAATTGACCTGAAATTTTTTGCAGGTGTAAACAATAATAAGACCTTTCAATTGAATCCATTTTCAGCCATGACACTTTAAACGGTAAATTATTAGAAAGTTTCAAACTTTGTGTGTGCGATATATTCAATCGAGTTTTCCCGGACTTCCAACATAGAAATCGACCTGAGTTTTTTTCAGGTGTGAGCATCAATAAGACCTTTGATTTAAATCTATTTCCAGCCATGACACTTTAAACGGTCAATTTTTAGAAATTTTCAAATTTCGTGTGTTCGATATATTCAACCAAGTTTTCGTGGACTTCCAACATAGAAATTGACCTGAAATTTTTTCCAGGTGTAAACAATAATAAGACCTTTCAATTGAATCCATTTTCAGCCATGACACTTTAAACGGTAAATTATTAGAAATTTTCAAATTTTGTGTGTGCGATATATTCAATCGAGTTTTCCCGGACTTCCAACATAGAAATCGACCTGAATTTTTTCCAGGTGTGAGCATCAATAAGACCTTTGATTTAGATCTATTTCCAGCCATGACACTTTAAACGGTCAATTTTTAGAAATTTTCAAATTTCTTGTGTGCGATATGTTCAATCGAGTTTTCCCGGACTTCCAACATAGAAATCAATCTGAAATGTTTTCCTGGTGTGAGCATCAATAAGACCTTTTATTTGAAAATATTTTCAGCCATGACACTTTAAACGGTCAATTTTTAGAAATTTTCAAATTTTGTGTGTTCGATATACTCAACCAAGTTTTCCCGGATTTCCAACATAGAAATCAATCTGAATTTTTGAAGTAAAACTTCTTTAGGCACGCTTGACTTGGGGACTAAGCTGGCAAATGCGTTACGAAAAGTGTAATCGAACGAGGCGAACGAAACAATAGACGCAAAACGAAATCATTTTCCTTTAGTATCAGGATGTGCCATGACAATTCATAAATCCCTAGGTGGAACATTAGTTGATACCATTTTATTTTAATCATTGGTTAAAAAAATGGGATAATAAGAAAATAGGAAAATTGGAAAATTGGTAAATGGAAAATTGGAAAATTAGAAAAATTGGAAAATTGGAAATTTCGAAATTTGTAAAATTGGAAATTTTGAAAATTTGTAAATTGTAAAATTGGAAAATTTTAAAATTGAAAAATTAGAAAATTGGAAAACAGGTAAATGGAAAATTGGAAAATAGGAATATATGAAAATATGAAAATATGAAAATATGAAAATATGAAAATATGAAAATATGAAAATATGAAAATATGAAAATATGAAAATATGAAAATATGAAAATATGAAAATATGAAAATATGAAAATATGAAAATATGAAAATATGAAAATATGAAAATATGAAAATATGAAAATATGAAAATATGAAAATATGAAAATATGAAAATATGAAAATATGAAAATATGAAAATATGAAAATATGAAAATATGAAAATATGAAAATATGAAAATATGAAAATATGAAAATATGAAAATATGAAAATATGAAAATATGAAAATATGAAAATATGAAAATATGAAAATATGAAAATATGAAAATATGAAAATATGAAAATATGAAAATATGAAAATATGAAAATATGAAAATATGAAAATATGAAAATATGAAAATATGAAAATATGAAAATATGAAAATATGAAAATATGAAAATATGAAAATATGAAAATATGAAAATATGAAAATATGAAAATATGAAAATATGAAAATATGAAAATATGAAAATATGAAAATATGAAAATATGAAAATATGAAAATAAGAAAATATGAAAATATGAAAATATGAAAATATGAAAATATGAAAATATGAAAATATGAAAATATGAAAATATGAAAATATGAAAATATGAAAATATGAAAATATGAAAATATGAAAATATGAAAATATGAAAATATGAAAATATGAAAATATGAAAATATGAAAATATGAAAATATGAAAATATGAAAATATGAAAATATGAAAATATGAAAATATGAAAATATGAAAATATGAAAATATGAAAATATGAAAATATGAAAATATGAAAATATGAAAATATGAAAATATGAAAATATGAAAATATGAAAATATGAAAATATGAAAATATGAAAATATGAAAATATGAAAATATGAAAATATGAAAATATGAAAATATGAAAATATGAAAATATGAAAATATGAAAATATGAAAATATGAAAATATGAAAATATGAAAATATGAAAATATGAAAATATGAAAATATGAAAATATGAAAATATGAAAATATGAAAATATGAAAATATGAAAATATGAAAATATGAAAATATGAAAATATGAAAATATGAAAATATGAAAATATGAAAATATGAAAATATGAAAATATGAAAATATGAAAATATGAAAATATGAAAATATGAAAATATGAAAATATGAAAATATGAAAATATGAAAATATGAAAATATGAAAATATGAAAATATGAAAATATGAAAATATGAAAATATGAAAATATGAAAATATGAAAATATGAAAATATGAAAATATGAAAATATGAAAATATGAAAATATGAAAATATGAAAATATGAAAATATGAAAATATGAAAATATGAAAATATGAAAATATGAAAATATGAAAATATGAAAATATGAAAATATGAAAATATGAAAATATGAAAATATGAAAATATGAAAATATGAAAATATGAAAATATGAAAATATGAAAATATGAAAATATGAAAATATGAAAATATGAAAATATGAAAATATGAAAATATGAAAATATGAAAATATGAAAATATGAAAATATGAAAATATGAAAATATGAAAATATGAAAATATGAAAATATGAAAATATGAAAATATGAAAATATGAAAATATGAAAATATGAAAATATGAAAATATGAAAATATGAAAATATGAAAATATGAAAATATGAAAATATGAAAATATGAAAATATGAAAATATGAAAATATGAAAATATGAAAATATGAAAATATGAAAATATGAAAATATGAAAATATGAAAATATGAAAATATGAAAATATGAAAATATGAAAATATGAAAATATGAAAATATGAAAATATGAAAATATGAAAATATGAAAATATGAAAATATGAAAATATGAAAATATGAAAATATGAAAATATGAAAATATGAAAATATGAAAATATGAAAATATGAAAATATGAAAATATGAAAATATGAAAATATGAAAATATGAAAATATGAAAATATGAAAATATGAAAATATGAAAATATGAAAATATGAAAATATGAAAATATGAAAATATGAAAATATGAAAATATGAAAATATGAAAATATGAAAATATGAAAATATGAAAATATGAAAATATGAAAATATGAAAATATGAAAATATGAAAATATGAAAATATGAAAATATGAAAATATGAAAATATGAAAATATGAAAATATGAAAATATGAAAATATGAAAATATGAAAATATGAAAATATGAAAATATGAAAATATGAAAATATGAAAATATGAAAATATGAAAATATGAAAATATGAAAATATGAAAATATGAAAATATGAAAATATGAAAATATGAAAATATGAAAATATGAAAATATGAAAATATGAAAATATGAAAATATGAAAATATGAAAATATGAAAATATGAAAATATGAAAATATGAAAATATGAAAATATGAAAATATGAAAATATGAAAATATGAAAATATGAAAATATGAAAATATGAAAATATGATGATATGAAAATATGAAAATATGAAAATTGGAAAATTGGTAAATTGGAAAACTGGTAGATTGGAAAATTAGAAAATTGAAAAATTGGAAAATTCGAAAATTGGAAAATTGGACAATTGGACAATTGGAAAATTGGAAAATTGTAAAATTGAAAAATTGCAAAATAGGAAAATAAAAAATATGAAAATCGGAAATTTTGAAAGTTGGTAAATTGGAAAATTGGTAAATTGGAAAGTTGGAAAATTGGAAAATTTGTAAATTGGTAAATTGAAAAACAGGGAAATTGGAAAGTCATAATATAGACTTCTATGTCACTGACTGACTCACTCGAGAACGCACAGGGTGACCAAACATTTTTTTTTTCTATATTATAACATCTATGTCACTCACTAACTTACGCACTCCAGAACGCACAGGGTGACCAAAAAAAATTCGTCCGTGTGATATATTTTATATATGTATTTTTCTATATTATAGCTCCATTTCACACGAGGTCTCGCAGAAACCGATTCTTTCTTCGTTTCTTTCCCCGATTGCCTATGATACAGGTTTTAATGCGACTTAAACATATTTTCGATGAAACCACATGATGTACTGTGGTTATACATAAATGAAATAAAAAATATTTCAAGGCAATTTTTACTATGCGAAGAGATTTCAAAACTGGTTTTTTGTCCATTTTGTGACACATACATAAACATTGTCTATTACGACTAGTTGGCCTTGAAAAAGTTACCAAGTTACAAGGTTACCTCTTGTGGCATCAGACATAAACGGCTAGGTGACACTCGAGAACGCAAAGGGTGATCAATTTTTTTTCCAATATTATAATTTTTCTATATTCTATTATAAATATTAAATATATATTAGAAGTTTTACTTCAGTAGTGTGGTCTAAAGCACACTTAATTTTTTTTCCAGGTGTGTACATTAATAAGACCTTTCATTTGAATCTATTTCCAGCCATGACACTTTAAACTGTCAATTTTTAGAAATTTTCAAATTTCGTGTGTGCGATATATTCAATCGAGTTTTCCCGGACTTCCAACATAGAAATCAATCTGAAATTTTTCAAGATGTGAGCATCAATAAGACCTTTCATTTGAATCTATTTCCAGCCATGGCACCTTAAACGGTAAATTTTTAAAAAAATTCAAATTTTGTAAGTGTGATATATTTAACCGGGTTTTTCCGGACTTCCAACATAGAAATCCGACCTGAAATTTTTTCCAGGTGTGTACATTAATATGACCTTTCATTTGAATTCATTTCCAGCCATGACACTTTAAACTGTCAATTTTTAGAACTTTTCAAATTTTGTGTGTGCGATATATTCAATCAAGTTTTTCCGGACTTCCAACATAGAAATCAATCTGAAATTTTTCAAGATGTGAGCATCAATAAGACCTTTCATTTGAATCTATTTCCAGCCATGGCACTTTAAACGGTAAATTTTTAAAAATTTTCAAATTTTGTGAGTGTGATATATTTAACCAAGTTTTCCCGGATTTCCAACATAGAAATCACTCTGAATTTCTTTCCAGGTGTGTACATTAATAAGACCTTTCATTTGAATCTATTTCCAGCCATGACACTTTAAACTGTCAATTTTTAGAACTTTTCAAATTTTGTGTGTGCGATATATTCAATCAAGTTTTTCCGGACTTCCAACATAGAAATCAATCTGAAATTTTTCAAGATGTGAGCATCAATAAGACCTTTCATTTGAATCTATTTCCAGCCATGGCACTTTAAACGGTAAATTTTTAAAAATTTTCAAATTTTGTGAGTGTGATATATTTAACCAAGTTTTCCCGGATTTCCAACATAGAAATCACTCTGAATTTTTTTCCAGGTGTGTACATTAATAAGACCTTTCATTTGAATCTATTTCCAGCCATGACACTTTAAACTGTCAATTTTTAGAACTTTTCAAATTTTGTGTGTGCGATATATTCAATCAAGTTTTTCCGGACTTCCAACATAGAAATCAATCTGAAATTTTTTCCAGGTGTGAGCATCAATTAGACCTTTGATTTAAATCTATTTTCAGCCATGACACTTTAAACGGTAAATTTTTAGAAATTTTCAAATTTTGTGTGTGCGATATATTCAATCGAGTTTTCGTGGACTTTCAACATAGAAATCAATCTGAAATTTTTCAAGGTGTGAGAATCAATAAGACCTTTCATTTGAATCTATTTCCAGCCATGACACTTTAAACGGTCAATTTTTAGAAATTTTCAAATTTTGTGTGTGCAATATATTCAATCAAGTTTTCCCGGACTACCAACATAAAAATCAATCCGAAATTTTTTCCTGGTGTGAGCATCAATAAGACTTTTGATTTAAATCTATTTCCAGCCATGACACTTTAAACGGTAAATTTTTAGAAATTTTTAAATTTTGTGTGTGCGATATATTCAATCGAGTTTTCCCGGACTTCCAACATAGAAATCAATCTGAATTTTTCCAGATGTGAGCATCAATAAGATCTTTCATTTAAATCTATTTCCAGCCATGACACTTTAAACGGTCAATTTTTAGAAATTTTCAAATTTTGTGTGTGCGATATATTCAATCGAGTTTTCCCGGACTTCCAACATAGAAATCAATCTGAATTTTTCCAGATGTGAGCATCAATAAGATCTTTCATTTAAATCTATTTCCAGCCATGACACTTTAAACGGTCAATTTATAGAAATTTTCAAATTTTGTGTGTTCGATATATTCAACCAAATTTTCCTGGATTTCCAACATAGAAATCGACTTGAAATTTTTTATAGGTGTAAACATTAATAAGACCTTTCAATTGAATCCATTTCCAGCCATGACACTTTAAACAGTCAATTTTTAGAAATTTTCAAATTTTGTGTGTTTGATATCTGATATTTTTTTGATATATGAATCTATATCTATAATCTGAAATTATTTCCAGGTGTGAGTATCAATAAGACCTTTCATTTGAATCTATTTTCAGTTATTTCACTTTAAACGGTCAATTTTTAGAAATTTTCAAATTTTGTGTGTGCGATATACAATATTTAACCAAGTTTTCCCGGACTTCCAACATAGAAATGGACCTGATTTTTTGTCCAGGTGTGAGCATTAATAAGACCTTTCATTTGAATCTATTTCCAGCCATGACACTTTAAACGGTAAATTTATAGAAATTTTCAAATTTTGTGTGTTCGATATATTCAACCAAGTTTTCCTGGACTTCCGACATAAAAATCAATCTGAAATTTTTCAAGGTGTGAGCATCAATAAAACCTTTGATTTAAATCTATTTCCAGCCATGACACTTTAAACGGTAAATTTTTAGAAATTTTCAAATTTTGTGTGCGCGATATATTCAATCGAGTTTTCCCGGACTTCCAACATAGAAATTGACCTGCATTTTTTTCCAGGTGTGAGCATCAATAAGATCTTTCATTTGAATCTCTTTTCAGTTTAACACCAAAATTACGAATCTGAATTACCGACCTTTACTGACGAATAATACAAGATTTTTTGGATTCTGCATTATCGACCTTTTTTGGCTGATACGTTTTAGTTGTTACAGCCGATTCTGCGTTATAGACATTTTTCGGCTGGAGCGAGTCGGTTAACTTTAACAGTATCGTTAATGGTGCCATCGATTGAATCACTGAAATCATTTGGAAAGGATTCCGCAAAACATAAAACCACACATCTGTCGATCGATTCTGGTTTTCCTATAGGAAAAGAAATTAGGAAAAATATTTACATAGCGTTTTTGTATCGTTCAAATTGGATTGGAAAACTATTCCCAATTTAATTTTGTTTATGAACAAATTTACACTAACTGTTTACCATAGTATGCCAGACAAAAATACTATGAAAATATTTTTTCTAATTCCTTTTTCTATAGGAAAACCAGAATCGAGATGCTGTTCGGGTCGACTTTGGAACTTGGCATACGTATAATTGATCCGACATCAATAAAATTTCTGGCAAAGTTCAGCTATGGAATCAAGCAGAGTGCAATCTCTGGATTCAGTTTGGATCATTGCACTGGATTACACACATCTCACGGATAGGAACATCACCTCCGGATGGGAAATAAGCGCTAAGTGTATGAATTTGCTCCGGTTTTTTTTCAAGGTCTTGTTTACTTTTTATTTGAAAAGTGTATCTACTGCATCTTGGGTCAAGCAAAGCACGACGCATAGCTCCATTATCTTCTGATACTCATACGCCCTGCCACACCTACACACGGATTACCTGGGACTCAGAAGAAGTTAAAGGTTGGCTCATCACAACAAGAAAACAATAATGCTTAAAATATTGAATTTAAATCTCGATTGAAAGATTTTATCCGAAAAAAACACTAAAAAGCACAAAATAATATTTAACTAAAAAAATTTTAAGAACCACGTTTTTGCAAATGCAGTAAAACAAACAAAACTAATTTTTGTTATACACTTTATTCGCGGCTGAAATTGTGAAAGATGTGTTGTACTGTTATAGCCAATCAGGCGCAATTTTAGTTTCATCGGTTCCGTTCTGGTAATTCAGATATCAAAGATGCACTAAGCCCTTGAAGGCCTATCATCGAAAATGACAATATAATCCTGGAAATTATCGAATTAGACAGGCATACAAGCTTTCGTAGCATCGCGCAGGACCTAAAGATCGACCACGAAACAATTATTTTCATAAAGCTTGCTTCAAAAAGAACCTCGATGTTTGGGTGCCGCACGAGTTGACTGTAATCAACTTGGAAGACTGTGATCCCTTCTGTGAATCCTTGGCTAAACGGAACGAAAACGAGGTATTCCTGAAGCAGATAGTGGCTGGCGATAAGAAATGGATTACATGCGACAGTGTCAAGCGGAAACGATCATGTCAACCATGAAGCGTCCAAACGGTGGTCAAACCAGGATTGATGACTAGGAAGGTTTTGCTAAGTGTTAAGTAGGATTGGAAGGAAATAACCTACTGTGAACTGCTGCCCAATGGACAAACGATCAATTTGGACCTCTACTACCAGCAATTGGACCGACTGAAAGCAGAAATCGACTAGAAGTATCGTGTTCCACCTAGACAACAAACGTTCATGATGACCCGTCAGAAGCTCAAGGAGCTTGGTTGGTAGGGTATTATGCATCCGCCTTACAGTCCGGACTTAGTACCAAACGATTTTCTTTATGTTTTTCCATATGGCAAACGTTTTTGGTGGTGTATAAATGGCCTCAGGAGATGCTTGTAAAAATTAGCTATGTCAGTTTTTTGCTAATTGTAGCCATTTTAAATAAAGCCTGATATAAACGTTAAAACAATGGATTTTTCCCTAATCTAATATAAAAATTTGTAAAATATTTAAATAAGGTGAGTTGAGTAAAACCAGTTCAAGTGACAACATCTATAATTGAGATAAAAAACAATACAAAATAATTCGGATCACATATACTATCAACTAACATCTAAGTGATATATAAACGATAAGCGAGGTGGCGGTAATTTACAACCTATCCAAAAATAACGAACAGAGGTTCAAGAAGATCAAACCCTCTTGTCCAACTACAAGAAGGATTCCATCAGCAGGAAAACTACATATACGTCGACCGCATCAAATAGGATGGTTAGATGATATGTTTGAATAATTCATCAGTGCTGATGAACTTATACTAAGTCAGTATATTGAAACGACCCAAACACATTAATATTGGAAAGCTCGAAAAGCGTTGGCAAAACTTCAGAACGGAGTTAGAACCACCAATGAAATCCCTAGTGTCAAAGATAGAGAACCCAACTCTTGTTCCAGATTCAAGTGCCGGAAATAAAAATACCGGTTACGAGAATTTAGCCATAGCGCAAGCGAAACGCTATAAAGTTTAACAATTCAAAATGAGGCAGTTCTACGCCATGATAAGAGAAGCAAATAGTACAATGGAAAAGCCAGAAAACATCGAGTTCTTGAACCTCAAACTCGGGGCAATATCCTCCAAGAAAGCTAAAACTGAAAAGCTGCATGAAGAAA
Source organism: Nephrotoma appendiculata (assembly GCA_947310385.1). NCBI lineage: Eukaryota > Metazoa > Arthropoda > Insecta > Diptera > Tipulidae > Nephrotoma > Nephrotoma appendiculata. Next base: position 171,954,898 of record OX371225.1, read on the forward strand.
TATACACCGAAATAGCAAAGAACGAAGAAACTTTTCTTCCGCATTTCATAGAAAACTAATTTAGCTGTGATGAAACAATACGAAGCCATCAAAATCACAATTTTGGTATTAAAATACCAAAAAGCCTTTGAAACCTGAATATTATAGAAAAACCGAATATTAAAGATACTCACTGTAGTTTGGTCGGAGTTACAGACAATATAAAAACACCTTCTAGCTCTATAGCATGAAAGCATAAAAAAGCATATGTTTTGCGAAAAATAACATGAAATGTGTCACAGCAAAAGATAAAACAAACCACAGATCATTCGAGGAAATCGAAATGCAATGAAAACAAGTTTGAGTTTGCTGTTAGTAGGTCCAGCAACAATCGCTCAACCCAAGATCAGGTTAAGATCAGTGTCAAGTAAAATTTAGCATAAGCGCAAGAGCTTCACATGTTTTGGGAATTAGAAGAGGCACCGGTTGAACTTCTACCGAAAAAAAACTGATATATAGTGTGAAACAATTTACTGTTAAATGGTTACGCGGGAGGAAAGTAGACGGTACGTGGTTAACTTATCATTCAAAGAGCCACGCAACGTTTGTTGCAAATTGAGAAAATATTCCAAAATAATGAACGACTACGCCACCTGTATCTTCGGTCATATGACACCATCACCCAAATGAAATGGACAATTTTACATTCAACATCAAGCAATTTTGATGAAGAAATGTCTCGATGAAGTCAACATCTGGGTTGTGGTTGAACTGAACTTACATAAAGAGAACAACCCTCGGAAGTAGCATGACCCATTACTAGAACTTTGGCCCCAAAAAAAAAAAAATGGGACGACAAGGTTCTTGACGATGGTATTTCAACAAAATGGGTGTACAGCTTAAAATCCTACCAATTCAACGTTCAGTAGGAATCATATCATAAGCCAAATAAAGCCTATGTTTAACCGGTTCTGTATCAGTCAGAAAGGGCGTATGTGGTTATCATATACAGCAGAATTGAACTGTCAGATAAAAAAATTGTCCCACCCCTACTGACGACCAAAACTAAGGTGCATTTATCCTCGCTGAATCCGTTTCTTGACAAGGACGGCCTTATCAGGATAGGAGCAAAACTCAATATTTTGGATCTCTTATTGGAAGAAAAACACTGGGAACATAAGGGGACCACAAGGAATAAGGAATCACATTCAAAGAGGCATTGTCTGTTTTCGATTCCAAAGTTAATGTACAGAACAACTACCATCATGCCGCTTTCCAAAGGTCACAATAGCATTGCTCACAGTATTATCCATTTGAACGAATACGGTATTTATTAAAACTCACCCCATCAAGTTGCAGATGCAAGAGTTAGAAGACAAAGGAGGCATATATAATATAGGTAGGATAGGTGCAGATGATTGTTGCGAACTGGAATCTAATCAATCAATACTTGAAGTGTTACTGGGGATAACGCATCAATGCAGATATGAATCTCCTGTTGCTTTTAAAAGCACGTAACAATATGCAATCGATGCATTGTGATATTTTGGTCTAACGACCCCAAGATCAGTTTGGAAATATCAAAGATAAAAACAGACTTCTTTAAACCAAATCGAAGAGACATCGCAAGAAACTCAAAATCACAAACGGCAATATAATTTGTCAAATATCTGCCAGTATTAAGTGGCATACCTCGATCTTCGTTGCCACGAGCACCATGTTAAGCTGAAAAATTAGGGTCAACGGTATAAATATATAGGTTGATTTTGCATTAACGCTAATATCATCTTATATATGTAATTCACCTGTGGAAGTTGTCGACCCATCAATCATTTTTAATTATATGGTTAATATTTAAATTCATGCAAGTTAAATCTGTTTTTAATGTTATATGTCAACAGGTTTTATATATTTCTATAAACTTAAAATATTATTAGTAAGGCGAGTTGAGTAACATTAGTTTAAGTGACTACACGACCTTTCACAATCAACATATAACATTAACCGATTAGCTTCCAATAAAGCAATAATTTTCAACGCGTCCGTTGTAGCGCGCATCACGTTTTTAGTAGCAAAATTTTCAAAACTTTTCACCTAACGTATGAGAAAAATGTGTGGTTCGTGGTTCTTAAAATGTTTTTTTTATGTAAAGATTATTTTTGTGGACAGAATTGTAAGTGTTTTGTTTATTTTGAAATAATTTTCGGCTAACAGGTTATTTATTGTAATTACAAACCATTGCATGTAGAAACGTGGATTTTTTTTAATATACATATTTCTAAATGTTCTACGTTTACGCGTAACGGCAATTGATGAGTGGTAAAGCTTCAGTCGAGGAACATCACACATTTAAAATACTTTTAAAGCAATTTCGTGTCCGAACAACATTAGAACCACTGTCTCCAAGAAAACTTTGATGTGCGTTCTGTAGACACCAGATTTTTATTTAACTTCAAATAACTTTTCATTTATAAAACCAGTACAAATTGAAAATTGATCTCAAATTCGTAAGCACTTCCCATTTTTACTATCCAACTCAAACCAAGTCATTTATAATAGACATAAAAATATTATTATCTCGAACATTTTATAGTTGGTGATAGTGTTATAGACTTAATTATACACTAGGGTTAAAAACTAAAACAAAAAAAAAAATGTCATTAGTTAAGGTGACATAGCTAATTTGTTGGCTTGTATGTAACTTTTATTTTATTTTAATTTTATCCGTTCGACGGTTATTATTAATATTGCCAAGGTTTTTAGAGTGTTTATGTATCAGCAAGTGTGTAATAATAATTTATCTCAAAATATAATGAAAAGTTGACGGTTGATATTAATTTTTATTTCACTTCGGACAATTTTTCATTAATGAATTTATTTTAAATTGTCGTTTTAGCTTGTAGGTATATAGTTACCACTTTATTATGATATAATTAACTATATTTAATATGTGCTATCTACATACATTCGAAACTATAATGTTATATATAGATATATTCAATATTGTAATGGAATTGAATGGTATATATATATACGTATACGTAAAGTAATTTTCATGCACTAACACAGGCAGGTAAAATATAATTACCCGTTTTCAAATGCAAGCTTTAAAAAGTTTGTTATTGCCATTAAAGTAAAAAGTACATACAAATTTTTAGTTATTAGGAATGTCGTCAAATTGACTTAAGACATTGCAATTAACTAAAAATCGTTATGGAGATAGTTTATTGTTATAAATATTGTTGAGGTGAATATTCAATTAAAAAGCAATTACTCGTAACATTTAAGTATAATTATTTTATAATTACAGTAAATTATAAATAAAATCTATTTACGATATATAAAAAATAGGTTTAAAAGGTAATTTCTGATTTTAAATTAGATCCAGCTAATTTAATTTACAAAAACTAAGAGAAAATTATTTTTTTATGTTTATAAAATAAATTACAAAGTCATGACTTTTGATTGTGTTGCGTTAAAATTATAGAATAAACGCAAATTTTTTTATTCTATTTTGTTTTAACTATATAACTAACATATACTCATGCATTCACTTATAAAGTGCCCTTTTAACCCTTTTATTATTGCTTAAGATGACTGATTATTTATTTTATAGTACGAAACGTTTCTAACTTTATATTTTAAATGACAACCATATAAGTGTAACATTTCGAAGTTCGTGTTGAAAGTGTCACAATTTTAGAATTTATTGTTAACAAAGTTTGTTTGTGACAGTTTTATAGGTACATTGTTCAACATTAAAATAATCATTTATAGTTTTAATAATGGGAAGGGAATTCGGTCATTAAGTGAAAAGATTCTAGATATCCCTAATGCGTGTGAACGAGATTTGGCAGACTCATCTTTGAATTTTTGATCGTTAGAAAAATAAACTAGCTGAACCTAGCCGATTGTGCTATTAACAATATAATGACAAATAGGTATGACTATAGATGAGAACTTTTATTATGTACATTAAGTATTGGTTCTTACGAAAACTTAGAAAAATATATTTTTACTTGTGGATCAACGTCCACGATCTTTATTGTTCAAGCTAATACAAAGAAAACTTATCAATTAAAAATATTTTTTTATATTTTACAAAACAAAACTTACTGACTAAACAGTTTTGTATCTTACAGATATTTCTTATTTTCTAAATATTTATTTGTGGGGAAACGGCTACGAAAAGTGTTTCCACTAAATGTGATTGTCGTCAGTTACAACATTTTTCCTTTTTTTTAAATATATGTTGTGTTGATAAATTTAGGTTTGTCATCATTTTGGGGTGAATCAATCGGAATTTCTTGTGACTCTACAGTAGGAGTTTAGATGAAAATATTCGTAACTTTCGGTTAACGAAATTTGAATGTTATTGAAACGAAATTAGAATAATGAATATATTAAAACAGGCAATTTTATGCTTTTAGGGAAATCTGTTTCGCGTACTTCGTCCGTTTTATGGTCGTCAAAATCAACCTATTGAGCACGCAATTCAAGAAAATATGCCAAATTTCGAACCAATGTCATGTTATTGAACATCAATCCACTGACAATGCACCCCAAAAAAACACTGTTTAATCCGGTTTATGCACTCAATAATAAAATCCCTATAGACAAAATGGCACAGACGTTAAAGCTTTGGCGTTTGGATCGGGAGGTACCAGGTTCGAATCCCGATAGGGGCAGGATGCAAAGTGAAATTTCATTAACAGATTTCGATTTGTGGTGGAATGTAACACATGTATGTTGGTATGCAAAATCGCATGAACCGACCCATATCTTCCATGCCGGTATAGGCTGGCATGAAGCTTGCAAAGTGCAGATGGTCGTAAATCGGTCCTATAGCCGTACGTCCTAGAGTTGGCTGAGTAGGCGTAAAGTAAGGACGTAAAAAGCACAACCGCGAAAGAGCAGGGTGAGCCTTGATCCTTATAACAAATTGCAATGTAAATAAATAAAAAAAATATAAAAAAATTAAAAAAATAAATCTCTTAGTTAAAATTGAATAATCGATTTCTTTGAACTGTGGAGAAACGGTTTATTCTATTTGATGGTAATTATTACTGATTTAATTATGAAATGTTGAATTAATTGCAAAAAATAAAAATTGAAATTTTTATTTCTTCAAACTTGATTAATTTTTAGTTAATAACACATTTGATTAATTTTTTTCATTTTAAAGAAATTGTGATTGAGATGAAGAATTGACGTTTCAAAAAATTCTACTAAATTTAGTTGACTCAAATATATGTATTCAATTTAACATAACTATTAATAAAAAAAGAGAACTTTTGAACAAATATCTTCAAGTTGACGAAAGTTCAGTTATATTATTTTAAACGATGCGAGGAAAACAACTTTTAAGTCAATTCTAGGAGCATTGTGTATACTGAAACAGACTAGCCTTTAGCTAATGCTAAAGCCAACCTGGTTTCAAAAAATTTTGCCGTCATCTGTTAATACCTCTTGCGGTGTTGCCCTAGTGGAAAAAATCAAATATTTATACCAAAAAATTATACTGAGGAATACCAAAATCAATTTATTTTTGTATAAATGATTAATTTAAATACAAAATATACTTTAAATTGGTTAAAGTTTAATACATTTCTAAACCAAAATACTACTTAAATTATACATCTCAAAAATTATACAAATTTAAGTATGAATTTTGTATATACAAATATTTAAATTAAGTCAAAATTAAACATAAATATACATAAAATATGATTTTAAATATTATACACATATAAGTGTTAATTTTAACCTAAAATTAACTTTTAAAATCATATTTTAAACTAAATTAAGTATATTTGGGATAAATACTTAATACAGTGGTTTTTTAGTTTAATAATGGATAAATATTTTATACAAATTTAAGTATGATTTTTGTATATACAAATATTTAAATTTAGTCAAAATTAAACATGAATATACATAAAATATTTTTACCTAAAATTAACTCTTAAATTCAAATTTTAAACAAAATTAAGTATATTTGAGATAAATACTTAATACGGCAGTTTAAAAGTTTAATTATGGTTAAATATTTTATACAAATTTAAATATTAATTTTAAATCATTTTTAACAAATATTTAAATTTAGTCAAAATTAAACATAAATTTAAAAAATTCTTTTAAGCGAATTATTGGAATCGAAAATTGTATATTACACATTTTAGAGAAATATTTTTTTTTAATCATCACTTTTCATCCCGTACGAGAGATGAAATTCCCGCAAAAAGGAAAATTTCCCACGAACTGGCAACACTGATACTATCGTGCTGTAATACTATCGTGCTGTAATACTATCGTGCTGAAAAAATATATTTAGTAGTAATCGTATTTCACGGTCTTTTGTATGTTGGTGTGCTAGTTTAGTTTGCACCAAATGAAATAAACCAAATTAAGTATATTTTAAGTTTAATTGTGTATTTAAATATACTGATTTATATTGAAAAGAATTAAACTCTACATAGTTATTGCTTTGGTGGTGCAGTGGTTAAGTTGTACACCGCTAAGTGTTTATTAACGCAAAAGTAAGCCGGTTCGAGTCCAGTCGGAGTCCAAAATTTATTCTAATTAGTCAACGATGTTATCGGATCAAGTATTCACTACACTGATTGAAAATTGACTGAAAATACTAGAACTAACAATGGCGTGAAATAATCAATGGAGAGGAAACTGATGACGTGGCATGTCCGCGAATACAAACAACCACATGGAAAAATGATTTAAAATTATAATACGCATACATCGGCAGTCACAATGAATGGAATATTTTCATAATATTCTAATTCTATCTCAAGTATAATTTTTGTTTAAATTTAAAAACTATACTAAAATTATATTGCCATAACCCACTAAAATTATACTTAAAAAATTCTTAATTTGGTTGTTTTTTTATCATAATTAACACCTTAAATGCACATATATTGGTATAATTTTTATAACACAAAATATATAAAAATTATACTTTTAGTAAGAGAATGTTCGAAAGTATAATTTCTGTTTAATTTTTAAAATTATACTAAAATTATATTGCCATAACCTACTAAAATTATACAAAAATTATTATTAAATTTCTATGAAATCATAAGTTTATTTTTAGTATAAAAAATTTCAATTTTTCCACTAGGGTGGTTCCCGCAGCTCAAGCCGGCAGAGGGGAACGGTGTGGGTTTTGGGGTATTCAGATTACGACCTAGATTAACTCATATTTACAAGTAGGGGAAAGGAGATGACGTAATGCACGCATGCACGCCATCAAATGGGGAGTTCTGAAAACAATTGGACAGGGTAGTGAAAGATTAAACCGAGGATTCATGCATTACGCCTCTGGCATTTCCACCGTGGTTGTAGCTAATACCATAGACACATATCTGGTTTCATAACTAGGATTATGAAACTATGGTTTGCGAGATGAAAACTCAAGACACACTACAATTTCTTTTGTCTTCTCGTTTGGTTTTAAATAGTAATGGAGTAGGCATTGACAAAAATGTCAAGATTGACATTTAATAGACTATTAAATTGTCATAAATGACTTTTTTGTTGACAGAACATAAAAAAATTTGTTCCCGCCAACCAAACATCTCAATGACAAATAGAAAACTCAAAGGAAACTAGATTTGCTTGGTAAACTATTAGTGTCCGGAATCTCCATTTTTGATGTATTCGGCGTTGGGAGCACAAAAATGCCTTGGGATGAGAAAAAATATCTCATTCCGAAACTATGTTTAAACTGAGCTGCAAACCATTGTTAGGGGTGACACATTACAACGAAACCATGGTTAACTCGAAACCATAGTTACGAAACCAGTAATGTGTCTATAGTATAAGAAGCCTAGAGCAACATATTTACTCTGACTTAACGCGTCGTGAAAGTATTAAAAAAAATATTATTCGTTGATTTTTGGCTTAAGGCCACAATGGTTAGTGTGCTAGTGGTGTACTCAGTAAAGCGTAACTAGTACGAAAGGAAACCCGCATGCAAACGCACTTCCGCGATTTCCGCTTCTAATGAAGCGACTGGCAAACCCTTTACTGAGTGGGCCTTTAGTGTTAGTAGGCTGTGTTTTTTTTTAATTAATTAGTTGTTCCTTCTTTAATTAATTAGTCATACTCACTAAGGATTTTCTCGTTCAGTCCGCTTCCAAAGTGAATCACAAAAAACGCGAACAAAAAAAAAAAATAGCAACCCAAAATTTACTCACAATTTACTTTTATTGACAATTAATTATTTTAATTTTTTTTTTATGAATAAGCCAATGGATTACCACGGCTTGAGCTCGGTGCGTAACCAGTTCGCTATCTCAGAAAAAAAAATTCCCAGCTTAACTCCAAACTTCACTGTCCGTCTCAAAATTTCGGCTAAGTATTTATTCCACAATTAATTTATTTGTTGAGACTGGAGGGGAAAATTTTTAGTACAAAAATGCACTACTCTCTCAATCAATTAAATGTATTTTCGCCATAGTAGCAAAAGTGTTATAAATTTATTTTATATTCGCTTGGGGAATTTATGTGTGCCACGAAAAATGCAATCTTTCTCATTTCTACCTAGGCCGTTCATAAACCTCTAAGTAGAACATTTGCAATTATCGTACACATAAATAAAACATATAGATATACGTCATCCAATTACAATAACATATATTTACGTTTACTAATTTACATTTATAATCACTAGATTATAAAAGAATTGAGTGACGTAAGTTGTCATTGGATACGTAAAGAAAACATTTTTACGTTTGTTGTATTGTACCTTATACCGATTTTATGTATATTGACACAACAACAAACATAATGAAAACTTGCAATTTCGGCATGACTAGGTTAACATTTGATGGATTTTAATGAAGATGAGATCTTCAAAGTCATGGCAAAATTACTCAGAAAAAGAAATATGTGGGTTTGGGTGTTTGAATTTTGTAACGGCATAATATTCCGTTAATCCCTGAGATGAAAAGAGATCTCATGCCCTATTTAGAAAAAGACAGTGGAATAGGACAGTTATTCTTGGTGGTCCAACGTGGGGAACCCCACACCCTGAGATTAACTCAGCCGGGCCTTACTTTTTTTTTTTTTTGATAATGCTAAGCTAATGCAAATATTATTTTAGAGAACCTGATTGCTAATATACTACTTAAAAGGTGAGCTTTAAATTTTGTTTATTTAATCTTTACAACTTCATAAAAATAAAAGTTAATTAATCTAACGAAAACTTGCAAAAACTGAACAAAATACATGAAAAATGATTAAAGTTAATGTGATTTACATCGTGATGTTGAGCTGATCCTGGACCTGGATGCTGCCTTGTTTGGTTATGGTGAACGTCAAGTAAGGAACAGTTACGTTGACATTTTTGTTGCTGCTTCTTTCTGTTTATATCATGCGTACAAGATGTGAAATACGGTTTTCTTAACCCCGACTTTATGTATTCGTTTTAAAATGAATTTGATGAGGACCAGATGTGGTTTATTTGGTAGGTGATTGGTGTCACTATTATTACCAGTCTAGTCTAGCTACAGTTTGTTTGGTAAAACTTCTAGTTACCTACGATGGATGAATCTCGTATCCCAAAATGTCCCGTCGACGCCATTTTTATCTTCGTCCTCTAGCATAATGATGAGATTGTTGTTCTGGCTGGTTTAGAAACTATGGCTGGATGGTTGAAGCGTAAGGCTTATAATACCTCTTACGTGAATATTGTACTATGCTTATGATTCACTTCAGATATGCGTGATACTCTCACGTTCTAGTTGTCGCAAATCGTGTTTAGTTTTGAAGCTCCACAGTTACTGGATAGTGTATGCAGTTTGTCGATTTAGGGTCTAAGTTTATAGAATTGTATCGTCTGACGTCCCATTTGTATTTGTTATCTGATTTAATGTATGATGTAAATTGTCCAAAATGTTAAACTTCAGCTCTGCTCCTAAGATTACCACCAAATTTCCGCAGAAAGTGATGTACCACTTGGTATACCATGATTTTGTTGTCACTGGCCGTGATATGAATAACCATTAGTAACATCTTTTGATTTATTTTTTTCTTCTTCTACCATGGGTCATATGTTTATTTTTGGTTTGGCGAGAATTATTGGATATGTGGTACGGTGTTACTAACACACATCGTAATTTAATCTCAAAAACGTTCTCATCGATGATAATTAGACATCGGGTCAATGATGTTGATAGTGTACCCAAAAATCCAAGTGTTCATGTTATTGTTATTGTTTCTTCATGTCAAATGGAGGATTAAGTTTATAAACAAATTACCGTACTGCGGCATTCGCTGATGTGATGTTTAACGACTTCGCTTCTTGTAATATGTAACTTAAGAAACTGTTCCTACTTGCGCTGAACGTTGAAAGTATATTTAGTAACTTCTTCTGGCATGATACTTTTTGTCCCGTTCATACCCAGTATCACATTATAATAACCATTTTCATTCTAACCTGATTAGATAATACATAATTTTATTTCTGTTATTAGTACTAATTTTATTATTTTAACTGAATTTCTGTGAATTGACCTACTAAAAAAAATTGTAATCCTCTCTTTCATTTTTTTTTTCTATTTTTTTTATTTTTTATTTACTTAACTTAACCTCCCAATATTTATTATTGTTGATGGCGCTACCTCAATCCCACTTTCGTTAACTATCTGAATCTAACTATCTGGGTTGAGCTAACCTCATCCTCTATCTAAACTTAATAGTATACATTCCTAATAACTACTGCCTTAACTAATGTCGCTGGTAAATTCATAATATCGCACGTGGTTACCAGCCTTCACTTTCCCATTACATCACCTATGTAAATGCCCGAACTTACATAGATGGTCTAGTGGGAAAGTGGAATATATATCCGTCCACGTTTTCTACGGCGGCGCTTCCAATTCCGGTAGAAAATTTTGCTGCCGATTTCCGGCTAAAACTCATTTTGTAACCGGACGTAATTTTTACGAAATGCAAAAATGCTGTAATGCCGTACTTAGTCTCACCATGACATTTCCAATTCCGAGAGTTCGACGTTCGTACTTGTAATTTTAGCACTGATGGTGGTATTACGGCAGTTATAATGTTACATAGCAATAATTTTACCTTTTATGAATGTTTTTAATAACCATAAGATTAGCACAGCTTCTTAATGAATCAGTCTGAATTACTGTAGAAGATTCGCTATCACTAATTTTGTTGTCGGATGGTGAATTAGGCTGATTAAGTGTTTTCCAAATCAACAGATGGTTTTTGGTCAAGGAATCTGCACCCATTTTAATTGCATCTGGCTTTGATTCAAACATTGGAATATTTTGTGAAAAATACGTCAGATACTTTTTGGTAACATTGAAGTTTAAAGGCCTCATGTAAGAATGGTATGCCATTGAGAACCTAATCATGAGTAATTCAGAAGGAAAGATCGTCGGTAATTTAATTAACGTAGGTTGACTTGGGATGATTTCGATTGATCTGATGATATTACCTATCTATATTTTATAATTACCACTGATTATTAAACTTCTATCTCTAACTTTACTATTCTTATTATCCTTAAAATATTCCAATGGAACAATTTTGGAAAATTCTCCATCAAATTTGACCCTGGTTTCTTATTTAGAAGTAGGTGATGTCCGTTGTTCTATTGCACCAGATGGAAACGTTGCTTGTGCTGCTTTAGACGGAGATTTTCTAATTACTTTATTTTGAATTACTTGATTATCATTTCTCACGAACAATGACGTTTTAACGTCAACCCTCGCCTTTCGCACACACGGTGGTTCGTTAAATATCTCCAACCCCAAGTTTTCGCACTCACGTTGGTTTCGACTTAGTTTTTGAACTATCCGTGCTCTTCCGCTGTAATAACCCCATTTGTTATTTGGCGAAACAATTGCTTGACACATTCCAGCTTGTGAAAACATGTCACCACTTCTTGTTTAGGAGATCTGGTCGCAGCTTGATGTACAATAAGATCATTCGACTTAGAAATCAAATGTTCCTCCCGCAATTCATTACTCAAAGCGATGGCAGCTTTATGATAAGACACGACGGGAATCTTCCGACATTCACACTCGATTAAGATCTCGTCGCTATCTAAATGTCCCACATTCATTTTGCGAAAAAAAGTACTTAACTTGTATCTTAAAAACTAAACCAAACTAAAAATCTAAAAACTAAATAAAAAAAACATTAATTTTAAATTTATACAAAATAAAAACAACCACGGTTTCTTCACCTTGAACGTGAAACATAAATTTCACCAATTTGAATCAAAAATAGGATAGGAAAAGGAAAAGGAAAGTGAAATTTTGATGAATCAGTTTCTTTATCTTCAAAGCTCCAAGGCAGCTTCTTAACTCCTTACGGGCGATCCTCATTGAATTTGTAAATACTGAAACTAACTCATCCTGTTGCACTAGGCCCATTTTCACATAACCAGAATCCGAGCTCATAAGTATCTTCAAGCGGTACTCAATCCCAAACAACGCATTATGAAGGAAGATGCAGGAAATATTTCCTCTTCACTTTAAAAATTATAAAATTCGCTTTACACAGAAAATAGTAGGAAGATGTCGAAAACAAAACCAGTCAAGAAGAAATAATCCTCAAAAGACACAAACGGGCTCACAGAATCTCTTGTGAAAACTGATTTTCAAATTCTTCAAAAGTATTATTTTCCAAAATTAGTAACCAAAACTTTTAACCTTGTCAAAACAATAAAGTATATGCCATAAACGCTTAACCCATTCCTACTTATCATGAGGCAATACCATTAACATCAACATGTTCTCGACTGAAAACTAATTAGTTTTAACTGCTTTCGATAAATTTACGAAGTTTGCTCAAGCTAAGATTATCGAATCTCACAGTGTAGAACACATAAAGAAACCGCTTTAAGATATCCTATTCTATTGTATGCCTATTGTGTCGTCGTCGTAAAGAGACAATGAAAAATCGCTGAAATCGGCATCCACAATCTCCATGATGAGCGATGAGCTGTATATCAAAGTTTATACTACTCCACCACATAAGAGCGAAGCAAATGGGATTTGATTCGACATTAACAGAGATTATGAGGTGCTTAAAAGCAGACGGGCCTCCTCATTCTGTTGGGCAATTACTAGAAAGGTCTGTAAAATGGAATTGTATTTTGGTCGCACCCTCATTTTAACCCCAAACAATTCGAACAAGTTCAAATAATCAATATAGCTACGAAAAAACAAGCAAAAGACGTGCAATATTACAATCGCAAAAGAAAACTGGTTATTAACAGTGTTTGCCCAGGTACATAATATACGTTAAGCAGAACCAAAGAGTAGGGTCAAAACACGCGGTCCGTTACGTTCAAGAAATAATAATCAAGCAAAACCGTTCATCAACGTAACATCCAAAATTTGTTGAAAACCTTAGAAATTTCCATTCCAAATACGGTATTTATTTCAGAAATGAAGGGATCCAATTACTAAACGTCAGCAATTCATTACTAATAACTCATTTCTAATAACTATATACAGGCCAAACTAAACTAAAAACCGGCCCTCTCAAATTGATTCATGACATCGACTTAGATGAGTACGAAAACGCCACTTACGAAATATCCTCGCTTATAAACACGGATTATTACAAAAACACTCATATATTTCTTTACATTTCACACGAACTAAAACAAATTCAAATTTTGGTCGAGAATTTAAAATCAAACAAGTCGAAAAGATTAGTCAATTTTAAAAGAAACGCCTGCGATCCACAGGTAGCCCGGGCAACGACAATTTCGTAAAATTGGACAAAAAACTACAAACAGGTGGTGCTAAATAAATAACCCGATTACCGAGATGCAGATTGCAATATTATAAATAATCACCATATACCTACAGTCGAGGAAATATCTCCAGGAATTATCCCCCTAAATAGCTTCAAAGATCATAGTCGAGGAAAATCACAATTTCATGTCCTACCGGCTATTCTACATCCAATTAACCAAGAAAGTATAGGTTAAACAAGGTTTTACCCCTTAGAACTGACGAACGAACTTCAAAATAATAATATGAACACGATTGAACTGTTCTAATCAGACTTTAATGTTCATATAGTCTCAAGATAATCAGTAATTTTTTAAGCGCTTGCGATTTATGATTTAAAAAAACACAGTAAAATTGCAAAAATTTATGAAAGTTTTATTTAAATCGATAAATCAATGTTTGCCATTTACTTTTAAAAGAATATATTTCATGCGTTTCGTCAACGTTTTAAGTAGTCTATGCGAAACGTCTAATTTTTCACCACTTTTCGAGCATTTAGACTGATATCTTGCACAAGTTTAATGATGTGTTCCAAATTCTGGAATTGTAATTGCTTTATTGACATAGACGAGCGCCATCAAAAATAGTCAAGAGGTGTCAAATTGCACGATTTATAGGCGGCTGACCTGATTCTATTCATGCATTTTGGGCAAAAATGATTCCACCGACTTACACCCAAAAAATCACCCAGTCAAATTGAAGAAATAGCGATCAATGTAGCGTCAACGAAGGTTGGTAATCAATTTGATTACTTTTTTTCAAATAAAAAATTATAGAGTATTTTTTTAAAATTTGACGAAATTACTTCGAATTGAATAAATTGATTGAAGAAATGCAATTGATAAATTTACAAAAATTATTCAATTTAAATAAGATCTTGCTATGGAAACGAATAAAATTTCGCCAAATTAAGAATTTTTTACTGCTGGTTTAAATAAAAACATTCGCTGATTTGAATAAGTTTTTGTGATATTAATTCATTAAATTTGAATCGAATAAAACTATCGTCAATTTGAAGAAAATATTTCTCAATTCATTGAAATGGTGTTTGTTGCAAAATTCAATTGTAGTACAAAAATAAAATATATATCTTCATTTATTTTTTTCTCGTGTTAAATAATATTATTTTAACACGGATATCAAACATTTTACCTGCACATTATGGTTACCGTAGAAATTTCCTTGGGAATCACTAATTGAACATTTACTTCTGATCCTTTTTTGTTTACCTTTCCAAAGAAGTTTTCAATTGGAAACTGTGCTCAAATTCGTCAGTCTTAAGATTAGTTGGTTTTTAGAAACGTTGATTAGATATTTAACAGATGGTATTAGGTCATGGAACGAACTTTCATCGCTATGTTAAGTGATTGACATAATATTTGCTTCGGTTGTAACGAGCAATTGTTATAAGGCATCAGCGACTACATTGATCTTGCTGTTTTTGACCTGTGAACATGTTCACTCGTTTAGTAACCATACAAATAATTTCTCAAGGAATCAAGCGACCATACTATTATTCGTAATATTTCTTTTTCGTTTGTTGTCGTTTTTTTTTAGTTAGCATAGCATCAATGGCAAAGTAAGAGGCGTCGGTAGCCAGCATTAGTTCTTCAGACATCAGCGTGGCTATTAACTTGTCAAAGGTGCCAAATCCATTATTATCGAGAAAAATAGGCTTGTTTTTTGAGACATTATTGGACACTCGTCCATCTGCCTCTGTTGAAATGGATGTCACGAATGAACTCGCTGTAGTATATCCTGAAATGTTCATAATTGATTCCGATTGTTTGAAGTTTGAAGGTGAAGACAATTCAACTATGGCTAGGATTTTTTTTTCTGGTTTGGTCTTATCCTGTTGGTACCCACGATGAAACCCAAGAACTCTAATTGTTATTATAGAAACTCGAATTTATCTGGTTGAATTTTTAAATTTGTGTCCATTAACGTTTTAAAGACTGCTCTGATATTTTCGAAATGTTTTCCTTCGTTCTTGTCAAATATTATAATGCCGCCAATGTAGACGTAACATATTTTGGGGCTCAAGAGTGTCTCAATTTTCCGTTATGAATGGACAATGCAGTTTTTCGTCCCGAGGATGGGGTCGACCAGACGCAACGAATTTTTTAGTACAATCCAGACTGGTCAATTGTATTGAGACCTCGATGCCTTCGTTTAGCAACTCCTCAACTTGTCTTTCGATCTCATACTTTAAGGTCATATACGATACGGGTATGACCTCGATTATAGACTGCGTTGGTGCGAATTTCATCTTTAACTCTTGTGTGGGACGTCAACTTCTGTCTGGGTCAGCGAAAAGTTTGGTACACTTTCCTATAATAGTTTTAAGTTAACGTATTTGGTCTTGAGTTAGGTTAAGTTAGGATAACGTATAGTGGTATTTTGATGCTCCCTCCAACTGAGTTAGTAAAAAACTGTTTCGGGTTTAAAATGGGGTCACGAACGTGTATAGGTCGGATATCATTTTTATTTGACCCAGCGTCAATTAAAAATTTGAAATACTCCCGAAGCGAAGAGCTATTCAATCTAAAACAAGATATTGGGGTCTGTCTGGTTGTTGGTGCCGGTTATTACGATATTGAATATGGAAGAAAGTTGTCTTATATAATTGTTTTTGTTGAATGAAAGGATTTGTTGTAACAAAGAGATTATGGAATAGTCGTGGGCAAAATTGTCTTGCGGATTTGAATTATAATTATTAATACTTCTTAGGATAGATGATCGGTGTAGGTGGTTTTCTATGGCTGTTTTAATTATTATTGTGTGTGTGTATATTGAGTCCGGAAGTCAACATTTTTTAATTTAAGGAAAATATGTATAGGGCTTGTGGTAGGTCAACTGGCTGACGGATACTAAATAATCTTGGTAAATTCTCTAATACACGTGTTCAAAGATTTGGCTCGATATGATTGTTTCATATTGCCAATTGACTCATTGCCCATTTTCATACATGCTAATTTATTTAAGATTAACGAAAGATGTTGCGGTACAGCAACCGATAAAATTTAGGAATTGTATGACCGCCTTGCACCAATGTGGCCATCTGATATATTTTACCTGAAAAATACAGGCTTAAACACTTTGATATTTTGTTCCAATTCGATGTAGTTTTATATGATTCTAAGGCAATATCTGTCTGTCCAGTAATTTTATTTCAAATTACACTCAAAATACCGTAATATTTTGGCGATCCTTTGAATAGTTCATATAGTTTAAAAATAGTTTCGACACACTTTTTACAGGAGTTGTACTCACGAGCCTTTCCATACAAATAACTCAGGCTTTTCACAATATCGGGAATTTTATCTAATTCAGAAAGATTTTTAACTAATAATGATCGTTTGACCTGTGTCGTCGATAAGATTTGAATTGGGATTTAATAGATTAAAACTTATATTGGGACCATCTCTAGTCGAAATATCAAGTATAATTTGCGCTATCTGTTCGGTCATAATATTTAGATGCAGGGGATCGTTATTCAAGCTATAGTGGATGGACAAATTATGTTAATATTTGTGGTTGTCATTGTGGTATACATTTAGAGAAACAACAATAAAATTTTTAAGAATTCAAATTCAGGATCAAAGAAATTATTTATAAAGATTTGTAATGGTAAGTTGGGAAAAATCACTTAATTAAATCTTTTCATACGAAGTTGGTAATCCTATTATAAAAGGTCTTTGTCAAAGGTGTTTTATAAATTATTTGAATCATTTTTTTTAAACAATATTGATAAAATAATTTTGGATAATTACACTACATAAAAGATTTTATCAAAATTTTCCTCAAACTTCAATAAAAAATGGAAGAAAACAGGCAGTGTGTGTGCAGCAACATTAAGCGCTTTCATTATTATATTGTTAATATAAATATTCACTATGTTGTAAAAAAATTCATTCGCTTCGTATTCTTGAATTAATATTTTTGTGGATTTTGCCTCCATAATTATATTTGGTCGCCATGACAAAATTTTTTCTAAAAACACCCAGATTTGAACGATTGTATCTTGGTGAAGTAACACCTTTCAATAAATAATTTTGCTTCTAATTGAAGGAAATTTTGTCTGCTTTTCGATACTGGATTTTATTTTTCTTAATTTTGATTTTTTTGACTTTTTTGAGTAAAATAAAAATTGTCCAAAACATTAGCAATTTTATCGAGAATTAAGAAACCTTGAAAATGATGTGGGTTTAATTCTGGGTCGTTTTTGAAAATGCTAAATTTTTCAACATAATTAGAAATTCGTACAATATAGCAACTTTTGCGAGTTATTTATTTGAAGTATTCACCTGCACTAGCTACGATATCTTGATAGTAACTTACTACCTTTCTTCATTATTTTACATTACTTCATATTTTCAAATATAATTATTACATGACGTACCTAAATTTCTACTGTGGGTATTTAAAATCGTAATCAACGTGAAAAAGAAAAATTATCTAGAAATAATTTTTTCATTGTACATACAGATCTTTACCAGAGAGCTGGAGATCTTGATCTTACCAAAATTGGTACACGCAGATAATCAGCATTCATCAAATGAATTGATCGTAATAGCAACAGCACAACATGAATAACATAAATAATACGAATAAATGAAAAAAGTAGTTGTTATTTTATAAAACTACATAACTAAAGATTACAAATAAAATAGTTCTTATTATTTTCTTCTGTCTGTGGAACTATAGGGATGTTACACGTTATTTAAAACGAATAATAAAAATAATAATGTTAATGCGATCATAAAAATAATAATGTTAATAACATTAGTAATGTTAATAATTGCAAATCATTATTTTTGGTGATGATATAGCGGTTGTTGTATATTGATTGTATAATGATCGTTTACACGATTATGACAAATAAGATTGAATAACATTTAATCGTGTTTGACTTATTTGGTATAAATGTGGAAATTAATTTGATATTGTTGATTCTCATATTATTTTATATAGATCTATATCAGTTTCCAATCAACTAAATATAGTTATATACACCTTAATGTAGCTTATATGACTTTAGTAGTAAAAAGATTTTATTATATTTTCGATTATGATCATAGTACTGATTTTATATGAACTGTAGCTTATTTCTAAAAAGTATTTGACTGTGAAATATCTACTGAACATTCTCTTGGCTGAAGATGGTGAGGAAACAGACTCAAGTTAGCAAACAATATGCGGTGAGCATCGCTACGTTGTACCAAACTCGAATCAGGTGGAACACTTTAACAGGGAAGAAGCCAAGATTGTCATCTTGTGCATAAAAACAGGTAAAGCGCAAGGCCTAGACATTATCGAGGTCGAGATAATACAAAGATTTTGGCGAATAATTTTTGACAAATATTACCAGCATTCTGAATGCTTGTCTGGATAAAGAAATGTTTCCAAAATTTTGGAAAACCGTAATGTAATAATCATCAAAAAGGGCGGTGACAGAGACCACATCCAAGCATACAGGCCAATCATGCTGCTTTCGGTAAATTACTTGATAAATTGTCTTTAGTCTTCTTGGAAGTATCTAAAACTTTTGATAATCTATGACGGCCTACTATATTGAAAGAATTGAGAAGAATGGATTGTCCATATTCCCGTGAAGTATGTCCTAACTTTGTCCTAAAGTTACAAAAACAAACTTAGGACAAATTTAGGACAAACTTCACGCTTCTCTACAAATCCGTGAAGTTTGTCCTACATCCTAAAAGACTGTATATGTATAAGTGAATATAACATACTTTTTTCGGATAAACCATTAAAGGTAAATTATTTACTCGTTATAATGAATTTTGAAATATATCTAGGTAATTATTTTCAATGTTCAAATTAAATGATTGATATTATTGAATGATTGTGAAATTTCTTTCTTAAACTGCTTCAGACAACAACTTATTTATTTTAAGCTATCAAGCTATCGGTCTTCCGAATAATACATTTTTAAATCAACCCCAATTTAACTCGTTTTAGTGTTTAACTTATAGATTATTGTTTAAAATCGTAAAAAAATTGTTAAAATGCTAAGCATCACGCCCTTGTGTAACGAAGAAAAAACCCTGAATATCAACGTTGAAGACAAAAAACGAGAACTTAATTGTCATATGTCGTTGGATTGGTTTAAGTGTCTTCTACTACCAGTGAAAACCAAAAGAAAATTATATGACCTTAAAAGGAAATATGACGATTTACTTGCGTTCAAGGTCATATTGTATTATCGTATAAGCGATTCATGGGTGTCTATTGTGTAACGAAGATTTAATTCAAAATTTCTATGTTAGAGGCGAATAACTGAGATAGAGATTGAGATTGAGATTGAGATTCAGACTGAGATTGAGATTGAAATTGAGAATGAGATTGAGATTGAGATTGAGATTCAGACTGAGATTGAGATTGAAATTGAGAATGAGATTGAGATTGAGAGTGAGAGTGAGATTGAGATTGAGATTGAGATTGAGATTGAGATTGAGATTGAGATTGAGATTGAGATTGAGATTGAAATTTAGATGGAGAATGAAATTGAGATTGAAACCGTATACATACGTCGGATGGAAATCTGGGATATTTTACATCTCAAACGAGAAGTTAGTAACATATCGGATTTTGGCTCTGTATTTGGTCTATTTCAATTGTGACATCACTGTCAAAATTTTTTATTTCGTTTTTGGTTTTGCTTGACTTAATTCATTCAGTAATTTTCGTATTTTTGTGGTAATTTTTCATTTTTTAATAAATTCATAGTATTTCAGTTTTTATAAATTAATTTTTTTCCATAAATTTTGTTTCGCGCTCTTTTTAATTTTTTTGCATAAATTTTGATTCGCGTCCTTTTTAAATTAGTGAATTAAGTTCTAAAAAATGTCTATTTCAAGACAAAATATAATCAATGTATTGAATGGGGATATGGTGATTTTGAATGCCGTCTTATCCATGTAATAAAACTAAATAAATCTAATCTAATTAATAAAACTAAATTACACCTATATGAACAATAATATGTATTTAAATATTATTTATTTAACTAAAATAAATGTAATAAACTAAAAATAAACACAATCTCAAAATAATACGAATTGGTAGAACGCTTTACAACACAACAAATTCAAATGTCATCCCGAAGAACGCATTACATAACACAACAAAAACCAGCAAAATAAGTAAAATAGTCTGCAGGATGTCTGTCTACAGTATTTTTTCCTCAGAGTTGAGTTTTTGTCAACTTTTTGGGATGAAAGGGGGCGTGTTGTACTATTTCTTTCGTTTGATTGGATAAAATGGCGCGATGTGAAAATCCCGGATTTTCATCCGACGTATGTATACGACTTGAGAGTGAAATCGAAATTGAGATTGAAATAGAGATCGAGATAAAAATAGAGATAGGGATAGAGATTGAGAAAAAGATAGAGGTAGAAATAGAAATAGAGATAGAGAGAGAAATAGAAATAAACATAGAAATATAGACAGAGGTAGAGATAAAAAGAGAGATAGAGAGAGAGAGAGAGAGAGAGAGAGAGAGAGAGAGAGAGAGAGAGAGAGAGAGAGAGAGAGAGAGAGAGAGAGAGAGAGAGAGATAGAGTTTTCAGAAAACCGGTTTTGTAAGTAAAGGGGCCACCAACGAATAAAAAGACCGAACTCATGCGTCCTCATGTGAATTAGAATATTGGAGTCGAGTTAAGTGGAGATATTGTTTATAAGGTTTATTGAAAGTTAAGAGAGTGATTGGGATTTACAATTAGGTTGCGAAAAATGTGCATCTTAGAAAAGCTTTAACAGCCATTTCATAATTATGGATATAAATCCTGGATTTTTCGGCCGATCGTTTTACCCAATAAAACAATTTAAATTATACAAAAGACATGCTTCTTTTCATACAAAAATGTTGAAAAAATGCCTAACGTATTATTTTGGGATTAAAATCCTTAGTTATGAACCGGACTTGCATACGTCTGTAAAATATACAATAGAAATAGTTCCAAATATCAATGTAGCAATTCCCTTAAACAGTGTTGTATTTTGTAAGATTTATAAATTGCTTACAATCAATTTATCAAAAAGGAAAATCAGGAAAATGTTCCGATATATATTTAAAATAAAATGATTGGAAATATACCTTATATGTGATTGAAGCCAATTTCTAACAAAAAGCTTAAACGAATCAAACGACATTTATGACAAGTGCTCGACAAGTGCTCTCAATCGCCTTTAATATAGAAATTTTGAATTCAATCTTCGTTACACCATAGACACCCATGAATCGCTTATACTGTAGTACTCAAATCACCATATTTCCTTTCAACATCATAGAATTTTTTTGATATTCATCAAAGTAATAGTTGAGACTTAGACGAATTTAGCGACATATGACAAGTGCTCGTTAATTGCCTCTAACATTGGATACATTTTTTGTTTTTGTTTGCGGGAATTTTACTAACCCACGACTTGCTGCTAATTACAAGGATCAACTGAACAGTTTTATTCTTCACAAATCATAATTTTTTCGTTGAATCTATTTCTGATAATTGTTTCATTATTTTACTTTCCTTAACTGCTTCTGTATTTTCTATTAATATTTACAATTGTTACGAATATTAAAATTCATTATAGCGAGAGATTAACTAATACATTCTCAATATAAAAAGTTAGGACAAATTAAGGACAAACTTCACACCCGTCTGTCCATTTAATCTTTCAACAATCATAACAGCTTCTTCTCTGGCAGACCAGCTACCGTTGCGTAAAACTATGGCACGCTTTCAAAAACGTTAACAACGGTTACCCACACGGGACTGAACCCATATCTCTATAATATGATTTTATACATTAGTATACTGGATCATGTCTTACAAGTGGAATTTGCAAGGTTCAATGCCGAAAATTCAAATCTAAGCATTCAAGAGAAAGCGCAAAACCCCATAGACAAGATTTTAAATTGGTGCAAGAGCAATCAAATGGAGCTATTTTCCTCCAAAACCGTATAATGATCCAGCTGAAAAGTGCATTTGACATCAGGAGACTTTTGTTGTTTTTGTTCGGAGAAGAATTCAGATGGTGTCATCGGGAAAGTGACGTAATTTTTTTTTTTTTTTATTTATTGTGTACTTAGATTGAACATTTTATTGCACTTGCCGAAGCAGTTTGCAAAATAGTTAAATTTAACGATTATTAATTTTTATTAATGGTTAGAGTAATGCTAACAATTTAGATGTTTCATTATTGTTATTATTAGTATTGTTTTCGTGATAAATAAATTTTGATATATTTAAAAAAAACTAGTTTGATGAAAGGATCGGTGTAACCTCGCACATCAATAAAGTTAGAGAGTCGTAAAAAAAAATTTCATTGTATTGAAATACATGGGCAAATAAAAATACCTTGGATTAGATATGCGAAGGCTAAATGGTTGCACCCAAGTGCGCTCGATTAGCGGATATGATAAACTGTCACCATCAAAGAACACTAATGAACATACAAAAGGCAACTCTTCTCGAAATAATGTTAAATGAAGGATTAGCTAGTTACAAAATAATGAAACGGTAGGATGTTAGTTACGAAAATTTTAGAATTATAGGCAATCAAATAAGCCGGAATATCCTGAGTAAGCTGAAGAGGAATATTCGAAAAACGTTTTTAACAAATTGGCAAGACAGATGGACTCCTTAACTTTCCAGTTTACTTTCCAGTTTTATGTAGGGAAACAAAGTTAGTCTGGCCAGCTATTTTGCTGGCATTTATATTACTCATTCACGTCAGTGCGTTTAAAAAATTCTGTGACAATATTTTAAGCACAGACGGACGGACACGTTAACGATTTTAAGGTAAACTCAGGCTTCAATATTGATTTATATCAATCATTTTAAAAGCTTTAACTATATAATGAGATGTCTATGACCAATAGAGGTTTTAATTCAATTTAAATATGTAAAATAAAATTTGACATAAGGAGTATATCCTACAGCAGTTTAAAGATTCTAGGAGAGTGAAGAGGCTGGGCTAAACCGCAAGCGTATTTGCAAATCATAATTATGTACCATTTTTAATTTAATTAAATTGAAGGCGAGTATGCGCCTATAAGCGGCAAGGACGGAAACGTTTTTATCCTGGCCAAGCATATCAAATTGGGAACAAAAACACAGAGTAAGGTGCCATTCTCCAAAATAAATACGTCCATAGCAACAATAACCATGACCAATTTCGTCCAAATATCACTGGACCGTTCCAATTTATAAAAAAACTTTAAGTATGAAGTTTCATCCTGATCGGTTAATCGCTCTAGGCTATACTGTTTCTGTTGAATTCGACATTTTCAAATTCCAGTCATTTATACCGAAGCTGTCACTTCCGGTGAAACGATTTCGAGCAAAAATTGTTGGAATTTTATAATTTGTGGACAAATCTTAAGTAAGCAGCCACTTTCGGAGAACCGACTTCCGGCAATAATTGTCGGAATCTCACAATTGAACGTTTCATTCCGATCAATCAACCCGCATGTACGCAGAGACCAAATTTTTTACTGGAAAACAGTTTGTTAAAAAGTCGTTATTTTCGCTTAGATTTTGTAAAACTAATTTTTACCCGAAACATTGCAAAATTTCCAATTTGTAGGTAAAGCTTAAGTTTGCTGTTTCGTCCCAATTAATCAGTTCACTTGAGCAGGTCAGGATCCCAATTTTTGTTGAAAAACGGTTTTGTCAAAAATTGTAATTTCCGATTAAATTTTGAAAAAATGATCTAAACGCTATTTGACTGTTGCAAATTTAATTTTAGAATCTTTTAGTTTATAGTCGTTTTTCCTGCTAATGATATACTGCCACTATCGGTGGACTGATTTCAGTAAATTTTTGTCTGAGTTGAATAGAGAACCAGAAGATATAACTAGTGGGCACCTCGTAACATACGCGCGCTCACACACATTCGGAGATTTTTTGAAAACTATACTATTTTTTTCTTTTCCGCTTAATTTTAGAACTTTCAATTTATGAGAAAAGCTTAAGTAAAACTCTATTACTAATGTGCTAATGTGCAAATTTTTATGGCGACTAGAGTAGATCTCAACAAATAGGTTTTCTGCGAAAAACAATTCTTTAGTGGGTAGAGCATATAATTAAAAGAAATAATTAATTAATTAATTTAAATTTTTATTTAATATAAAAAAATAGAGGAGTAAATATACTGTAGCCAACACCCGACTTTCTTTTCTAAATTTTGATAAAACCATAGTTTTATATGTGTGAAGTTTCGTTCCGATCCATCAATCCATCTAGGCTGTACAGAAGTTGAACTGTTGTTAAAAACAGTTTTTTTTCAATAATCATCGCAATTACAAATTTTTTAGACTACAAATTTGGGAGCTCTCTCTATATTTGTGATGAAATTCTAGACTTATTCTTTCAAATTTAAAATCAAATTTGGAGATCCATGCAATTTTTGGGTCAAATAGGTTCATTAAAAAATTCCGTTAGAGGTTCATCGTGTCAAGATTTTAAACTATGTTCAATTGTTTTTTTTTTTCATTAATAAACGGATTTTTATTATAATCTGCCCGCTTGATAGCCCAACCGGCCTAAGATTGAACTTGATTGAAATAAATGTTCGTAGAAGCTTTTTTCCTTAGTCTCATGATTGGTCAATTGGAAATGGCAGCTGATAAAAATTTTAATAGTTTTTAGAATCGAAAATGAAGATTTTTTGTTTTCCTAAAACAATAATGGTTTGTTAACGACTGCATGGTAGTAGACTTTTAGCTTCACTGAAGCTCAGCATTATTAACAATAAGAGTTTTTGATTAGCTAAGACAACTTTCGATTACGAATAAGTCGCACAGTGCAACATATCGAATTCTATATACTAATAGTATGAGGACTCTAATCAAATACCTAATTACAAATTTTTTTTTGTTATTAAAAATTGGCTGCAACTGAATGAATCTCCAAATTACAAAGAAAAGTAAATGAAATCAAGTGGTAAACAAATAAAGTAGACCTCTTCATGTCAAATGGCTCGGTTATCTGAAATAATTTGTTGCATTGAACCAT
Source organism: Nephrotoma appendiculata (assembly GCA_947310385.1). Taxonomy (NCBI): domain Eukaryota; kingdom Metazoa; phylum Arthropoda; class Insecta; order Diptera; family Tipulidae; genus Nephrotoma; species Nephrotoma appendiculata. Next base: position 171,980,720 of record OX371225.1, read on the forward strand.
AGACAAATAAATGAATAAAGATCTCCAAACCAATGGAAAATTTATGTTTAAATCAAATTCTCGATGTCGTTACAAATGGAAAAAAATTTCTAGCGGCTGTTAGTAATAATATTAGTTAATACTCAAACCCTATTTTGGTCTACATTATGAGCGCAATACATATTTCTCGCTCAATATATTTTTTCAATACGCGCGCGACAAATAAAAAATTTTATATTTGTGTATGCAGTAAAAAAGAAACAAACGGAAAAATAACAAATTCAACTTATTTTTTATTTTCGTTTGAAAGTATCCTTTCTCTTATTCTAATATATATGTATGATTTATATTTTAATAAAACAGAATGAAATGAAACTAAAACGCACGTATTATGTATATACATACTCGTATATACATATGTACTATTTAAAATAATGTTTATGCACGATCGATAATTTCTTGTTTAGATATATAGAATTTAAACACGTGGTGACCATAAAAAGGAAGAGGATCTATTTTAGATGTAAGTATGTAGCTACGATGATTGTTTTGGTGTGCTGCATGAAGTATAATTTAAAAAACGAATATTTGGAGGAGATGATAAGAAACATCAAAAATTTATGAACGAAAGGGAAAAATATTATAATTAAATGGTTTTTTAATGATCGCAGAAAACAATTACATATACATATTACATATTTGTGTTTGGTTATATTATGTATATTTTATATGCCTATCTATACTGGTTTGTCCAAATTAAATACATTCATGACTAAATTTTCCCTAAGTATACTATTAAGGATGATGCATGATTTAAATTCGATAATTTTAAAATACCTAATAATTTTATAAATGATTTTATTTTTGAGAAAATGAATAAAATCAGCTTACACCGGAAAGATGTCTTTGGGAAAATGTACTATGTATTTGGATTTGTCTCCAAAAAATTGGTCAAGCATACAAATTTTTGTTAACGTTTTCCCCTTATTCCATATTATCTGAAGCATGGTAGGACTTGGTTTGTTTCAACTAGCTTTTGCAAATATTTTAAGACGTCGAAAATAAAAGCTAGTTTTTGATTTTAACTAAATTTGCAAAAACATTAATATTTCGATTGCGGTTGTGGTATATACATATATAGAATTATGAGTATACACAATATCCGTGCAATTCTATTTTTAATCTGCTAACCCCAAATTAAAATCATCCTAAGGTTTTAAAATGACAATATATAAATATTTCGTTGTTCGTTGTTGTCAATTGATTTACAAGCTCACATTAAAAGTACACTGCAATTTTTCAGATACCAACCACCCCTTATCATGAAAACTACCCCAAATTTCTCTAGAATAAATGACCACTTCTTTGAAAATTTCAAAAATAGACTATTCAATATCGGATAATGGTTATCGCTTTATAATCCACATCAGAAATGCAATTCGATTGTTAAGTTGTAGCTTTAAATCATGGACACAAATTTATTTAGCCACCCACTTTATTTATTAGGTGTATAACAATTTCTACAGATTTTGTCTTCGCGCTTAAAATTATATTTAAAATAGAAATATATTCACGGTATTTTGTGATTTTTACAGGATCGTGAGTTACATTACCTATCAGAATAGCAGAGTTTACAATGGCAACTGATAAACAGCACATTCGGCACTGCATTCTATACGAATTCCAATAAGGAAAAAAGCTTCTAAAGCACGGGAATCAATTTGTAGTGTTCTTGGTGCTAACCTTGTGTCTTATGAAATTTTTAATTATTGGTACAAACATTTTAGAAGTGGTGATTTCGATCGTAGCGACAGCCTCGAAAGTTTGAAGATGTGCGAGCTAACCTGGAATCTACAACAGCAACAGACAACTCAGAAAAAACCTAATACCTAAATAAAATAATGCGTAATAATTGGATTCACATTAGTTTTCAATTCCTATAAAAATCATAAACATTTGATAGTTTAAATTCTCCTAAACTTCTGAAACTTTAAATTAATTGTAAGAAATATGTACTATGGACTTGAAGGATATAAAAATTAACTAAATAGAGTAAAATATTTTCTGGACAGTTATTTTTCAGTAAGTATCTTCTCCTGTACTAAATATTAATTTATTGCATTAATATGCCCAGTACCATGTGAATTTTCTAAAACTGGTTATGTAAATGTATTTAATTAATGTGTAATAATCCATCATCATTAGTCATACATACTTTAATCGTATATAGTCCAATGAGTTGTCACAGATTTTAGTGAGGCCTCATTAAACCTTATATGAAACATGTCTTTGTTTTCGGTGAGACTTCAGTGGGCTGAACTTGCTCGACATGTTTAAAGAGTTCGTAGTATAAATATTTTTTGTATATAAAATCAATAAGGACTTCTGCCTGATGACCTAAATCAAGGACAGGATCACGAACGCCGCACGGAAGTCCCAGAAAATATTCGAACCCAATTCAAACAAAATTAATTATAAACGGAACACGCAATCTAAATTTAATAAAATAAAAAACATTTCGCGCTAACATAAACGGTGTTTTTTTATAGGTTCACAATTTAGAATTAAAATAGAACAAAGAAAAATATTTTGAATATCAGTGAAACTAGTTTTATTGGATAGATAATTTTATGCTTGTTTCAGTTGTTACAACCCTAATATTGTGTAATAAAGGCAAGTGAAACTCTATCATATTTTTCTTTTATACAGATGTTAAGCTACTAATAGGGAAATATCCAAGAGTAATTTTCCAACGAGCAGTACAACTGACAAACATAAACACAATTCCTTGGGTAGCTAAAGTATTATCATTTGGGTCGCTACCTTCAAACTAGGCGTATCATGATACTGGAACCCCTCCAAGAACACGATTAATTCGTTCCGTGTTCTTTGAAATCGTGTTGTTCAATAATACAAAAAATAAAATAAAAAAAACGTTACGTTTTATTTTTTGTTATGATATACAAAACACAAAATAAAAGAGAATAACGAAAATCGAGTTGTTTGAAACCGTGGAATTTGAGGAAATGGGTATCCGTGTTCTTCGAAACCGTGTTCTTTGAACGCCGTGTTCTTGGAGGGTTACCTGTATTCTATTGGTGTGGAAATCATACTCGCATTTTGGATGAATGGACAACTCATCCAAGCATACATTTTCAATAACAACCTCATCTACTTCCTTTTTTGATCAGACCAGCAACTTTAAAATATGAAAAGATTCTGAAGTAAAACCTGGATGCCCATTTACTACTTTATACCAATAAGCAAGTGTATGAGAATGAGGCAAGCAGTTTTTAAATTGGTTTCGAACATATGGCCTATGCCTTCGGAGAATAAAAGTTTAAATTTAAAGCAAACTTCCGTATTTCTTCTGAATATTTTCTGCCTAACTTTTGATTTTTAATTTTATCTCAAAAAATTGAATTTGAGTCAGAATGGTTTAAAAAATTATCCTTCTGGCAAGAACTAATAAAAAATTTTTCTTCAAGTTCGTCTATCAGGTGGCCCAAAATAATATTTTTTTCTTCTTTATCTCATACTTGTTTGTCGTAGATTCTTCGAATTTAGTCCTTAAAGAAGTCCTTCTTGAACTCGTAGAAAGATCAGCACGTGATGAGGCCATTGCTCGTTTTAACGTTATTTTATTAAATTGTTTGTATATGTAAGAAGGTTTTATACTTTTATTAACAAAATCAGAAGAAGTAGTACCACTACGATTGCTAGCACCAAGAGGTGAACTATTTGAGATTTTTGTAATGGTTTGCAATTTCAAAGGACTTTTATTTAAATCGGATATATTATCGTCATTAAATTTTTTTATCAATTCACGATGATAAAATCTATATTAGTTCCGAATACCATCAGTTCAGGTACTTCGTCAATTGGTGGTAAATAATCCTGGTCATGGTCTTTATTAGTTTTATTTAAACGCAAAGACTTGATTGCCAAATCACTTAATAAGTTCAACGCATAGATTGGATCTTCCTCAACTTGAGAAGAAACTTTTAAATTGGCCCCGATAATATAGTTAGCATCATTTATAGAAGTTGAATAAACGTCTTGGGAAACAAATTTTCAAACAAACATGTTTTTTCAGTATGATATGAAATTACGGTTTGATTAATATTGGGGGGCATGTATTTTTAAGATAATTTTCAATGATTTCAAATCCACACGTTGATTCGTAAATGAACAAGATGAGAATGGCTGATTTTCTTAAGAAACTCCTCTGATTCTCTTTTGTCTGTGGCATCGAATAATCATGCACTTAGTACATCTTGTTCACCGAAGCCAATTGCTTTCAACCATTGCTTTTTCAATTCTCCATATTTTGGTAAGCTAAAAACAAATGTTTACATTATAATTCCTGTGAAAATTGTAATTGTAATCCACAAACCTTTGCCGAAACATCATTACATCCATAGACAATCACTATTTGGTGCGCTTTATGTGCTGTCGGATTCATTGGTCTACATGTCTTCAAAAACAATGAAGGTCAGAATATTACAGTGAACGGTATAGGGACATGATTTCTAACTTTGTTGTGCCCCAATTGGCTGCCATAAATATTGCTGATATGTGGCTCCAACAAGACGGTGCCACATGCCACACAGTGCGGAATATTTGATAAAAGACTAATTTCACGTAATGGTCCTGTTAATTGGTCACCGAGATCGTGTGATCTTACTCCATTAGATTATTTTCTTTGGGGATATGTTAAGTCACTTGTCAACGCTGGTAAACCAGAGACGATTGTACACTTGGAACACAAAATTCGGCAAAAAAGAAAAATTGTGAATTGCTGCGAAAAGTGTATAAAAATTGAAAATCCAGGTTGCGCCATCTACGCGCCAGACGCTGTGGCCACATTGCCGAAATCATATTCAAGCATAAAATTATCTATCCAATAAAGCTAGTTTCACTGATATTCAAAATATTTTTCTTTGTTCTATTTTAATTCTAAATTGTGAACCTATAAAAAAACACCGTTTATGTTAGCGCGAAATGTTTTTTATTTTATTAAATTTAGATTGCGTGTTCCGTTTATAATTAATTTTGTTTGAATTGGGTTCGAATATTTTCTGGGACTTCCGTGCGGCGTTCGTGATCCTGTCCTTGATTTAGGTCATCAGGCAGAAGTCCTTATTGATTTTATATACAAAAAATATTTATACTACGAACTCTTTAAACATGTCGAGCAAGTTCAGCCCACTGAAGTCTCACCGAAAACAAAGACATGTTTCATATAAGGTTTAATGAGGCCTCACTAAAATCTGTGACAACTCATTGGACTATATACGATTAAAGTATGTATGACTAATGATGATGGATTATTACACATTAATTAAATACATTTACATAACCAGTTTTAGAAAATTCACATGGTACTGGGCATATTAATGCAATAAATTAATATTTAGTACAGGAGAAGATACTTACTGAAAAATAACTGTCCAGAAAATATTTTACTCTATTTAGTTAATTTTTATATCCTTCAAGTCCATAGTACATATTTCTTACAATTAATTTAAAGTTTCAGAAGTTTAGGAGAATTTAAACTATCAAATGTTTATGATTTTTATAGGAATTGAAAACTAATGTGAATCCAATTATTACGCATTATTTTATTTAGGTATTAGGTTTTTTCTGAGTTGTCTGTTGCTGTTGTAGATTCCAGGTTAGCTCGCACATCTTCAAACTTTCGAGGCTGTCGCTACGATCGAAATCACCACTTCTAAAATGTTTGTACCAATAATTACAAATTTCATAAGACACAAGGTTAGCACCAAGAACACTACAAATTGATTCCCGTGCTTTAGAAGCTTTTTTCCTTATTGGAATTCGTATAGAATGCAGTGCCGAATGTGCTGTTTATCAGTTGCCATTGTAAACTCTGCTATTCTGATAGGTAATGTAACTCACGATCCTGTAAAAATCACAAAATACCGTGAATATATTTCTATTTTAAATATAATTTTAAGCGCGAAGACAAAATCTGTAGAAATTGTTATACACCTAATAAATAAAGTGGGTGGCTAAATAAATTTGTGTCCATGATTTAAAGCTACAACTTAACAATCGAATTGCATTTCTGATGTGGATTATAAAGCGATAACCATTATCCGATATTGAATAGTCTATTTTTGAAATTTTCAAAGAAGTGGTCATTTATTCTAGAGAAATTTGGGGTAGTTTTCATGATAAGGGGTGGTTGGTATCTGAAAAATTGCAGTGTACTTTTAATGTGAGCTTGTAAATCAATTGACAACAACGAACAACGAAATATTTATATATTGTCATTTTAAAACCTTAGGATGATTTTAATTTGGGGTTAGCAGATTAAAAATAGAATTGCACGGATATTGTGTATACTCATAATTCTATATATGTATATACCACAACCGCAATCGAAATATTAATGTTTTTGCAAATTTAGTTAAAATCAAAAACTAGCTATTATTTTCGACGTCTTAAAATATTTGCAAAAGCTAGTTGAAACAAACCAAGTCCTACCATGCTTCAGATAATATGGAATAAGGGGAAAACGTTAACAAAAATTTGTATGCTTGACCAATTTTTTGGAGACAAATCCAAATACATAGTACATTTTCCCAAAGACATCTTTCCGGTGTAAGCTGATTTTATTCATTTTCTCAAAAATAAAATCATTTATAAAATTATTAGGTATTTTAAAATTATCGAATTTAAATCATGCATCATCCTTAATAGTATACTTAGGGAAAATTTAGTCATGAATGTATTTAATTTGGACAAACCAGTATAGATAGGCATATAAAATATACATAATATAACCAAACACAAATATGTAATATGTATATGTAATTGTTTTCTGCGATCATTAAAAAACCATTTAATTATAATATTTTTCCCTTTCGTTCATAAATTTTTGATGTTTCTTATCATCTCCTCCAAATATTCGTTTTTTAAATTATACTTCATGCAGCACACCAAAACAATCATCGTAGCTACATACTTACATCTAAAATAGATCCTCTTCCTTTTTATGGTCACCACGTGTTTAAATTCTATATATCTAAACAAGAAATTATCGATCGTGCATAAACATTATTTTAAATAGTACATATGTATATACGAGTATGTATATACATAATACGTGCGTTTTAGTTTCATTTCATTCTGTTTTATTAAAATATAAATCATACATATATATTAGAATAAGAGAAAGGATACTTTCAAACGAAAATAAAAAATAAGTTGAATTTGTTATTTTTCCGTTTGTTTCTTTTTTACTGCATACACAAATTTAAAATTTTTTATTTGTCGCGCGCGTATTGAAAAAATATATTGAGCGAGAAATATGTATTGCGCTCATAATGTAGACCAAAATAGGGTTTGAGTATTAACTAATATTTCTACTAACAGCCGCTAGAAAATTTTTTCCATTTGTAACGACATCGAGAATTTGATTTAAACATAAATGTTCCATTGGTTTAGAGATCTTTATTCATTTATTTGTCTATGATTGAACGTTACAGCAGCACGAAACTGTTTCGATGATTAAGAAATATGCAATTAGTTCCTGATGAAAGAAAATTATCAAATTTTTTTTTAGTAAGAATGATCGCCTTAGTATTGTCTTCAGTCAACATTGTTTCAACCTGAGCAAAGCTTTGTTTGTGATTTTTTTGTTTGCAGATTTCAAGAGATCATGAAATAGCTCATATTTCTGCACTAGATTTTGCACTATTTTTCCGAGGTGGAAAGGCTTAGTAGAGGTTCTTTTTGTTATGAGAGTGCGGTATTTGAAACCGACTACTGTGCTAATGTCTCTCACGCGTATAGGGAAAATATTATTTTATGCGCCATTCTGTGCTCAATTCAAAGAATATACCGTTTATTAAACTGAGATCAAGTATACTGTGAATATATTGTTATATCTCAGAATTATATAACATACGGGACCGGATATTATTATCTGGTTAATATTTATTAACGGGGCACAATATATAAAATACGTCCGATTGATGAGCAGACTCAAAAATAAATGTAATTTTTATTTAACAATATTGTACGAGTATGTACAGAAGTATATAACAAAATAGAAACCAAAGTATATAAAATAACATTAATACATGGATAAATTATAAAGGTTATAAATATTGAATTTTAAGGCTTTCCAAAACTAGATATGAAAATTGAAATATTACAGTTCCTCCTGCTTTAATTTTAACAAAAAAAATTTATAGTTATTTGAATTAAGATCGATGTGGTTTTGGACGCAGTTCATAATGATCACGGCGAAAAACAATTGGTTGGCCACTTGGATATTCGGTTGCAATTGGACTTGTGCGTTGATCATCTATTGGGTTCTCAGGTAATGGTGGTGTTTGAATGGTTGATGGAGGTATGTCGTCATCCCCGCCAAAATCGAATACAACTGGTATATTGTTATTGTTGTTGCTTAAGTTTTGATTGCGTGTGTTTGTTGTTGTATCTCTTAAAATTGATTTTGTTGGAGTAAGATCGTGTTGTTGATATTCGCGGTCGCAGTTGATTTTCATGTCGTTTCCACTCTCCATGATTAGTTTGTACCATGTACATTTTCTTCCCGAGACATTTGGTAATAAACCCTTTCCTCCATTTTTTTCCTCTGAATGAAAAATCTAGACAGTCATGTACGAGGTGTTCGTCCATGAATTAGTTCGAATGGAGATTTATCAACAACTGGTAATGGTTTGGTTCGATATGTTGAAAGAAATTTCATTAATGCCATATCAACATTAATACCATCATGCAAATTTTTTTTCATAGACGTCTTGAATGTTCGAACAAACCTTTCCGCTTCGCCATTGGATTGAGGGTGAAATGGCGCAGATGTAAGATGTTCAATGGCGTTGGCTTTACAAAATTGTTCAAATTCAGATGATGTGAATTGAGGTCCGTTGTCACTCACAAGCGTCGATGGTAAGCCTTGCATAGCAAAAACTTGTTGAAGTGCACGTATGGTACACGCAGATGTGGTTTGTGTCATGGCTATGACAAATGGAAATTTTGTATATGAATCGACACAAACCAGGTACATTTTTCCCAAAAATGGACCTGCAAAATCGACGTGTAGTCTCTGGCAAGGCTTTTCAGTTGTTGACCATGGGCTGAAATGTTTTGTGCTTGAACTAGCATGTAGTTGGCAACTTTCACATGGTTTTATTAATTTCTCGATGTCTTGATCGATGGATGGCCACCAGCAATGACGACGTGCAATTTGTTTGGTTCTTGTGATGCCCCAATGACCCTCGTGTAAAAGATTTAACGTTTTTTGTTGAAGACTTGATGGAATAACAATGCGGGTGTATTGTTCTGTCTTTAAGAGAATAACATTTTTATATACATTGAGACTTTCGCTGCGGTTGAAAAAATGGGAGTAGGACATTTCGTCGTATACAGGTAACTTTTTTGGCCAACCATTTAAGATAAATTTTGATACATTACATAATACTGGATCTGACAATGTGTGTTCTGCAATGCTTTTATAATCGATAGGATAATCATCGATTATATTTTGATATATTTCGTCGACGCTGTTGCAAACATTCACATTTTTGTCAAACTCTTCATCTGGACCACAAGGGAGTCTTGATAGTGCATCGGCGTTTCCATGATGATTTGTAGATTTGTAAATTATTGTATATTCGTAGTTCATTAAAATAATTGCCCAACGCTGTAAACGGTTGATACTATAAATTGGTAATTTTTTAACTGGGTTGAACAGTGATATTAACGGTTTGTGGTCCGTAACTAGCTCGAATTTTCGTCCCTGAAGGTATTGTGTAAATTTGGTTACACCGTAAATAATTGAAAAAGCTTCTTTTTCAATTTGTGAGTAACGTTTTTGTGTGTCGGTAAGAGTTTTTGACGCGAATGCAATAGGGTATTCGGTTCCATCAGGGTATCTATGAGAAATAACCGCACCCAGACCATACGAGGAAGAATCAGTGGCTAATATAAGTGGATAAACATTCCTAAAATGAACTAATTGTGCTGCATTGGTGATTGCAGATTTTAATTTATTAAAACTCGTTTCTTGTGCCTCACCCCAATTAAATTTAGCATTTTTCGAACGTAATTGATTTAATGGTGCCGCCACATCTGAGAAATTTTTAATAAATTTATTATAATAATTTATCTTACCGATAAATGATTCAACTTCCTTCAAATTGGATGGACGTGGTAAATCACGTAGTGCTTTTAAGCCAGATGTTGAGGGACGGATGCCATTTTTGCTAATAATATGCCCCAGATACTCAATTTCAGGTTGAGCGAATTTACACTTTCCTAAATGGCATCGAAAACCATTTTCTTCTAATCTGGTCAAGAGCATACTTAAATTCTTTAAATGATCGTCATTTGTTTTGCCCGATATGATCACATCGTCTAAATATACGGCACAAAAATTTAAATCGGATGTGATTTGTTCCATGAGCCTCTGAAAAATGCCAGGCCCGCTTGAAATTCCAAAAGGTAGACGTTGGAATTCATATAATCCAAACGGTGTGTTAATTACTAAAAACTTTTTTGAATCGTCGGTGAGTTCAAGTTGGTGATACGCATCTCTGAGATCAATTTTTGTGAAAAATTGACCACCTTGCAATTTATAAAACAATTCCTCAATACGTGGTATAGGGTGACGATCGACATCAAATTGAGGATTTACCGTGACTTTATAGTCAGCGCAAATACGAGTTTTTCCATTTAGCTTAACAACTGGTACTATTGGTGTACCCCATGACGAAGTTTGCACGGGTTTCAATATATTCAAACTAACCAATCGCGATAGTTCATCTTTGACGGATTTTTGAACGGCGAAAGGTAAAACACGTGGTTTAAAATATTTTGGTTGTGCATCGATTTTTAATTTAATATCGGCTTTGTGTGAATTGCACTTTCCTATGGCTGTAGCATCAAAAAGTTTAGTATGTTTTTTGCAATATTCGTGGATTTTTTGTCTCAATTCATCGCTTGATTCTACTTCAAAAATATATTTTGCATTGTGTATAATACGAAAATGTAAAGCAACGAACCAATCCATGCCAAGCATATTACTGCAATTTGCTGAATCACATACAACCAATGATAATTCTTCACTAAAATCTTTAAACGCGACTTTAACATTAATTTTTCCTTTGACAGGTATAGGCGTTCCTCCATATGATTTAAAATCAATATATTATTTACTAGTAGAACCACTGAAATTTTATTTTTCGTGCTCTCAATAGAAAATTTGAAGGACACATTTTCAACTTCATCGACGGAATTTGTTGAATGTGTATATCTCCTCGGCGAATTTGTGCTTGTGCGAGAATTACGGCTCTTAGATCTATATCGTCGTCTCCGATTATAAGTATTTGATCGACCACGTGAACGAGACATACATACAGTAGCTATATGCCCCTTTTTATTGCATTGATGACACGTCGCAGTTAAAAATTTACAATTCGAACGACTATGATTATATTCGCATTTATGACACGATTTATTGTAGTTATATGACAAATTTTGGTCGTTCCAGTTCTTCGTTGCATGCTCTGAATTTACTTTAAAAACATCAGACGGTTTAGCTTCACCCTTTAAAGTAGCACATGTTTTCACTGTTGTCTCATAAACACGGGCGATTTCTAAAACGTCAGTTAAGGATGGATTAGTTTTTTGTAGACATGCAGTCCTTACATGTTCATGTGGTGTAAGTATAACAACGACGTCACGGATCAACTCATCTACATACGTGGTTTCACATGTACTTTTGCTGCATACAAATTTACAACTCTTTGCGATACCGCGCAAATCGGCAACCCACTTGGCGTATGTCTGATGTGGTTTCATAGCACTCTTATGGAACTCATAGCGTGATGCAAGCACATGTGTTTTTGATGAGAAATATTCAGTAAGGCCTTTAGTTAAATCTGTATATGTCCTACTTACCATATCGCTGAATAATTTATTTAAAATATCCAAAATGTATTCTCCAACGTTAGACAGTAGTACTGCCCGTTTTTTGTTTTCATCTGTGACACCATGAACAATAAAAAACTGTTCTAACTGCATTAAATATGAAGACCACGAGTGCCGGTTTTGTTCAAAATTGTGAAATAGTGGTAGACTCTGTTCCGGAGTTTTCTGTTGCAAAATTTGCTTCAACAATTGTTTTAATTCTTCATCCCATCCTCGTCGCCCAATTGTTATATCTCAGAATTATATCACATACGGGACCCGATATTATTATCTCGTTAATATACGGGGCACAATATATAAAATACGTCCGATTGATGAGCAGACTCAAAAATAAATGTAATTTTTATTTAACAATATTGTACGATTATGTACAGAAGTATATAACAAAATAGAAACCAAAGTATATAAAATAACTTTAATACATATGGACAAATTATAAAGGTTATAAATATAGAATTTTAAGGCTTTCCAAAACTAGATATGAAAATTGAAATATTACAGTTTTGAAATATTACATATATCATTAACCTTCGTTACATAAAATTACGAATCTAATTATGATGATTACGGATTATCAAAATTAGCAATTTCTCAGCGAAGCTGATATTAGACTAACAGTTAATATACCAGACAATTTATTTTAAAATAATTTATTGCATAAAAAATCGGGCAAAGTTTCCATTTACAGTCGGATCCCCATATCAAACTTTTATATCACTGGGCTAAGCAAAAATTTGTTTCTCAATCAATTTTACTAATTTATCTGAAATTTTTTGAGGAACATATTAAATAAATTAGTTACTTTAAGTTAAAATAAAAAGGTTTTATTTCGATTTTTATATGCCATCGTAATAGCTAATTATACGATTTGAAAATGTCATACATTTAATTTCATAAGTTTATGACTATGAATCGTTACGAAATGGATTATATTCAAATAAACTTGTCATTTTAAAACCGTTTTTGATTGATCAATAAACCTAAATATTACGAATTGAAAACCAGCATGTGTTTGAGGTGAACGAAGCGACGCCACTCTTAGAGAGAATAATTAAAATATATTAAAGAAACCTGTCTATATGGTTATGTACTGTGTAGCCTAGGACTATCTTGCATACAAATATGTGACATTGCCATAAAAATGTGGAAAAGCAACAGCAGCAGCATAGTCTTGGCTAATATCGTATTAAAGATTTTATGTGTGTTTCATTAATTTGTACATAAATAAAATTATTTTTGTCATCATGCTGTTACAAAAATACCAAAATGCCATTACACGTATAGTAGGGATATATTCGTACATATTATGATATTGATATTCGTATATTGATAGTTGGTTTTGTAATGATCTTGAAAAATGGAATTGGATATAATTATAAGAATTCACATCAGTTGGTGATTATTTTTATAATGTATACCAAACCATATTTTTTATTCGTTTTTCTTGTAAATTGTATATAGGTTCATGGGTATGGATATGACAAACGCGAATTCTTTAAAAAATTATCATGTTTTAACTTATTTTAGATAAAGGTGCGTTTCATTAACATAATGATCTTGTTATTAAAGTGTGTTTAACTCTTGTTTTCACGTTAAAATATTTTTAAACTGGAATGGCAACAAAAGTCGCTGCAAGATTTTGTTATGGAATCTGTGAGAACAATGCTGTCAAGTGGACAGTTCAAAGTTCCTAACTTCTACTGAAAGTGTATATTTTATGTCTTTGTGATTGGAAATATGTACTCTGTAATGACCTACAATGTGCATACAATTAGCTTGTAATGAATTATTGCACCTACGAATAATGTGTTATGAATAGGCTTCAAATTCATATGTAATAAAATATTACTTTTATTTCTCTCGATAAAGTGAAAAAAGTTGTTTTCAAAAAATATACGTGTGTGATTTCTGTGTGATCTCTGCATACTAAAAGTTTGTGGCCTTTTTACAGTCCAAACTGATTAACTGATCGAGGGGTAACCTTTACCCATAAATTGGAAGATCCAAGTGAGTTTTTTCTGAATTCGGTCAAAAGAAACTGATAGTTTCCCATGGAGCTTTTTAGTTTTGTACAAGTACATATTTTGAAAAGTATAATATTTATATTTTTCAAAAGAAAAAGGACTATGATCTAAAATAACCTCCAATTATATCGTCAAACGGGGAGATGGTATATGTTCTATAAATATGGAAAAGAATATGTATACTATATGTTACATAACACAACTTCAGTCGTGGCTGATGAGATATTTGCTTTTTTAAAAAAAATTTCCAGATTGCTTATCTACTTAATAGAGTTAATTAATCATAAATTAGATATACTTTGGAAAAAAATTCTAAAAAATAATTTTCCGTAAATTTTTTATCCTTATTGGATTCTCTGATTTTGGTTTTAGTTTAATTCTATTCCTCATTTATTGTTAGAAAATAAAAAAAAAATAATTGTTAGAAATGAAAAATTCGGTCGTCTCATCAGACTGAAGTACCTCGATGTAAAAATAAGATCTGGCTATCACCAGAATGGTAAGAAATCTCAATGGTTTATATATACGATTTTTTTTATAAATTAAATTGTTCAATGAGCTTGTAAGTTTAAAAGTTTCATATACTTTTGAGAATGGAACCGAAATGGTTCCGAAAGCTTAAGTTGTAATAATTAAAATATTAAAAAAGAGCTAAATAACCGTTATTTTAACTTTTATTTTTTTTTATGTACGTACAACATGTTTATTTCATAATATTGCAGAATTTAATACTCGTATTCCAAAATATGTAATAGAATTTTAATAAAGTTGGTAACGGTTTAGGGCTCGTTTTTTATTCTAAATAAAATAAAACAAATTTAAAGACTGAGCTTTCGATGTCTCATCGACATCATTTTCAAAGCTAATAAAATTTTTTTATATATAAATTTCTTAAAAACAAATATAAAAAGCCTATACAGTAAATACAATTTTTTCAAATAGCAAAATACAAAGTAAATTTTAAAGTAAATTTTACAAACAAGTATATAAAATATGAATGTGATTTTAAAATTATTAAAAAAATATAAATGAAAATTGTATATATAAATTAAACAATGAAATAAATTTAGAAAAGAAATAAAGTAGACAAAAAACGAATTTAGACAAAATAATTGTAGCAATTGCTAATGTAGGCGCAATGCAATCACTATTTATATTTATAGAATTAATGCTAGATTTAATATATAGCATCTTTAAAATTGATCTTTTCCTAAAATTTTGTTCTTTTTCTAATATTTTAACATTATTTAGGCTAATTATGTGACCTGAATTCTTTAAATGTGTAGAAAGTGCACTAGTATCTTGTTCTTCATCTTTATTTACACCATTTTTATGTTGATAAATAATTTTTTCCAAAAATTGTTTTGTTTGACCCGTATAAAAACCATTACAGTCACATTTAACTTCATAAATTAAATTTGACTGCTTATTGAGTGGTATAGGATCTTTAAGTTTAAAAAAAAGACAATCATTTAAACAAGGTGATGAATTACCGACAATTTCGAAATTATAATTTTTGAACAAGTGTTTTATTTTTTCAAATAAATGTTTGACATAAGGAATTGAAAAATAATTTTTATCATTGTTAATGGACCGAATTTCAAAATTTGTAATAAAATTTTTTTGTTTCCAAATACACTGATTTATTAATTTGGCGGGATAATGATTAGTTAACAATGTTTCTTTTAATATGTTAAAATTTTTATTGTGAAATTTGAGATCTGAAAGTTTTAAAATTTTTTTTTTTAAATTTTCAAAAATCTGGCAACATTGATGAATTTACAAAGAAAAAATTAACTAGTTATATTCCAGTAGTTCCTAAATTATATGGTTTACCTAAAATCCATAAACCAAATATACCCTACAGACCTATTGTGAGCTCAATAGATGGTCCCACATACGGTTTATCGGCATTTTTAGGTAACATTCTTAAATTTAGTGTAGGAAAAACTAACTCTTTTGTTCTAAATTCCGAAGATTTTAAACAAAAAATTCGAAATTTCATTATACCCCCAAATTTTTTGTTAATTTCTTTAGACGTGATTTCGTTATTTACAAATGTAGATAGTCATAAAGTTTCGGAAATTATCAAGAAAAAATGGAGAGGCATTAAAAAGAACGCAAAATCAAAATTGACGAAAGTCTAATTTCTTGAAGGTTTAAGTATTGTTTTAGATAATTCGGAATTTTCTTTTGACAATAAAAATTATAAACAAATTTTTGGTTCTCCAATGGGTTCTCCCATAAGCCCTATATTAGCAAATTTATTAATGGAAAATTTGGAATATTTAGCATTAAATTCTTTAGATTTTCAGCCATTATTTTACTATCGATATGTTGATGATATTATAACGGCTATTCCTGAAAACAAAATTGATATATTTTTGAACAGTTTTAACAAAATTTTTAATCGAATAAAATTTACTTTGGAAAAGGAAGTTGACAACAAAATTCCATTTTTAGATTTACTTTTGATCCATGAGCCTGATGGTAAAATTTCATTTGATTGGTACCACAAAGATAGTTGGTCTGGTAGATACTTAAATTTTCATTCTTGGCTTCCTACTGCCTATAAAATTAATGCAGTAAACATTTTGGCTCAAAAAATTTTAAAACTTTCAGATCTCAAATTTCACAATAAAAATTTTAGCATATTAAAAGAAACATTGTTAACTAATCATTATCCCGCCAAATTAAAAAATCAGTGTATTTGGAAACAAAAAAATTTTATTACAAATTTTGAAATTCGGTCCATTAACAATGATAAAAATTATTTTTCAATTCCTTATGTTAAACATTTATTTGAAAAAATAAAACACTTGTTCAAAAATTATAATTTCAAAATTGTCGGTAATTCATCATCTTGTTTAAATGATTGTCTTTTTTTTAAACTTAAAGATCCTATACCACTCAATAAGCAGTCAAATTTAATTTATGAAGTTAAATGTGACTGTAATGGTTTTTATACGGGTCAAACAAAACAATTTTTGGAAAAAAGGATTTATTAACATAAAAATGGTGTAAATAAAGATGAAGAACAAGGTACTAGTGCACTTTCTACACGTTTATAGAATTCAGGTCACATAATTAGCCTAAATAATGTTAAAATATTAGAAAAAGAACAAAATTTTAGGAAAAGATCAATTTTAAAGATGCTATATATTAAATCTAGCATTAATTCTATAAATATAAATAGTGATTGCGCCTACATTGGCAATTGCTACAATTATTTTGTCTAATTTCGTTTTTTGTCTACTTTATTTCTTTTCTAAATTTATTTCATTGTTTAATTTATATATACAATTTTCATTTGTATTTTTTTAATAATTTTAAAATCATATTCATATTTTATATACTTGTTTGTAAAATTTACGTTAAAATTTACTTTGTATTTTGCTATTTGAAAAAATTGTATTTACTGTATAGGCTTTTTATATTTGTTTTTAAGAAATTTATATATAAAAAATTTTCATTAGCTTTGAAAATGATGTCGATGAGACATCGAAAGCTCAGTCTTTAAATTTGTTTTATTTTATTTAAAATAAAAACGAGCCCTAAACCGTTACCAACTTTATTATAGTTATTATTGGCTCAATAAATAATTTTTAAGTAATAGAATTTCTATCTCTTACATTCAATATTGAATGGACCCAAACAGTGGCATCAAATAGATATCAAGGCCCGTATCAAACATAATATGATCTCGATTTGTTGTTATGTTCGTTACAGTAAATGTCGGTACAAACCATATCTAATATAATTGCGCAAAAATAGTAAAATATTAGATTTATGAGAAACAAAACAAGAATATATTTTGCACCTCCCACCTCCCATTAGAAAAAATCCTGTTTGTTTTCATAGTTATGTCCGTTAACAGATTATCGAAAACGCCCCGAATGATTTCTATGAAAATTGCTGAAACGTGGTTTTGGACCACCAAGAACTGATTATCATGGATTTTGATTTCGCAATAATTCGTACCAGAGGTCCTCTGGTAATGATCGGATCTCTTTCTTAAATTTTTTCGAGTCGTAAGGTTTTTATAAAAATTGATGAAGAGGCATTCGAGTACTGGAAATCGATATTGATTAGTCCTGAATTCGGGAAAATACTTTTAGGGGCTCATCCTCAGTTTTCGAGTACCAGTAGTCAATAGCGAAGAGTTATTATTTTGGAATAGTCCGTTCGGAGGGTCGTCAGGTGTGATCCGGATCGACTTATTTAATATTTACTACTCTCACGATTTTCATGGTACTCGTTTTCCAATATCGCAGAACCGATTGCGATGGGTTTTGTCTTTCAAATGCTGAGAATTGACTTTTCTCGCGATGAGTTGTAATTTCGGGGAAAACCATTTAGGAGGTTCTTCATTGGAGCTCGAGTTTTATTTTTTGCATAAAAAATTACTTATTCATGGAGGTTTTTAGTTGAGGTTAGAGTCTTGCAGACAGTGTTTTCAATTGCAAGCAAACCATTAAAAGCAGTGGCGTGCGTCTTCGCGTAATTTTGAAAGTTGGAAATGTTGGTGTCGGTAATACCATTTACATTTCGCAGAGTATGCAAATTATTCGTAGACAATGTAGATTATGGTTTTTTTATTGCTTCTCTCATTGATTTTCAAATCGAATAAGCCATCTCACAGTTTCCCAGTTTAAACTGCAAATTTCAAATAGTATGTAAAAATAGAATTCAATTTTTACAAAACAAATAGGTGGTAATTTTAAATATATTACGTTTAAAATAATTCAAAATACTTTCCAATTTTTATGTGCAATGCCATAACTTTTTTTCGACAAAAAGCTCTAGTGCCACATATCCCATTGAGTATTACGGGTCAAGTGTTTTTTATGGTTTGTTTTCGATAATTTTGAAAAAAATAGTCAGCCGTAACTAAGAAGCTAAAAAGTTTATTTTGAAAGTGTCAACGTGTCAACTGTGACCTGCAAAAAACAGAAATACTATCAGATAACAAAACCGCCAGCATGTGAAGCCTTCGGTATTTCAAACTAAAACATTACAATTTTTTTACGTAAAATTTAATAGATGGTTCGGCTTAGACCTTTCTTGAATTTTCCGCATTTTCCTATTCATCTAATCTTTCAATTATTTTTGTGTGTAATTATATATGGTGCCATTACAACATTCATTTACTTTCGATATCGATCATCTGCACTTAACAGCCGTTCCATCTGGATCCAGCATTTATTTAAAAATATTAAAAACTTCAATTATAGTCAGAATTGGGTCAACATATATTTTAACAAGGCCAAATCTAATGTCAATACATATAGGATTTATCTCTAATTATAGCGCTGTACAATGCTAAGTTTGCAGCTTTGAAAGAAATGTTATATGAATACTGTATCAATCTTCATTATCCAAGATTAACATCCATTTTTGTAACTGGGCTGTGTGTTCAATAGAATTATTTTGCTTGCCAGATTTACAAGCTTCATATACGTATGAATGGTTTTATCGGAATAAAAATTGGACTATGTGATATCGGTTATTAATTCTTCCATAAACTGGTGAAGTGATGATTTTGTTCATTGAATGATCATTGATTTGTGTACACAAAACTACGTCAGTGCCATGTGATGTACACACAGCAAAAAATCAAATGATAAATGAAGAATACTAAAATTTTGTTTAAAAGTTTGTGGGTATGATTATTTTAAACAGAATACATTTTATTTTAGAGCGAAAAACACCTCATTACGGTGATTTTAAAATCTTATTTTATAATGTTGTATACTTTTGAAATAAACTTACCAAATAGCTACAATCTAAATAAACATTTGTACATTTCGAAATTTCAACCCTCTGAAATAAGTCGTTTCAGTGAATGCTAAAATAACATGTTACAAACACCTGTTCAACAATAGAATATTACAATTTAACATTTTTTTGCCTGCTTCCTGAAGATAATCTTGTTTATCTAGCCTCAAAGCAAGTAAACTTGGAAATATTAAAGTATATGAATGAAGTATGGGTATATTAATGATCTCTTTATGGGTCACGATCTGTTTGGTTATAAAATTTTATTCAGAACGAAACTAATTGGAGAAACGAAACTGTAAGTATCTGCAATTTTAATTTTAATGTTTTTTCTATTTTCTTTAGTTTAAATTTTCATAGTTTTACTTCATGAAACGATTATTGAAAAATTTAATGGGCTTTCTACAACATGTTTGTTTAGAATATATTTACGTTACTTGTATTTTGGTACATTTTATTAGATTACAAATATTTTAGGGTCATCCACAGAAACTCGGCCGATGGATTCTAGAACTGAAACCTGGATTTGCAAAAATATCTTTCCATCACCATCCGAGCTGACCACTTCAGTATCGGACGAGTAAGTATGAACTTAATTCGGAAGTCAAGAAAATCTCAATAGGTGCTTTCAGGTCACCATATTCAGTAAAATCACA
Organism: Nephrotoma appendiculata; assembly: GCA_947310385.1. NCBI lineage: Eukaryota > Metazoa > Arthropoda > Insecta > Diptera > Tipulidae > Nephrotoma > Nephrotoma appendiculata. Next base: position 172,001,145 of record OX371225.1, read on the forward strand.
GCAAACAATATGAAAAATTCGAACTCAATGAAAATCTAAAGTCAAATTGGTGCTGTTTTCACTTATCATGATACCAACGGTTTGCGGACATGAAAGGGCCCAATGGTAATTCAAATGGTTTTATAAAATTCTCGTATGTAATCGTTATGACAACAGATTGAAAAAATGAATGATTTACTTGAATATTTCGTCGCTTTAATATTTTATTAAAATTTTATTTTCAGAAATTCAGATCGTGAGATTACCAGGGATGGGCGGGTAGATTACGTAATCTAGCACGTAGATTACATACCGATTTTTTGCTTTCCAGACGTCAACAACGTAGACAACATCGATAACTAAGAAAATGATATTAAAAACTTAATTTTTAATTATTTTTCGTTAACCGCACTATTAAAATTTGTGAAAAATTACTTAAATCCAATTCTGACAGTTTTACAAGCATTTTATAAATTACAAATAAATTTAAAATCTCTGAACTAAAGACAACTATCTCTTCTCAAGTCATCTTGATGTGTGTATAAAAATTTATTTATTTTAGTTATAATAATAATTTAAACATATAGCTATATATAATTTATCTAGCTAGTTAATTTTATTGTAATTAGCTGAATTCATAACCGCAGATATAATTCTATACCGAAACCATCCGTAGCCGTACATTGTAACTTTGTAAGTGCCCTTGATTAAATATTCTCTTAGAAATGTATTAGTTTTGGTTTTTGTAGTTATTGCTAGCCAAAGACGAAATATCTCGTGTACGATTATGTGCACTCGATAGATTAACCGCCTATCTATGCATGGTAGGGGTAAATGAATTGCCACGCAGCGATGTTAACGTTTTCCCAGAATATGTTTTACCTGCAAAAGCGTCTCTTGCAACGGACGCTTAGACAATTGAAAATGTACCATTCGCTAAAAATTTGCTGAAACAGCCATATCTTCGTCCAGAAAATTAACGGTAAAATTCGTAGAAGTTTTGTCAACATCACCATTATCTAGGAGTATGCCAAAATTATATTGGATTCTAACTTACAATGATTTCTAAAATATAAATTCATAGTTATAGCATTGACCAATAAATACGTATGAAAGTCATTAAAATTACGTGTGTGCTTCAAGTTTTCATGCAGCCGTATTTGTTAAAGATTTTTTGCACACTTCGTCCCATATTTATTATTAATTTTCATTAATTTGGTTAACAATTTTTAAACAAAACTAATAAACTACTAAGCGAATATTTATTCAAAGGCACTTACAAAGTACAGCTACGGAGAGATTTGATATAAAGTTATATCGGCGGTTGTAAATTCAGCCAATTACAATAAAATTTATAAGGTAGACAACTTCGAGCTACAGAGATGCAATCCTCGAATACATAAAGAAATATGTGTGCCGGATTATCTTCGGGCAGATAAGTCGGTTGGCGGTTTGAGAATTATATCGGCGGTTGTGAATTCAGCCAACTGCAATAAAATCTATAAACGAGTCAAATCTTTTAGCTACAGAGATGCAAAAGATTGCTGATCATATGCACATCACCAAGAATTTTGTTTAATACTTTTATCGTTGAGTGCTTAACACAGAAAAAATCTGTCAATATTTTGACATTACTTTCACTGTTATAATAATCCTTTTTTTAAAGTTTCTTAAAGTTTAATAAAAGTTGTCGCTAAAACGAAATTTTTAACTAAATAGTGTCTTTTATTTATTAATTTATATATATATAGACGTATAATTAATCTTATTCGAAGTTACTACAATAAAACAAAATTATAAAAATTATATAAACCGTCAATATAATTCATAAATTAACTATTCATTCACTGCGTATAGTTATGAATGGCAGAAGCTTGAAAATTGCATACGAGCTAAATCACAATACACTCAAATTTTATTAAAATTCGCCAATTTAATTTAACTTTTTTCGATTGTCAAACAATTTTTTATCGATAATGGATAATTATCAATTTATTACGCAATTTATGACATGAATATTAGGCACACACGTGTTTCATAAATAAAGTGTCAGAGCTATCACTCAGTAGTATACAGACAATTCATGCTGAGTTTTTTTATAAGTTTCGATAGATGGCGTAAATTAATTTATCAAGTAGTTCTCGACGTTGTTGACGTAGTCGACGTTGTCGACGATTAGTCGATGTTGTCGACGAGTAGTCGACGTTGTCGATGAGTTGTCTACGAAATCATGTAAAAACTAGTAGTCGACGCGTAATCCCCCATCCCTGGAGATTACAGACGATATTAAAACAATTTTAAATAAAAGTACTAAAAGTAGAAGAATTGTATTGCAATTTTTCAGAACAGGACCATTTATATGCAAAGAGAGAAGAAATATTTTGGTTTACTGATCTTACTGATCATTATTTTCTTCAAAAACATAGACTTAATAGTCATGATTATGTCAATATTGCCAAATCAATACTAAAGGTTTTCCAACAGAGTTAGCGGTCAGTACTTAACCTTACTTTATCAAATTCTGCAGAATTATATAATAATTTATTAATTAAATTAGTCAAGCCTAGAACAGGCAAGGGTAAAAACCCAACCGGCAAGTTTTTGACAGATGTAACAAGGTGACATTTCAAACCAAAAGCTTTAGACACTTTTAAACGCAAAAGCATCTAGACACGCAAGTGCAGAAAAGGAACACTGAAAGCTTTAAAGATATTAGTATATATTTAGGTTGGATCTTATATTCGAAAAAACAATTGCTAACGGGACACCCCTAGAAATGTGAGCTTATGCTAGAAACTGAAACAGAAAAAATATTGGGTCGATCGGAGGTGGTTTAGAGGTTGCGACTTGAGTGCGAAGTTTGATTAAAACGGTATTTTTTTCAATTTTTCACTTTCAAACGAACAGAGAAATTATTTAAAAAATGTTCTCATCCTCAGATAGTCAATCTAAGATGATATTCTACCCACCAAGGATGTTTTGGTATAAGTTGAAAGCTTCTGTGTTTAGTTCTTTACGGCTTGTATAGTAAATATTTCATGTTATCTTCTTTTCTTGTTAATTTCTTATTATAATCTTGTATTAACTTAACACCCCATTTTGTGATATCATTTACGACTTTTATTTGACTGTTAATGTTCATTCCGTTCTTGAAAATATCATATTGAGGCACATATAAGGATCTTTGTTTAAGAAATCTGTGGAAATCTTAAAAAGTTCTAGTGTTTGGTGTAAGAAAATTTGACGACAAGGAAGATATAATAAACTTCGATTCAGTTTCTGCGCTAAAATAATAGCTGCTCCATTTTATCTTCCAGTATTTGTATTAGTTGTATCAAAGTAAGCCGACATCACCAGCTACTTTTCAATCGATTAAGCGTTGGAAAATATTAAAAACATAAAAAAATACCGTTTTTACCGTTTAAGTCGCGACCTCTAAACGATCTCGACCCAATATATTTTCTGTTTATGTTTTTAGCATAACCTTACATTTCTAGGGGGTGCCCCGTTAGTTATCTCAACATTTTTTACACCCCATACAAACAAGGACTACGGCAATACAAAAATTTTCAAATAACTTAATGCATGACTTAAATAATGGGTGAAGATTTTTGAGCATAACCAAAATATAATGTAAAATAATATGTAATACATAAATATAATTAAATTTTAATTTTTGAATTAAAATAAACATAATTTTGAATTTTATTAAAGATAATTAATTCGGAATTAAAAGGATTTATTCTGACAAATCGGTGTACAATGTTAAAACGAAATTCGTGATACTTCTCATTTAATCACTTAATGCTATTTTGGCATGTATATTTTTTTATTCGAAGTTCACGACACTGTAATTCAAATGGATTTTAATGTCGGTTTAGGCATTTTTAATGGAAAAGCAAAATTAAAAAAATTCTTTATAACTTTAAAAATGATTAATATTGCATTATTTATTTTAAATTAGAATTTACGAATCTGCTAATAAAACATTGATTATTGAAATTTGCTTCCAGGTAGAAATGAACTCGAAATGATCTTGGGTAAAAATGACATTGAAATCACTTTGATTTCGTAATGAAAACATTCTAACAAAAAATTTTATTTTTCTGAGTGTACTGGGTGTAGAAATAAACTCCATGAAGCCGAAACGCTTAAATAAACAATGAAATCATAGAATTTTACTGATTGATTACATAAACAAAAGTTTTCGCCTACATTCTCTACATTCTCGACGTTAAATTTAATTTGTATACTTACATTCTCTACACATGCAGAATAATAATTACCACGTGGTGTAGGCAGTACTGGGCAGCACTGATTAAAAGTATGTAGTTCCATTTGCCCAAAAGTTCCTTTAGGAGTCCTCCGGGGTGGGGGCGCCTTTTGTACCATGTTGCATTAACTTGTACTTTGTTTCATGAAATAGCACCATGTTGCGTAGTGTTGCTACATATTTTGTGATGTTACACAATATTACAGAATTTGGAATTTTGTTGAGGTGTGTTGTGTGAACCAAGGTTAGTGCGAAACGTGTTGTTTGAAATTTTCCTGGACTTCGAATGTTTTAATGTTGTATCGCACACCTTGAGTTCTTCATACAAATCTGGAAAATGTTTCGGTTCTGTTGTAAATAAACTTAACTTTTTCTGAACAATTCCCCAAAAATCTCATTTTGCATGAACCAATTCATAGCATTCCCAGATTTATGCTTGCTGTATAAACCTGGGTATGGTTTATATGGTGTGAATGTTGTGGTTGTTGGATCCAATTTTTTGTTGTTAAACCAAAGCACCAAGAAATCCGGATCTCCAAAATTATCGCCTCAGATCGATGAATAAAAACACAAATATAATAAAATTATATTTATTAAGCTGATGTTTCTTCAGTGAGATACGATGGTAAAGTGAACGAGAAAAAGAATTATATAAAGGTACTAAAAAAATTATACAATAAAAATTATACCATAATTATACAATTCACGATTATACCAATTATATAATTCAAATACTGAACTAATTGTGTCCCACGACTTACATTAGCGAAATGAGATTGTTAAGGTTTGTTACAAATTTAAAGAAATTAAATTATTAATATTGATCCTAAATTTTACATTATGGCAAAATAAAAATTTGTAAATAATCCAAAGGTAAGAAAATTAATTAATTAAATTAATTATGTTAAGCTAAAAATTATTATTTTTAGGTGAAAATATATGATGAAATTATACACTTACGAGGTCATTGTTTCGGTCCAAAAACTGTAAGTTATTTTCATAGTCTTTCTAATCCATTTGAGATGATATCAAGCGAAGCATCTCTCGTTTACAACCTTTCATTCATCGCCATATATCATCCCCATAAACCGCTTTCGGTTCACCTTTCAATTGACTTCCTCCATACCCACTACCCATTCGGAATCGTCTGTGGATTTGACATTATATCAACCTTCTATCGTCCAATCGCAAATTAGTTTAGTTTTTCTAACCGTAGTTGTTTGTGCCGTTCCGTTAAAAGAGGTTTTTTGGTTTGCTCTTTGGCTTTCAATCCTTCCTTGCGCAGGCTATTACGAACTGTTTCGATACTTTCACAAAATAGGGGAGTTGCCATAAAATGTTTGTGAACATGTAATGTACAGCAGTGTCCAGGGGGGTCAGGCCCAACTGAATTAATCTTCTTATTCATCGGTTTTGTTCAGATGAAATAAACGTGAACGACCGAAACCAATCTTCTTCGCCATATACCCCGGTCCCTATTGAGAACTATAAATGTCCGGGGTAGTGACATCTAGCACGTTAAAAATAAGCTGATTGAGTCTTTTTTTACATGAAATTTTAGCACGACATGCTTTATGAAAATAAAAATTAACATACAAAAATAGGTGTCCGTCACGCCAGCCGGAATCAAACAACTCCCTCCAGGCGCAAAAATGTATACAACAAAAGAATCACGTTTACGAACGGTTTACGTACAGTTTTTTTTAGAACACACACACATTTACACGCTATATATTCATCAAATAGTCCATTTTTAATTTTGTTTGTGATATAGAAACGACGTCAGTGTGATTTTTTTGGTAATTTTATTTAATATTTTATATTTTTTTAATTCAAAATGTCGAAAAATTATAGAGATGTGCGAAATGAAATTATTAATATATTTAATAATGCAAAAACAAATAATATTTCTGCGAACAATGCTTTTGCATCAAATGTTTTGCCAATACAAAACGTAGAAGTTATGGAGAGTTATAACAACGAGTTTGTTAATGATTTTAGAGATGCCGGCGAATCTGATTTTAGTGATTTAAGTGATTTTAGTGAATGTGATAGTGAAATTGGAAATTGCGAAACAAATAATATCGAGCAAGATATTTGTGAATGGAGTGTAACTCACAATATTACCAGAGTTAGTTTAAATTCGTTATTAAATATTTTGCGGAAATATCACCCAAACTTACCAAAAGATGGCCGATCGTTAAAGAAAACTCCGAGGAAAAATACAAACGTAATACCCATGGGCAGTGGGTCGTATTCTCACGTCGGCTTGGAACATCAAATCATGCTTTTTTTTAAATAAAATCGATTATCCTAATAGTGAAATAATTATTGATGTGGGGATAGATGGAATTCCTTTAACGAAAAGTTCCAAAAGTCAGTTGTGGCCGATACTTGGAAATATTGTTTCTCATAGAGAAGTGTTTATTATTGGAATTTATTATGGTTGCAAAAAGCCATATTCAGCTAATAAATTTTTAGAACCGTTCGTTGAAGAAGTTCAACGCCTGTTAAAACACAATATTATGCACAATAATCGAGTATTTACTCTGAAAATTCGAGCGTTTGTATGCGATGCACCAGCAAAGGCTTTCTTATTAGGTAAGTAAAATTATGATATTATGTATTATATTATTGTAACAGTTTCTAATTATATTAGGTGTAAAAAGCCATTCAGGATACTACGGTTGTGTTATAAAAGGAACCTATATGAAACACAAAATTTGTTTTCCGGGATTAAACAATTTATTAAGAACAGATGCTGATTTTCGATTAAAAAAATATACCGATCATCACATTAAATTAAGTAATGCTTTGGATAATCTTCCAATCGGCTGTGTTTCGCAATTTCCGGTCGATTACATGCATTGCGTGTGTTTGGGCGTTATGCGACCATTGCTTAATCTTTTGTTAAAAGATAGAAGAAAAAAATATTCATTAAAAAGAAATGCAATTGAGGCTATAAATAGAAATCTGGAAGTACTTCGAAACTGCGTTCCTGTAGATTTTCAACGCAAACAAAGAATATTTGAAGACCTCGAACATTGGATAGCTTCGGAATTTAGAACATTTCTTTGTTACACTGGAATCGTAGCTTTTTATAATATTCTAGAGAAAAAATATTATGAACATTTTCTCTTGTTAACGTGCTCCATTAGAATTCTGGCCCAACCAGTAAATTGTATACAAAATAATGAATGTGCTGCGGAAATGCTTAGATCATTTTGTGAAAATTTTTGTATTTTATATGGAAATGAAAATGTTTCATATAATGTACACAATTTATTGCATTTGGCAGCAGATGTAAAAAAGTTCGGCCACATTGATTATTACAGCGCGTTTAAATTTAAAAATTGTATGCAACAAATAAAAAAAAATTTGTTCGAAAAGCCTCCCAACCGTTAGAACAAATTAATAATAGGTTAAGCGAAAAAAATCATATTAATGAGAGGTTTCACGAGTATAGCTTTTAACCCATTTTTTCATTATCCACTTACTTTCCTTATAATTATTGTTGCATAAATAATAAAATTTTTAAAATAGATGAAATATCTAATGCTGAGTTAAAAGGCAAATTTATTGTTAATCTTAAAAATTTTTTTGAATACCCAATACCATCCTCCGATTTAGGAATTTTTTGTAGTGAAATTGAAATGTATACCGAAGAAACATTTACATTTGATACACAGAATGTTACAACTAAAATTTAAAATTAAATAATCGTTTTGTGTATATTCCTATGCAACATTTATGAATTTATGATACATACAATTTTTTACAGATAAATGGCAGAATCCCAAGACATGTTTGATTACACCGAGGAAACTGAATTCGGACAAGACTCCGATATAAACTACATCCAATTTTTAAAAATTATTTGTCAAATGAATCCAGCAGCCTCAACTCCTAAGATACCAAATAGTACCAAAGAAAATATTCCATTGAATACGATTACAGCTGTTCATGCTAAACCACATAGCTTAAGAGCCATAAAAAAACAAAAATTAAATTCAGCCACACTACCTCCAACATCTTCACAAACAACAACATTGGAACAAAATCATTTTTCAACAACGTCCAATAAATTTATTTATAAACCGTTTAACAATTTCATCAACTCACCACCAAAGTTACCAGCAACACCAACATCATCTATTACCAGTCTTCATTTAACTAAAGCGCCTTCATCATCATTGTTACATCAACCACTTGAAACTGAACCAAACGAAACCACAAGCATTATTAATTTGGATGATCCATCTAACTCAAATTCAAATACAAAATGTAATTGCAGTGATAATTCGAAAGTAGATTTAGTTATTCTCATAAAGTCAATGTTCAGAGAAATTAAACTTTTGAGACGAGAAGTGAAAGAAAACAAATGTAAATGTACATGTTTAATTGAAACCAGAGTTGTGCCATCGGAAAAATTAAAACTGCCTGCTAATAGCATTGATGAATTCAATAAGTTGGAAAGTGAAATAAAGCGCGACGACAAAAAGGAAAAGATGCTGGTATGTTTTCATTTCAAGATACTTTTTACAAATTTTGATAAATGTATAAAATTTATTTTATTAACTCTACAGATTCAAATTCTCAGAACGGTAACAGATGTTACACACGATAAGTACGTTAGGGGTTGCCTCAATAAAATGCTAACGGATGAAGCAGCATTAAGCTTTTCGTTGCCCGGTCAAAATAATAACATTCCTATAAAAGCGTTCACCATCATTAATATATTAAAAGGTATGTTTAATTCATAACATTTATTTAAATTTTTTAATAATAATAAAACTCAAATTCTGTTGTAGAAGAAACCATGTTAAAATTTAATGAAGTACGTCCCGGCGATGTGGAACAGATAATTAAAAAATGGTTCCAATATGCAAAGGATCGCCGAAGACGACAACAAACAAATTAGAACCATTTTTAAATTTACTTTAGAATTTTACATATTATTTTCTATTTACTATTTTAATAGTTTATGTTATTTTTATATTATGTGATGAATTTTTTTTTAAATAAGGCTGAAATCAAAGTCCTTAAGTAATTAATTGAATTACAAATTTATAAGCTTTAATATTATATATTTTTAATAAAATTATTATATCTAAAATGTAACATTCGATAAAACCGTTTGATAAAACATATGTATCTACATATATATTATGTATAATGTAAATATGTGCATATTAATTAAATATTTTGAAACAAAAATAAAAAAAGTTAATAAAACAATCCAATTTAAATTAAAACAGCGTTTTTTTATTTATATTTTATTAGTGAGAGCCACATGGTCATGATATGGACTAGTAGTTATCATGACATATTGGTGTGACTAAGACCTATCTGGCCGTATATGCCACTACACATAAATATCTCTAGTATAGGCACAAGCGAATTTAAAACTCCACCTTAATTCGAAATATTCATTATTTTGTAAATTTCTCATGGAAAGGGTTATAAAATTATGCTCTATGGTCATGATATGGACTATGCGTATGCCGTTTTTACCCAATTCCACACTTTTCTTGTATGTGTTAGTTTCACACTGTTAAATCCAAAGCTAATTAGAAAACATGGCCATTCCAATTGGAATTTTAGTTCTAAAACATAATCTAATTGTAATTTTGTACATGTTAACTTAAATTTTCGTTGTACGATTTAACAAATAAAATTATATTAATTATATTTGGCGGAACGAAAAATATTGTATTTATAAAGTATATTTCTTTTTAAATAACGTATATTAAGATTCATTCAAGATTGAATGTGTTAATGGTCGTTTACCATTTTCGTCCAAACTCAAATTATGAATAAAAAAATTCATTGCAAATTTGCTGATCTGGTTAGGAAGTATCAATCAAGCCAGCTGGATGATCAATTTAGTAGCCTATTTGAAGTGCTTACGGAACCTGAGTCCAAATCTCTGGGAAGGGGTGTTATTGGCCGTTTACCATTTTCGTTCAAACTCAAATTATGAATAAAAAAATTTATTGCAAATTTGTTGATCTGGTTAGAAAGTGACATTCAGGCTGGCTGGATGATCAATTTAGTAGCCTATTAGAAGTGCTAACGGAACCTGAGTCCAAATCTCTGGGAAGGGATGTTAATGGCCGTTTACCATTTTCGTCCAAACTCAAATTACGAATAAAAAAATTCGTTGCAAATTTGCTGATCTGGTTAGGAAGCGGCAATCAGGCTGGCTGGATGATCAATTTAGTAGCCTATTAGAAGTGCTAACGGAACCCGAGTCCAAATCTCTGGGAAGGGGTGTTAATGGCCGTTTACCATTTTCGTCCAAACTCAAATTACGAATAAAAAAATTCGTTGCAAATTTGCTGATCTGGTTAGAAAGCGGTTATCAGGCTGGCTGGATGATCAATTTAGTAGCCTATAAGAAGTACTTACGGAACCCGAGTCCAAATCTCTGGGAAGGGGTGTTAATGGCCGTTTACCATTTTCGTTCAAACTCAAATTATGAATAAAAAATTCGTTGCAAATTCGCTGATCTGGTTAGGAAGTGGCAATCAGGCTGGCTGGATGACCAATTTAGTAGCCTATTAGAAGTGCTTACGGAACCCGAGTCCAAATCTCTGGGAAGGGGTGTTATTGGCTGATTACCATTTTCGTCCAAACTCAAATTATGAATAAAAAAATTCGTTGCAAATTTGCTGATCTGGTTAGAAAGTGACAATCAGGCTGGCTGGATGATCAATTTAGTAGCCTATTAGAAGTGCTAACGGAACCTGAGTCCAAATCTCTGGGAAGGGGTGTTAATGGCCGTTTACCATTTTCGTCCAAACTGAAATTACGAATAAAAAAATTCGTTGCAAATTTGCTGATCTGGTTAGGAAGCGGAAATCAGGCTGGCTGGATGATCAATTTAGTAGCCTATTAGAGGTGCTAACAGAACCTGAGTCCAAATCTCTGGGAAGGGGTGTTAATGGCCGTTTACCATTTTCGTCCAAACTCAAATTACGAATAAAAAAATTCGTTGCAAATTTGTTGATCTGGTTAGGAAGCGGCAATCAGGCTGGCTGGATGATCAATTTAGTAGCCTATTATAAGTGTTTACGGAACCCGAGTCCAAATCTCTGGGAAGGGGTGTTATTGGCTGATTACCATTTTCGTCCAAACTCAAATTACGAATAAAAAAATTCGTTGCAAATTTGTTGATCTGGTTAGGAAGCGGCAATCAGGCTGGCTGGATGATCAATTTAGTAGCGTATTAGAAATGCTAACAGAACCTGAGTCCAAATCTCTGGGAAGGGGTGTTAATGGCCGTTTACCATTTTCGTCCAAACTCAAATTACGAATAAAAAAATTCGTTGCAAATTTGTTGATCTGGTTAGGAAGCGGCAATCAGGCTGGCTGGATGATCAATTTAGTAGCCTATTAGAAGTACTTACGGAACCCGAGTCCAAATCTCTGGGAAGGGGTGTTAATGGCCATTTACCATGTTCGTCCAAACTCAAATTACGAATAAAAAAATTCGTTGCAAATTTGTTGATCTGGTTAGGAAGCGGCAATCAGGCTGGCTGGATGATCAATTTAGTAGCCTATTAGAAGTGTTAACGGAACCTGAGTCCAAATCTCTGGGAAGGCGTGTTAATGGCCGTTTACCATTTTCGTCCAAACTCAAATTACGAATAAAAAAATTCGTTGCAAATTTGCTGATCTGGTTAGGAAGCGGTAATCAGGCTGGCTGGATGATCAATTTAGTAGCCTATTAGAAGTACTTACGGAACCCGAGTCCAAATCTCTGGGAAGGGGTGTTAATGGCCGTTTACCATTTTCGTTCAAACTCAAATTATGAATAAAAAATTCATTGCAAGTGTGTAGTAGTGCATCATTTGGTAATAAAAATTAGAAAGTTTTAATTAAAATGAAGTGCCTTGTGAAAAACTGTACAAAAAATACAAAAAGTAATTTCTTATCATCAGTAAGTTTACCAAGTGTTTATACCAAATAAAATGTAAATTATGCTAAGAAAAAAGTGATTTATGGTAAAATTATGCTTAATTTAAGTTATAAATCATAAAAAATTAAGTAAACAATTTTGATTGTTGGCGTGGGGTTTTAACTTTGTTGTTGTAACAGTGCCGCATTTTTCTTATTACTGCGTTCTTACTACATATATATTACTGCGTGGTTTTCGTGCTTTATTACTATGTCACTTTACTACGTGCTTAATGTGAGGAATTAAAAAAACAATAATTGAACCCAATTGGCTTCGATGTACAAGATGGAGAATGTAAATATTAGTAAAAATTAAATTTTTTGCTCAATACATTTTGAAAAAAAATATTTTATGCTGCAGGCAAAATAGAATTGGTGAATATTTTTAAGAAACGAGCCATTCCCTTGTTGGTTAAATAGCCAGCGACTAAATTTTGACGGCATTGAAAATAAAATTAAGTTAAATATCACCAATAACTATTTGCATATACACAGATTGAAATCTACAATATATGTTGTACTTAAGGAAAAAACAATTAATTTTTTTATATTGGATGAATAAAATATAATTCAATTTACTTATTTATTTTATTTTAACTTCCTAACTTCATTGCATTTGGTAGAAAAAAAAATTCTAAATAGGGCGCTGTTGATTTATTCGCTTTCTCTTTTACCCTCCGAATTTGCGACGCTTGACAGCTGCTTGTTCTATCATTCTAAGTAATATGTTTCTATTATTTTTTACCGCCGGTGTTGCAATCTGGTGGATGACAATAAGTATAAGAACCATATTTCCAGTTTTGATGTCCCATCCCATTTCGTACACAATTAAATAATAATGAAGTTTGGTGAGTTTTACATTTATTTGTATCCACATTTTTATGGGGCATGCTATCCCCAGTATGCAATTTTTCCACTGTGTGGAAAAAATTGTTTTAATTCCATAATAAATTCCGTACTGCAAAATAGCAAAAACACAAAAATATTGATTTTGGACAAAAAATATTTTCTTTCTTTTTCAATTTCACGTTTTTGTTTTATTTTTATAAATTTGTTTTATTTTTATAAATTTTTTGCAAATTTTTTCAGCTTAGTTTCTGTCTATAATGTTTTTGATTATTAAAAGAATTTTTTGTAAATTATAGTGCTTTATAATAATAATAGTATAACTAACTATATACTTATAAAATGTAAATATATTTGAGACGACGTAAATTGCTGATGAAATTTTCTTCTTCTTATTTTTTTAGATTAATGTATTGATTTAAATAAAATATAATTTTTTTTTTAAATAAATAACAAAAATCTTAATTTTCGAAGAAACGTATTACTAGTTTCATATGAAAAATACGAAGGAAACCGGCTTAAGTTTACGTAGAATAGTGTTTAAAATTACTATAGAAAAGTGTATGGAAAAAACCCAAGTGTCCAACGAAATTCCACCTTCTTTCCTTTTTATTTTTTCTCTTTTTAGTTGGGGTTCTCATTGACACCGGAATTTTTGTGATACTTTTCTTTGGCGAGTAGTATGGTTTTCCGTGTACATAACATGGCTCATTCCATAGAAAGAGTGTGGTTTTTGAACGCGAATGTAAACGGAATTCTGGCATTGCATATTGCATATTGGGATCCCAGTATGCAATTTTTCCAATTCATAAAAAACAGCTCCGTTTTCACACTACATTCCGTACTACAAATCATCAAAGGCACGAAAAAACCGATTTTGAGTAAAAATAATTTTCTTTCTCTTTCAGATTCGTCATTTTTTTTTGATATTTTATTAAATTTGATTAGTATATTCAGTTTCATGTGACAATGACAAGTTAAGGTTTATCTATTTTATAAAACTTTTTTTTTGTTTTATTTTCGAAATGTTGTGTTTTAATTATTAAAGATTTTTTTTATTAATTTTAAGTGTTTTATAATTATGCTCGTATTTCGTCATCATCACGATAAACAACAATGGACTAAACTAGTAATAAAATGAATTTCAATCATCATATACAAATTTTCATTTGATCTTGACGATTTTGATGTGTTTATTTTTTTAAGATGGATGCCGAGTGAGCAATGTAAACACCCCAGTATGCGGCCATTAACACCCCTTCCCAGAGATTTGGACTCAGGTTCCGTTAGCACCTCTAATAGGCTACTAAATTGTTCATCCAGCCAGCCTGATTGCCACTTCCTAACCAGATCAGCAAATTTGCAACGAATTTTTTTATTCATAATTTGAGTTTGGACGAAAATGGTAAACGGCCAATAACACCCCTTCCCAGAGATTTGGACTCGGGTTCCGTAAGCACCTCTAATAGGCTACTAAATTGATCATCCAGCCAGCTTGATTGCCGCTTCCTAACCAGATCAGCAAATTTGCAATGAATTTTTTATTCATAATTTGAGTTTGAACGAAAATGGTAAACGGCCATTAACACCCCTTCCCAGAGATTTGGACTCGGGTTCCGTAAGTATTTCTAATAGGCTACTAAATTGATCATCCAGCCAGCCTGATTACCGCTTCCTAACCAGATCAGCAAATTTGCAACGAATTTTTTTATTCGTAATTTGAGTTTGAACGAAAATGGTAAACGGCCATTAACACGCCTTCCCAGAGATTTGGACTCAGGTTCCGTTAACACTTCTAATAGGCTACTAAATTGATCATCCAGCCAGCCTGATTGCCGCTTCCTAACCAGATCAGCAAATTTGCAACGAATTTTTTTATTCGTAATTTGAGTTTGGACGACAATGGTAAACGGCCATTAACACCCCTTCCCAGAGATTTGGACTCAGGTTTCGTAAGCATTTCTAATAGGCTACTAAATTGATCATCCAGCCAGCCTAATTGTCGCTTTCTAACCAGATAAGCAAATTTGCAACGAATTTTTTTATTCGTAATTTGAGTTTGGACGAAAATGGTAAACGGCCATTAACACCCCTTCCCAGAGATTTGGACTCAGGTTCTGTTAGCATTTCTAATAGGCTACTAAATTGATCATCCAGCCAGCCTGATTGCCGCTTCCTAACCAGATCAACAAATTTGCAACGAATTTTTTTATTCGTAATTTGAGTTTGGACGAACATGGTAAATGGCCATTAACACCCCTTCCCAGAGATTTGGACTCGGGTTCCGTAAGTACTTCTAATAGGCTACTAAATTGATCATCCAGCCAGCCTGATTGCCGCTTCCTAACCAGATCAACAAATTTGCAACGAATTTTTTTATTCGTAATTTGAGTTTGGACGAAAATGGTAAACGGCCATTAACACCCCTTCCCAGAGATTTGGACTCAGGTTCTGTTAGCATTTCTAATACGCTACTAAATTGATCATCCAGCCAGCCTGATTGCCGCTTCCTAACCAGATCAACAAATTTGCAACGAATTTTTTTATTCGTAATTTGAGTTTGGACGAACATGGTAAATGGCCATTAACACCCCTTCCCAGAGATTTGGACTCGGGTTCCGTAAACACTTATAATAGGCTACTAAATTGATCATCCAGCCAGCCTGATTGCCGCTTCCTAACCAGATCAACAAATTTGCAACGAATTTTTTTATTCGTAATTTGAGTTTGAACGAAAATGGTAAACGGCCATTAACACCCCTTCCCAGAGATTTGGACTCGGGTTCCGTAAGTTCTTCTTATAGGCTACTAAATTGATCATCCAGCCAGCCTGATTACCGCTTCCTAACCAGATCAGCAAATTTGCAACGAATTTTTTTATTCGTAATTTGAGTTTGGACGAAAATGGTAAACGGCCATTAACACCCCTTCCCAGAGATTTGGACTCAGATTCCGTTAGCACTTCTAATAGGCTACTAAATTGATCATCCAGCCAGCCTGATTGCCGCTTCCTAACCAGATCAGCAAATTTGCAACGAATTTTTTTATTCGTAATTTGAGTTTGGACGAAAATGGTAAACGGCCATTAACATCCCTTCCCAGAGATTTGGACTCAGGTTCCGTTAGCACTTCTAATAGGCTACTAAATTGATCATCCAGCCAGCCTGATTGCCACTTCCTAACCAGATCAGCAAATTTGCAACGAATTTTTTTATTCGTAATTTGAGTTTGGACGAAAATGGTAAACGGCCATTAACACCCCTTCCCAGAGATTTGGACTCAGGTTCCGTTAGCACCTCTAATAGGCTACTAGATTGTTCATCCAGCCAGCCTGATTGCCACTTCCTAACCAGATCAGCAAATTTGCAACGAATTTTTTTATTCATAATTTGAGTTTGGACGAAAATGGTAAACGGCCAATAACACCCCTTCCCAGAGATTTGGACTCGGGTTCCGTAAGCACTTCTAATAGGCTACTTAATTGGTCATCTAGCCAGCCTGATTACCGCTTCCTAACCAGATCAGCAAATTTGCAACGAATTTTTTTATTCGTAATTTGAGTTTGGGCGAAAATGGTAAACGGCCATTAACACCCCTTCCCAGAGATTTGGACTCGGGTTCCGTTAGCACTTCTAATAGGCTACTAAATTGATCATCCAGCCAGCCTGATTGCCGCTTCCTAACCAGATCAGCAAATTTGCAACGAATTTTTTTATTCGTAATTTGAGTTTGGACGAAAATGGTAAACGGCCATTAACATCCCTTCCCAGAGATTTGGACTCAGGTTCCGTTAGCACTTCTAATAGGCTACTAAATTGATCATCCAGCCAGCCTGATTGCCACTTCCTAACCAGATCAGCAAATTTGCAACGAATTTTTTTATTCATAATTTGAGTTTGGACGAAAATGGTAAACGGCCAATAACACCCCTTCCCAGAGATTTGGACTCGGGTTCCGTAAGCACTTCTAATAGGCTACTAAATTGGTCATCTAGCCAGCTTGATTGCCACTTCCTAACCAGATCAGCAAATTTGCAATGAATTTTTTATTCATAATTTGAGTTTGAACGAAAATGGTAAACGGCCATTAACACTCCTTCCCAGAGATTTGGACTCGGGTTCCGTAAGTACTTCTAATAGGCTACTAAATTGATCATCCAGCCAGCCTGATTACCGCTTTCTAACCAGATCAGCAAATTTGCAACGAATTTTTTTATTCGTAATTTGAGTTTGGACGAAAATGGTAAACGGCCATTAACACCCCTTCCCAGAGATTTGGACTCAGGTTCCGTTAACACTTCTAATAGGCTACTAAATTGATCATCCAGCCAGCCTGATTGCCGCTTCCTAACCAGATCAGCAAATTTGCAACGAATTTTTTTATTCGTAATTTGAGTTTGGACGACAATGGTAAACGGCCATTAACACGCCTTCCCAGAGATTTGGACTCAGGTTTCGTAAGCATTTCTAATAGGCTACTAAATTGATCATCCAGCCAGCCTAATTGTCGCTTCCTAACCAGATCAGCAAATTTGCAACGAATTTTTTTATTCGTAATTTGAGTTTGGACGACAATGGTAAACGGCCATTAACACCCCTTCCCAGAGATTTGGACTCAGGTTTCGTAAGCATTTCTAATAGGCTACTAAATTGATCATCCAGCCAGCCTAATTGTCGCTTCCTAACCAGATCAGCAAATTTGCAACGAATTTTTTTTTTCGTAATTTGAGTTTGGACGAAAATGGTAAACGGCCATTAACACCCCTTCCCAGAGATTTGGACTCAGGTTCTGTTAGCATTTCTAATAGGCTACTAAATTGATCATCCAGCCAGCCTGATTACCGCTTCCTAACCAGATCAACAAATTTGCAACGAATTTTTTTATTCGTAATTTGAGTTTGGACGAACATGGTAAATGGCCATTAACACCCCTTCCCAGAGATTTGGACTCGGGTTCCGTAAGTACTTCTAATAGGCTACTAAATTCATCCAGCCAGCCTGATTGCCGCTTCCTAACCAGATCAACAAATTTGCAACGAATTTTTTTATTCGTAATTTGAGTTTGGACGAAAATGGTAAACGGCCATTAACACCCCTTCCCAGAGATTTGGACTCAGGTTCTGTTAGCATTTCTAATACGCTACTAAATTGATCATCCAGCCAGCCTGATTGCCGCTTCCTAACCAGATCAACAAATTTGCAACGAATTTTTTTATTCGTAATTTGAGTTTGGACGAACATGGTAAATGGCCATTAACACCCCTTCCCAGAGATTTGGACTCGGGTTCCGTAAACACTTATAATAGGCTACTAAATTGATCATCCAGCCAGCCTGATTGCCGCTTCCTAACCAGATCAACAAATTTGCAACGAATTTTTTTATTCGTAATTTGAGTTTGAACGAAAATGGTAAACGGCCATTAACACCCCTTCCCAGAGATTTGGACTCGGGTTCCGTAAGTTCTTCTTATAGGCTACTAAATTGATCATCCAGCCAGCCTGATTACCGCTTCCTAACCAGATCAGCAAATTTGCAACGAATTTTTTTATTCGTAATTTGAGTTTGGACGAAAATGGTAAACGGCCATTAACACCCCTTCCCAGAGATTTGGACTCGGGTTCCGTTAGCACTTCTAATAGGCTACTAAATTGATCATCCAGCCAGCCTGATTGCCGCTTCCTAACCAGATCAGCAAATTTGCAACGAATTTTTTTATTCGTAATTTGAGTTTGGACGAAAATGGTAAACGGCCATTAACATCCCTTCCCAGAGATTTGGACTCAGGTTCCGTTAGCACTTCTAATAGGCTACTAAATTGATCATCCAGCCAGCCTGATTGCCACTTCCTAACCAGATCAGCAAATTTGCAACGAATTTTTTTATTCGTAATTTGAGTTTGGACGAAAATGGTAAACGGCCATTAACACCCCTTCCCAGAGATTTGGACTCAGGTTCCGTTAGCACCTCTAATAGGCTACTAAATTGTTCATCCAGCCAGCCTGATTGCCACTTCCTAACCAGATCAGCAAATTTGCAACGAATTTTTTTATTCATAATTTGAGTTTGGACGAACATGGTAAACGGCCAATAACACCCCTTCCCAGAGATTTGGACTCGGGTTCCGTAAGCACTTCTAATAGGCTACTAAATTGGTCATCTAGCCAGCCTGATTACCGCTTCCTAACCAGATCAGCAAATTTGCAACGAATTTTTTTATTCGTAATTTGAGTTTGGGCGAAAATGGTAAACGGCCATTAACACCCCTTCCCAGAGATTTGGACTCGGGTTCCGTTAGCACTTCTAATAGGCTACTAAATTGATCATCCAGCCAGCCTGATTGCCGCTTCCTAACCAGATCAGCAAATTTGCAACGAACTTTTTTATTCGTAATTTGAGTTTGGACGAAAATGGTAAACGGCCATTAACATCCCTTCCCAGAGATTTGGACTCAGGTTCCGTTAGCACTTCTAATAGGCTACTAAATTGATCATCCAGCCAGCCTGATTGCCACTTCCTAACCAGATCAGCAAATTTGCAACGAATTTTTTTATTCGTAATTTGAGTTTGGACGACAATGGTAAACGGCCATTAACACCCCTTCCCAGAGATTTGGACTCAGGTTTCGTAAGCATTTCTAATAGGCTACTAAATTGATCATCCAGCCAGCCTAATTGTCGCTTCCTAACCAGATCAGCAAATTTGCAACGAATTTTTTTTTTCGTAATTTGAGTTTGGACGAAAATGGTAAACGGCCATTAACACCCCTTCCCAGAGATTTGGACTCAGGTTCTGTTAGCATACTGAATTGATTATCCAGCCAGCCTGATTGCCATTTCCTAACCAGATCAGCAAATTTGCAATACATTTTTTTATTCATAATTTGAGTTTGAACGAAAATGGTAAACGGCCATTAACACACCTTCTCAGAGATTTGGACTCAGGTTCCGTAAACACTTCTAATAGGCTACTAAATTGATCATCCAGTTGACCTGATTGCCACTTCCTAACCAGATCAGCAAATTTACAACGAATTTTTTTTTCAAATTTTTATCGAAGTAATATTTTTGGACGAAAATATTAAAATAGAAAAGATATAATAAATCTAATCAGAATTCGCATGACAATTTTAATTATTTATTGTACTAAAATGGTTGTAGTTTAGACTATCTATTAAAAGGTTTGCATCTTTGATAACTTATATTTGTAAAATAATTTTTATACTTTATCAATACAAGTTTTATTAATTTATATCTCTTAATAAAATATTTTGTTCGTTAAAATTAAATGAAAATGATGAAACGGTTAGATTTTGTACTATTATCTAATTTGTAAATTCATAACAGTGTACTCCATTCACTAACACAAGCAAATTCAATCAGAATCTCATAGGAAAATAAATATTCCAATAGGATTTGTATACGTACACGTGTGGAAAAAAAATACAAAAACGGGATACGCATTATGGACTAGTGGTTATCATGACATATTGGTGTGACCAAGACCTATCTGGCCGTATACGCCACTACACATAAATATCTCTAATATAGGCACAAGCAAATTTAAGGCTCTACAATTCGAAATATTCATCATTTATGAATTTCGTGTTATTTAGATTTGTTATTCAATAGTGTCTTTTGATTCCTTTATAAAATTATCATTTCATTTTCTTCAGTACCAAAATTAGTTTACTATTGGTAATGAAATGTTAATTCGGGATAGGGCTACATTTTCTTACATTTACACTTTTTCGGGATAGCTACACTTTATCCGAGAAACGCACTATTTTTCGGGCTGACATTTTTCAACGACTTTTTTATAGTAGCTCAGGATGAAATTGAAGCAAAAACAGCAAAACAAAAAGAAAGAGCAGCAAAGTCGTTAGAGTCATTCAAGCTTCTGCTTAAAGATGAAGAAGATCTGCTTGAAGAAGATCGAATTGAAGTAAATAAAGGGCAAACATTATGTTATTGAGAAATCTTGATGTTGCATCTGGATTAGTAAACGGTTCGATCGGAACAATTAAAAAGATACACGAAACGGTAGAACAAGTAAATGGCCAATCAGTTCGAAACGTAGTGAAATTAACTGTTCAATTTGAAATTGGTGAATATGAATTAGAGCCCGTACAATCTAAATGTCCATTCAATTAAGGCGCATTTATTACTCGCAAACAATTTCCTATTTGTTAAGCGTATGCAATCACAATCCACAAGAGTCCAGGCTTAACCATAGCATCTTGTTTAGTTGACATTGGTGATAGTATTTTTACAAATGGCCAACTTATGTTGCACTTTCACGATTGAAATCACTTTCCGGGTTACATATAATAAATTTAAATCCAGCCAACATTAAAACAAATAGCGGGGCCATAGTTGAATATAATAGATTGAGAGCCACTCATAAAAATGATTTGCCGTCAATTGATTTAACCAAAACTAAGAATTCTAAGATTTCTGATAAAAATAGATATTTGCGCAAACAAATCGAAGTTACATTAGAACCATCGACAGTTAATCATAAAGCAAGCAGAAAAAGAAATGTTGTGGAAAATGATCAAGCGGCTCATGGCATTCGTGTAATGCAAAATAGAAATAATGCTTGCTATGCTAATTCTGCTTTTCAATCTTTGACAAATATTCAGTGCTTTAAAGATTGTGTTTTGAGAGGTCCCAGCTCAACACTGAAACAATTGTTTTTGAACTATTTTAATCATTTGCTACTTGGAACCAATTTAGATATTACTGATTTGCGCCGCGAACATTTCAGTGACTTTGAGCAACAAGATAGCTGCAAATTTTTGAGACTTTTGTTGAATTCGGGCACACCAAGTTCGTTCAAAGATCTATGCGAGCATGACCTTACATTCCATTCCAAATGCAAATGCAAATCAAAACCGCGTGTGTATAGCAATCCAGATTTACACTGCGGTCCAATTTATGACTTATTTTGTGTAGACTGACTTATTTGAAAGTCTACAATAAGTTACCTCATGAGGAGACTTATTGTAGACTTTCTTGACTTATTTTGTAAAGTTTTTACAAAAATGACATTTCAAACATTTAATCGTTGTGATATATGACAACAGTAGATAAATTATAATTTTTAACCGTAAAATAAAAATAATTTTTTTTTGGAACATTATGGCGGACAAAAGTAACCCCAAAAGGAAACTTAAATACCTCACGTTGTAAGTGCATTTAAAATTATATGTTGTATGTTATTAATCGGAACCGTTTTCTTGTTTTAATCATGAATTATGTTTAAGGGACTGAAGAGGAAACATATACACTAATTGATTTAAGGATAGAAACAGATTTCTCATTTAAACGGAAAAATGTGGTACCAAAAACTTTATGGGAGTAAGTTTACTTTATGTGAGTAATTTTGTGAATTTACAGTTTATTTACAGTTTGTTTACAGCGCCATTTTTCAAGACAACTAGTCGAAGATATATTTCTAAAAGCGGTACAGATTCTGAGAAAAAATGGAAAAATCTGGTTCAAACCTACAAAAAACTTAAAGAAACTACAACAAGACAAGGCATGTTCACAAATAAAATAAATTCAAATAATTGGCCATTTTATTACAAATTAAATGATTTCATCGGTGGCAAACGCAACATAGCTGCGACGGTCTTATTGCAGGCGATGCTACATTACGACATTGAATATTTCGACGAAGAGCCAATCACATACACAGAAACGCCATTAACAAATACGCCATCGACAAATGATCTTGATGATGTATTTGTGGCGGACATACCATCAACAGACATTGCAAAAAAAATAAAGATGCGCTTTTGCAATACATAAAGGACAGAGACCAAAAATATTTTAAAGAATTAAAAAAAATGAATTAATTAAAAAAATATGTAAAACATATTTCCAGGAGGTTGTTTTATCCGATTCTGACTCGGAATAAATCCAAATCGTAATTTTAATTATAGTTTGATTATTTTTAAGTTCATAATTTAAGTTTAATTATTATAGGAAATTAAGTATTTGTGATGAATTTAACAAAAAAAAATTGAAATATGTATGTGATGAAATAAAATGTTTATTTATATTAATAATATTAAATTGTATTTTTACTAGAGAATTGAGGTACAAATATTGTATCTGAACTGAAGAGCTGATTCTGCGATGTTTGTTAAATTTTGATACTTTTCCTCTTTTTCTAGTGTGATTTCATTTGAAAAAACATCGTCAGTAGCAACACACACATTGTGCAAAATACAGCATGCATTTATTGCTTGGCTATTTCTCTCAATTGAAAGTTCCAGGCTTCTAAGGGAAATACATCTCCACCTCGTTTTCAACATACCGAAGGCTTGCTATATTGCGATCCTCGCGTTACTGTGCAGATGGTTATATTTAAGTTGGGCGTCAGTAAGGTTACTTCCTTTGTATGGAGTCATGATTGCTATCGGATTGACGGAGCATTGGTAGCCACTATCTCCAAGTAAATAGTATCCACTGGGAGGGTACTTTGCAAATTTATAAAGCTTGCTATTTCGCAACACTTGTTGATCATGAACTGATCCTGATAATCTAATGCACAGATCTAAAAAAATTTAATGATTGTCACATACAGCTAAAAAACATAAATGATTTAAACTTGTTTGGTCAAAAAATTTAATTCTTACCTTGAACCTGAATAGAATAGTCTAACTTTCTATTTATATATTCGTCGTGATGACTAACTGGACATATAATTTTCACATGCGGGCCCCGTCTATTGCACCAACCATCTTGTTGAATGCATTTGACGTTGCTCATAAAGTAAACGCATCACCTATCCCTTCCAGCTCTTCGTGAGTTGGCAAATGAACAACTTTATTTAAAAGTTTTTCAAAATATTTTAAATATTTGTGACAAATTCTAATTGATGTCGTTTTTGGTATGTTGTGGTATGGGGCCGGAACGTTTATCTGGTATCAATTCTAGTACATTTTGAAAAGATAATTCCAAAACTAAAGTTGGTTGTACAATATTTCAAACCCTAGATCAAATATGAATATAGACAATATACAATTCAAACCATAAATACGTTGAATACCATACTCTTCGAATAAGACGAGTTTCCAAATAATTCAGTATTTCTACATCATGTTTGATGATTTTAGAGTAAAGCCTAATATTCCTATTTACTAATATAGCCAGTAACATCATTTGACGCCGACGATTTTCCATTTTAATAATTTTTCCAAAAACATATTTTCACAAACAATAAAAAAAGACCACTAATTATTAAAACTGTGAACTGCCAATTGTCAATTATTGAAATGTAGGGTTATGTTCAAATAAGTCTCGATTTGAATTGGACCAGGAGATTACTTATTTCAAGCATTTTGAATAAGTCAAATAAGTTGACTTATTTGAAATAAGTCGCGAATTGGACCGCAGTCTTAGTGTGCTCATTGTATATACCCATCGTAAGAAAATGTAATTTATGCGATTTGATTAGTTTTAATTTTAGTAGATGGGTGGAAAATGAAGATAGTTCTTGCGATAAGTGTAAGAATCCACTGAAAAGTCAGTGTTATCTTGAGAATACGCGTCGCGTTCTCATATTTTTACTTGTTATTGCCGATCAATACTACGTGAAAATTAATAGTCTACAACTTTCTTCTGTACCTCAGGCAGAATCAGCTGTGGAAATAAAAATTATGTTTTGTTAAGTGTCATTTTCCATCATGGTACAGAATTAAAAGAAGGCACAGTAGTTTTGAGAAAGAATGGAAACTTTTTTAGAGCAGATGATAGCGTCATCTCACCATGCTCTTGGCCTCGAAATAGTAAAGATTTATGTTATCTTTTTTTTGTTGAAAAGTAGGGTCAGGTCTCATCATTAGGTTCAGATAGGTAGTTTTTTTTATTATGTTCAGCACGATAGCCTACGTTCTGGTGTAGTGTTTCTGGTATGTGGTAGACGTTTCTATTTCTATATTTTAGTGTGTTAGTTGGAAACAAAAATTAATGGTAGCTACCCTCTCGCTGATATTCTGATATTCCATCTTCAAGCGATGGAAGGGGAGATAAGATCTATTTTTTAAAGAAATCATCATAAAGATTAAAAATTATCAATTTTATGCAAGGAGACTGACAAATGTTCAATGTTTTTGGTTATTTTTTCGATCACATCAATTTGTCAGGTTTTTAATTTGTTTTGTTATGAAAAAAGGGTCACTGGTAAAAATTCTCTTAGCAATGATAATAATATTATGTATTTATATTTGTTTCATTGTAATACGTTGATTCACTATCATTATGAATCGCAACGGACCGATATTAGGGTGCATTTGTGCCAAAAAATTAAATTTTGCAAAAAATTAGGGTAGCTTTTAAGTTATGGAGGTCAATATCTAAAATATACGAGTTTTCTGGGGCAAACGGTTTATGTCATATTGTAGGTTAGGTTTGTGGCTAACAATCCTGAAAATATGAACCAAAAGTTTTGGGCTAATTTTTTAACAGTTTGACCGAATGTGGCCGGCCGATTTGGCATTTTCAGTTTTTTGGCCAAAATGACCCTCCACCCTAATTTTTTGAATTTTTTTTATATGCTATTTGATATAGTTGGATCTTTGACAAAGGTGTTTTAAAAAACATGTTTATCAATTTTCTTTGATAGTGTAATATGCTTGGTTTATAAAATTCACTTTTATAAAATGTTTTTATCAAATTTAGCCTCATGCAGGTAAATGTGATAAATTATTTTTCACGCTTATTCAAAATTTCGACTAAATGCAAATTATATGGCAAAAATCACAAACATTTTAATCCAAAAATTCGATCAATTAAAAATAGTTGTTATGGTCAAAACTAGATTATTGATTTTTAAAATATTGGTGAAAAGGTAGATTTTA
Source organism: Nephrotoma appendiculata (assembly GCA_947310385.1). Lineage (NCBI taxonomy): Eukaryota > Metazoa > Arthropoda > Insecta > Diptera > Tipulidae > Nephrotoma > Nephrotoma appendiculata. The sequence goes on from OX371225.1 coordinate 172,027,073, forward strand.
TTCTTAAACAGATTTTTGAAATTTAACGGGCTTGTAAGCTATTAATGGTATAAAATTTCTATAATCAGTAGTTGTATTTTTTAATTAAAATGTTGTGCCCTTTTACCCCTTCAATATAAAATCGCCAGTCGCAGAAACCCTGTGCTTGCAATATTCAATAGTATAGTAGTCAATGTTTGGGGTTCATCGGGCATTGTAATATCTATTTCACCCCAGGCCTGAAGACTTTATAAGACTTAGGTTAGAACAGTTATGGGGTTTCAGTATTTTGTAAAGGATGGTACAAGTTCCAATACAGTTTGTTATGTCTCGATAAATTTCGATAACCCCAAATTTGACTTCCAATTTCTAGTGTGACTTAAATGTGGAACCAGCTAAAAGAAAAAGTACTTCTTCCCCCTCCCCTGTCGATTTAATTCAAGAAAGAAGCTAATCGGTTTTTGTAGTATCGTGAGTTGCCGTAGAAGATTCACGAACATTTTTTTTCTTTTATCTTCTAATCTTCTAATATATAAAAATGGTGTCTGTAATGATTGTAATAGCCTTCTCAGGAACCAGACATCGCAGAAAGCTGAAATTTTCACTATAGATAAGGATTTTAGTGGTTAGGGTTTTTGTTTTGGTTTGAACTGGCTAGGTGGTGCTGTTGCCAAAATATAACGGTTTTTTGTTTCTCAGCAACGAAGCATATTAAGAACTTCAGATTTGAACCATAGGTTTGTTTTGTTGCTGTTTGTGTTTTTGTGAAATTTGGACAGCCTACTTTCAAGATAGTAGGTAATAATATATGCCGGATATTTTTCGGCACCACAAATTCTACTATACGATTGCAAAAATAAACGAAAACTTTATTAAAAATATAATTTGAAATTTAAATTTCTTTGGAAAAATTGATTGAGTAGCCAGAATTTCGGATTGCAAATTGCTTGCTTGCTAGCCGACCGAGTATATAATATACCCCTACGATTAAAAATAAAATTTTACTAAAATAAAAGAGTACGCGAAAATATGGATCGCATGACGTTTAAAAGTGCATACATTTTCCATTATTTAATGTGTTACCAACAACACGAAGTGACAGTTAAAGATAATTCAAATGTATTGTAAAATTAAGTGTTTCTTTCATAAAAATGCGACGCTCAAATATTGGTTGCAATACGCGAAGAAACCAAGCGATTAGACGATATAGAGAAAATATTAATACTGACCAACATTATCAGAATTAAAGACACAAAGGCAGCGCGACTTACAATGTGAAATTCAACAAGAAAATATAACCGAAATTCGAAGAGTTACTACTCGAAGAGCAAATAGAAATGTTCGAGCTGCGGCAAGAGCAACGAACGATGAATACGAGTGGAACAGAAGAGCATTAATAATTGCTTCATTTCATCGTATTGTCTTTAATTATGAAGCAGGCAAAGATTATTACGTCCATCCTAAAATTATAATCGGTGAAATGGATAAAGAATGCAATTATGTATTGTCATACATTAAAATTAAAAAATGAAACTTCTGGGATGTGTTGTTCTCCAGGTAAGTTTTTTTGGACATTAACCACCCCCTTCCCCCTTTCTATTACGTCAAAAATTCATAAAATATTATCGTAAAATATTTCAGGTATAGTTGTTTCACCAATTTTAAATCCACCACCTGAACCTTTAAAATGCTTGATGACAGGAGAATCAAGTGATTCAAAGCTATTTTTGTCAAAAATTAGGAGATTTAATCAATGTTTCCAAATGACATCTTTTGGCGCAAAACAAATTACCAATCTTGATTCTCTTGGTCGTAATTTTGCATCAACTTTTAAAATTCAAGGCCAAGTTTATCACCACACTGGATTAACGTATCCAATGCCAAATGAAAATGCGAAATGTTTGCAAATTTTTTTTAATGGATCAAATAAACGGCAAGTTCGAAATACAACGCATAACCGTAATTCGGGAGCGTGAAATCATTTATACAATTCACAAATTTTTAATGAAAAAAAATCAATTAATACAATTGTTCCAAAAAATTACACCACAATTGGAAAATGATAATTGCATGAAATGATAATTGCATAAACTGCACCACCAGTTGATGAGTTGCTATTGTAATGGTTGGGGAAGCTTTTGAATCACGTGACATAGTTGTTAAGCGTAGAGATAACGCCATTCAAAAAATTGAAGATACTCATCGCTCTTATGACGCATTGCACCCTTTAATTTTTTGCGAAGGTGATGATGAATATCACACTAACAGAAAACAAACAAATGCATCCACCGGCGCAGAACTGACCAAAATTTAGTGCTATGAATTATTACGCTTATCGACTAATGATTAGATCTACTGAAGACAATCACATTCTAAAAAACGTAGATATTTATACCATCAGTATGTTGTCGATATGTATGCCAAAATCGAGAGTGAACGTCTACGATGCATTCGTTTTAATCAGTCAAAGTTACGAAGCGACGAATACATCTTCTTGCGTGATGCAATAAATGGAAATGTAGACAGAAGTATTAATGCCAATGGCATCGGTAATACTGTTATTCTTCCTTCATCATACATTGGCAGTCCACGTCATATGCAAGAATATATTCAAGACGCTATGATTTTCGTTCGTCGTTATGAACACCCGTTTTATTTATAACATTTACATACAATCCAAAACTCCTGATGAAGACACGGATCCAGAATTGTTTGAAATTGTTAAATTAGATATGGGTCATGGTCCATGTGGAGCACTTAATATCAATTCACCATGTAGATTAATGATAAATGTTCCAAAAATATCCCTGAAGATTTTACAATGCATACGATTACGGCAATTGATGGCTATCTATTATATCGTAGAAGATCCATTAATAATTCTGGAAAGTCATTCACGATAAATATTCACAGAAATGAATTTGAAGTTGACAATAGATGGATTGTGCACACATTTTTTTTTCAAATTAAATTAATTCTTTATTTTTAACATTATTTACAATTATTGAATATTGAAATGGTGAATTAATTAACAAAACAAAGTCATTCTTAACCTATAATAACATATTTACAATCCCCGCTGTCTCGAATATGGGCACTCAGAAGCTTAACATAATTGAAAATAGAACTTTACTTTGAATTAAATATTAAATAAGGCAAAGGAACAATGTAACAATTATATAATGTAAAGTAATAATGAACTGAATAAAAAATGTTAACAAAAAAACAGTATTTAATCTCTAACACAACACAGACGAAGAAATGATTTAAGCGAAAAACTTAAAATTACTTATACTAGATTATAATAAAATTTTATCTTAAATTACTATCTCTAAATGGGGTTCATCCTCCGGTTGTCAACCACCAGTATTTGGAACATCTGTTCTCAAACTCATTGGATTTTTGTTGTTTGATACTTGTGTCGAACCGTAGATATTCACCTGGATTATTGAATTTATCAGCCTCGAACCACTTCTCATTGGGCCTTCTCAGAACATGGAAAATAATTGGTATGCCGTCTCTGTCCTGCAGATACCCTCTACTATCGAGATGTGTGAATAAATTGGGACCCGGTACCATACCTTCGGTTAAATAATGTTGTACCATCCGCTCGTCGATGTAGTACGGTCCACATATTAATGAATTATCAGTGTTTAATGTCGCTCGTAAAATATGATTTCTTACTAATTTAAGTATATCTATATCAATTCGGTCTGCGTCAAAATTCTCATAATGATTCTTGTTTGAAATGTAATGGAGAAAGCCAGTTTGTGCGGATGAGTGCCATATATCCGATTGTTTTAACTCTTTCACCAATATGTTTACTGTAAAAGAAACGTCTCGCTCCCATGAACGCTTTACGCGCTTTCTCCATTTGTGCTGTTGTATGTGCCGCCATATAGCACATATTGTCAATGTTCACGCACAAATAGTTGACTGACTCTTTCAATACTATTGGTTGATCGTAGGCCGTTACTCTGAGCTTTCGCCAATTTCTTTTTAAGTCTCGGTTCGCGTTCCTTAGCGGGCTGCGAATAGTATCGATTCACATTTGGCCACGTTCATTTCGATTCTCCACGTATTCAGGTAATCCTGTACATAATTTATTGCCTTTTGCAATTGGGCTTGAATATCTCCAACCAAATATTTACTACTATATAGATGACCATATCATCTGCGTATGCACACACTTGAATATTTTCCGAATTTAGTTGTTGATTCCCAATCATTTCCGCCGTATATAAATAAAATAAAATTGGTGCCGACTTGAATTTATATTGCCCGTAGTTGTAATGAATTTTCGATCATAAAGTAGTTCAAAGATAATTTCAAATAGATCATTGGCGAAATTTAAATTTTTCAATTTTGCCAACAGTCTGTCCATCCAAATGGACTCGAAGGCTTTTTTTATGTCAATGAGTACTGCGCCCGTTTGTTGTTTAAAGCTCAAATTGTGACATACGTACGCTGTTAAATTAGTAATTGCGTGTACTGCGCTATGCCCTTGCCGAAAACCAAATTGATTGTCTGGTATAGTTTTGTTTTTATTGACATGATCCATAATCTTCTCATTGATAATGATTTCGTAGATTTTGCGTAAATTCGACAGGAGGCTGATGGGTCGGTAATTTTCTGGGTCTGTACCATTTTTATTCTTTTTCAGGATTGGAAATATTCTCGCCACCTTCCACCAATTTGGAAAAGTTTTGTTATTGAGTAGATGATTGAAAATTGTGTTCACCTGCCTCTCATGTTCTATTTTGCCAAGGGCTGGATCCCGTTTCGTATGTTTTTCGATGTGGTGCCCAATAATATTCAAATTTATTTGCTCGTCCAAAATTGTAATTTTATTTTCAAAATGTGTCATCTCGTCCCATGGTATATTAAGTTGATGATATTCTCCCGTCTGCTGTTCATTGATCTCGATCGCCCATATACTAATGTCTTTAGCCTTCTGTGTTAGTTTCTTAATGTCGGACCACATTTTAATTCCTGGTTTAATTTGCTTCATACAATTGACCCAATATTTCTCGATTTGTATTTTAACATTTTGTTCAATCAATTGAACCGTCCGTTTAATTTCGTTTTTCCAAATTTGAATTTCCCTTTCATTTTGATTTTGATTTGTCGCCGCCAAATTGCCAAAATTATAATTTGGTCGGCTGATGTTACGCCGGAACGTTTTAATTTTTGTTATCAAAAAATGTTTATGCTTATATAGACGTTCTATTGTGGCATTTTTATAGCATTGCACATTATTGCATCGCCTAATTTTGGGCTCATTCTCCTTGGTATTGTCCAAACGTAATTTAGTGATTTTTTCAATATGAATAATAATTTCGTCGTCATCTAGATTGTGTGTGTTAGGTGTCATAAATACTTGTTGTTGATGATCACCATTGAAATCCTCCCTTTCATAATTGTCCGCTGATGCTTGATGGTGCATATTTGTCATCTTTGTCATCTGTTCGGTCCATGTTTCCCAATTTGTATCCGCAAAATTGTACCATATCCTTTTCGTTGCCTCATTGGTGCCCATTTCTAGCTCGCCCACTTCTCTCACCCCCACCTCAATCGCTTTATGATTACTGTCATTTCGATGGGTGGGGATTTCCCCTCTGTCGTTTGTTAGAATTTTGATGCGCTCGTCCGCGATGGCCAGGTCTAAATAGCTTCCAGATCTTATCATGGTTGGCAAGTCACTATGATAAATTTTTGTTCGATATTCTATTGCATTTTCAATGATCCACCGGTTGAGTCGATTGTCCCTTGAATTATTTGTTGTGTTGGCCCAATTTGTATGTTTCGCATTTATGTCCCCCGCTATTATATAGTAATTGTTAGGATTTTGTAAATTTAAGTTTTGGAAAATTTTGCTCCACTCTTCAACGAAACGATCATCCGAAATTACACTTGTGTTGCCCGTACAATAAGTAGATATGAAAAATAGGTGATTTAATGTATTTATAATTTTAAGTTTGATTATGGCAATCACAAGACCAGGCCGATTATTTAGTCTTTGCGGTATAATTGTTATGAATTTGATTCCATTCCGAATTAAAATGGCGGTGCCACCACTTTGCGTTGCATTGATCCGATCCTGTCTCACCATCTCATAATTTTTTAAAATCGATTTTGTGCCGAGCATTTAATTTTGTTTCATTGACTAGGAGACAGTCTGGCGAATGATATTCCAAAAATTTTAATAAATTTAGACGTCTCTGAATACTCACAATTGAATTGGCATTTATTGCAATAATTTTGAATTTTGATTTTGTTGATTATTTACCATGAAGGAATAATCTGAAGGAGTTGCGCGATTTGTTCACTCTGTGCTTGCATCCTACGAGCCATTCCGTCCATTCTCGTTGTTAATTGTTTTATTGTTGCATTCTGCTGCATATTATTCACTGGCTGTTGCTGCTGCTGTTGTGGTACTGGTGGGCCTCGACTTCCTGTTCTCTCTGCATACGTTCCATTTTCCTTTGTGACTGGGACTTTAGTAAATAATCTGAATGGTTGTGCAGCTGTTGCATACTGTTGTTTACGCTCTTCAATTTTTTGTTACAATCGATGCATCATAGCTTGATAGATGGGGCAACCCTTGTACGATGCGGGATGGCCATTCCGATTACGGATTGTGCACACATTAATGTTTAACTATGCTAATCCGTAAAATCCATAAAATATATTTGCAAATATATCAACAAAGGAACTGACATGGCAGTTTTCAATATTGAGCGACAAGACAATTTAAATAACGAAATTTGAAGATATCAAACTGGAAGATACATAAGCACCAGCGAGGCTATTTGGCGTATTTTTTCATTTTCAATGCACGAAAGAGATCCAGGAGTAATTCATCTAGCGGTACATTTTCAAAATGGACAACGTGTCGTTTTTACAGACCAAAGTATTGCACAGCGAACTGCTTCTCCACAAAAAACTACTTTAACAGAATTTTTCAATACATGTCAAAAACAAAATTCACATACACGTAATTTGCTGTATTCAGAAATGCCTTCCTACTATACATGGGATGAAAAAATGGGAACTTCGAAAACGAGGTAAACCTGTCGATGGACATCCTGGAATTTTTTAAGTCAAATGTTTTAGGCAGAATTTAAACCATTCATCGAAATTAAAAAGAATGTTTCTATTTACGATTATTATTAACTATAATGTTCGAGAACAATAATTTAAAAACAGTTAATGGACACATACATGAACCATTCATGCAGCATGTTTGGCTTTGAATTTATTAGAAGCAGATTTACATTGGGATTCCACATTAAACGATGCAGTCATTACCTCATCTTCAAATCAAATACGCCAATTATTCGCCATTATCATTACAATTTGCAGTGCTTCCAATCCAAATGAACTATGGGAAAAATTCAAAAATGCAATGACTGAGGATATTCTTTAGACATTTGGCAGTATTCACAACGACAACACAATTGATTTCTTACACAAAATCTATTAACGACAGAATGCAGTTAAAGCCCAAACTGGGCGCTTCAACTTTCATTATTTCACTTTTATTAGCAGAAATTCGTTCCCAAGGTAACATTGCATTAGCCATTGCTTCGTCAGGAATTGCTGCAACTTTATTAGATGGAGGGAGAACAGCGCATTCAGCATTTAAACTGCAATTAAATATTCAAACTCATGAAAACGCAACATGTAATATAAAAAAAAATTCAAACATGGCCAAAGTACTGCAGAAATATCGATTAAAATTTGGGATGAATGCACAATGGCTCATACACAATCATTCAGGCATTGCATCGAACATTGAAAGATTTCAAGAACAATACAAATATTTTTGGTGGAATCATAATTTTGCTTTCTAGATTTCAAAAAAACACTTCCCGTTATGTCATGATCAACATATCCTGATGTAATCGACGCAAGCCTTAAATCTTCATCTTTATGGCAAACAGTAATACCAATGAAATTAACCACAAATATGCGTGTACTTATTCAAAACGATTTTTTTTTTCAAAACAATTGCTTGACATAGGAAATGAAATAATTACTGCGATCAAATAACCAAAGAAATTCCAAACATTTTCTGTTCAATTGTTAATTCTCGGGAAGAACTAATAACAAATGTATATCCAAATAAATTCAATGGTTACAAAAAGGTGCAATTTTACCGCCCAAAAATATTGAAGTTGAATTTTTGAATCTAAAAATTCAAGATATGCTGGATACAGAAACAATGTATTTTAAATCAATCGATACTGTCACTGAAGAAAGTGAAGCAATTTCCAACGGAATTTTTAAATTGCATAAATATGCCACGTTTGGTACCACATCATTTGCAATTAAAAATTGGTTCTCCAATTATTTTATTGCGCAATATTCAATCGTCCAAATTGTTTAACGGAACTCGCTTGGTAACTAAAAAAATATATGGCAATGTTATTGAAACGACAATTATAACAGAAAAATTCGTAGGAGAACATGTATTAATACCACGTATTTTTATGATACCGCAACAGATTCGCCAATTCCATTCAAGCGTCTTCAATTCCCAATTCGATTGGCATTTTCAATTACAATTATAAAAATAATAAATAAGTCATACGGCCAAACATTCAACATACTATGTGGAATTGATTTGGAATCACCATGCTGCTCCCATGGCAAACTTTATGCCGTATGTTCTCGCGTCGGAGAGCCATCTGGATTATACGTTTTTGCTGAAAATGGCAAAACTATGAACGTTGTTCATCGTGCAGCTCTTCAATAGTGTAATATTTTATTTATTTCACAAATATAAATTTCATTTAAAATAAATTAATTTGTTTTCAGATTACACTGGATGGATAAAAAATAATAAAAACTAATTTTATTTAAGCAGCAATACAATTTAATACAAATACAAATCTTTATAAAAAACGATAGTTAAAATAATAAAAATGTATTACAACATCAATTAAAATTATTGAATTTAAAACACAATAATTATTTTTTAGCTAAATAGTTTTCACTGCTTCCCTTCTCAATTTTTCTCCATTATTATAACACAGAACACTAGCAAAATCTTAAATCAGGGACAAACTAGCTTCCCAACGAAGTGGGACGGGTTCCGCTATAATAAAACTTAATTTTTTTTTATACAACTTTAGTACCTATTTTTTTTTTTTTAAATACAAAAGGGAGAAAAAAATTTGTTCTCCCAAGTTGAGATATATCGATTTTATATTCATATTAAAAAACGAACCGAGCAACACCGGGTAATATCGCCTAGTTTATCATAACATTTCATGTGGATCATGCGAAAAGTCATGTAGTCTTCTTTGGCAATAAGTGTGCGTATTTAGAATAAAATATCAGTATTAATAACTATTAAATCATGAATTGCAAATTAAGAAAATATTTTATAGAATATGACGAACAATTTACTTGATCACTTTGATCTTAAACGCATACGGTATATCTAACGATGTTATTTAAATGTATTTCAAATAAAAGCTTGAAGCTATTACATATTATTTTCTCACAATACTGTCGTAATAAATGTTATGTCATAAGTCGTAGACTAAAGAATAAAAATAACAGTTTTGATTAGAAAAATAGATAATTTTTCACAAAACGTTTACGTAGTTAATTAAAGTATTGTTAAAAATATGTTGCATATATATTCAAATAACAACAATAAAAAAATTAATGCTCATAAAATAGTAATAATATTTTATGAAAATGCTAATGAAATTCCAACAGGTCAACTTTCATCAATATCTTTTCAATTACTTGCGTGATAAAGTGCAATAAAGGTAAATAATATATTTTTTATGCAATTATATTTTATGCTCTCTCTCGAAGTAATGATAATATACCTTATGTAGTTTTATTGTATTGTGGAGATAAAATATTTCACCTTAAACGATATGCATAAAAAAATTTTTAAATATTAAAATAGATTTACGATACAAATATGTATACAAACATTTTTATTGATCGGTAGTGTAAATTTGCCTGAGAAATAAATGTACGACTAGAAAACCTTTTGAATAGATCCTAAATTTTGATATATATTATATATAGGTACGAAGAGGTTATGTAGCTCATAAATATTCAACCAGTAATTTGTTAGCTTAAAGAGCAACAAAAGAAAATAAAAAACATCTCATCATAATCAAAAGAAATAAAATTTATTTTCGTTTTATTAAAAAAAAGAGATTACAAATAATCATTGTGATCATCTTCATACCATCCTGGTTCAAAATAACATACACAAATGATTCTTATATACATTTTGATTTCTGTATTTGATTCAAAAAGTAACAAACAGCACAAAAATATGAAAATATTTAAATGAAAATCAAAAGGTTAAACGCAATCATAAATTTTCTTTATTTTTCCACCATTTCTTTGGAATTAAATTCTTTTATCAAAAAAAAAAAAAAATAATAATAATTTTTTTCTATTCAACAAAATGTTGTTATACTCTGTATGTATTCATGTATGAGATATGATTGCATGATGACCCGAAACTCATGACGTTGTGCTAAAAGAAAAGAATTTTCTGTTGCATGCGGACACAAGAAATGTTACTTCCATTGTGGATTTATTTAGACAAATGTGATTTTAAAGCACATTAAATGTGAAAATATAATTTTTATGAGGGCGAATTGTTTTGCTTGAATTTTTTATAATAATATTTCAATTTTTTATAGTGAATTATAAGGTTTCGTTAAGCTGCAATTTGTGTGTGAGTTGACATTGGCCAAAGCTACACCACACTTTTCGTATATCTGTTAATGTTGATTTAATCGTATTAGAGGTTGTAACGCAAATTTGTAAAATTAATTAAAACGTTTTGGTAAAGTCGACCCCACAAAATATATGAACACCTAAGTCATGCATCCTTCGAGAGAATTCTGGAGGAACGGATCAATACTGGAAAACGAGGCACTGCAATTCTTCACGGACGGTTCTAAGCTAGACGGCAAGGTAGGAGCCGGAGTCTTCTGTGAGAAGCTTAATGTTAATATTTCCGTTTGTCACTCTGACTACTGCAGCGTGTACCAGGATGAAGTGTGTAACGGCTGCCTTCGTGAATTTCTGATAATATAACATGGCGCTGCCGTTGCAATATTTTTTGATCGAATGCACCCTTCTATAGTCTATATTGTATATTGTATCTTCAAATATAAGAAGTTGTTGTATAATGATGATTGTATTATTGGTAATTATGTACATGCATAATTTTTTTATCTCAACAAAAAATTTGGTAAGAGGAATCAGCATTTGTCATTTCATTATTAATAGAGTAATGTTAAGTCCATCACATTACTATTACCTAAACATATCTTAACGAGTACTGGTTATATTTGTCTAGTAAATAGGTCTTTAGAGAGAGCGAATTTGAAATCAATTGGTATATAATACTTATGTATATACAAATGTTGTACTTAGTATGTATTAGTTACAAAATTCCATTACTATACAGAAAATATTATAGATCAGAAATTAAAATCAGTCATTTTAAAGAGGCAACCGCAGTAATATGTTGACCCAATAATTAACCCGTTCAGTGTTGTGCAATAACTATAAAATATTTTTTTTTGTGAACCGGGATTTCATTTTTGTGTGTTAACCAGTAGAGGAATTTCGATTATCATTTATTATTGTAGTGATTTAGTTAACAAATTTCTGTTCAACTAGGGCCTCATAAGTTGTTAGGTATAGTAACCAAAATTTCTCATCTAGGAACCACACGGAGGACTCCTTACATGTAGGATCGTTTCCACCAAACCAGGGTCTAGGTGTGATGCTGTGTGCTAAACTACGAAACTAAAAAGTGCAACGGTATTAATTAAAACGATTGCGGAAAATTATCTTAAAAAAAAGCAACAACAATTTTTGAGTGATTCTTATGTGTAACTTCCTTTATCTTATTTATTAAATATTTCTGAATAATGGCTTTCTAATCAAACTAGTATAGTTTTAAAAATAGTAAAATCAATTTTATTAAGTAGTTTCTTTTAAACTGAGACGATCAAATATCTCAAAAAATAGCCACTCTACGGAAAAAATGTCCATACTCAAAATTTAATCATACCGCGGGGGAAATAGATTAGTGCAAAAAAATAGTCCCCACCCCCCGCTTTGTAGGTGGGGCGGGGGTAACTTTTAAACTAAGATAGGAAGCCATATTTTTTATTGGAGATACGGATTCTACGACTAAAAGTACGTATGATTTGAATGAAATATTTTGTTCGGTTCATAATAGATGGCGTTGTAATCGACGAAATTCGTCGAAATGCGTGTGCTGAAATTCAACCAAACACACGTTGGACAATCATTTGAAATGCGTATATTAATAAGTGCATTGAAGTCGCAGGCCATCATTTTGAACACTTATTTTAAGCTAAAATTATTTTATTCACCTGCCATTTACATTAACAAATTGTTTTGATGACGAATTTCGAGTATTTTCAATGAAAACGTGATTTTTTTATTTCAAACGTATTGCAGAATCGAATGCGTGTGTTCTAAGAAGAAGAAATTGAAAAAATTGAATTTTGTCGATTACAACGCCTCTATCATGAACCGAACAAAATATTTCATTCAAATCATACGTACTTTTAGTCGTAGAATCCGTATCTTCAATAAAAAATATGGCTTCCTATCTTAGTTTAAAAGTTACCCCATCTCCACCTACAAAGCGGGGGGTGCACACCTATAGTTGCACACCTATATTACAATATGTGACCTCTTTCGCCCGCAATCTAGGATTGATTGCAAAATGTGATTGGATTTCAAAATGCAGAGTTTCCAATTACCGAGCTTTCCGGATTTAAATTATAGTTTGTTTCTTGCTCAAAGTATTGTTCTCCTTAATTGTAATTATTTTGAACCATCAACAATAAAATGTTTTGATGTTTTTTTTTGAGAAAATCCCTTAAAGTTAGCTTTACCGTTTTTCCCGTATAAAATTTATTATCATAGATATTTAAGATATGGTCATTTTGAGTTATTGAGGGAATTTTGACTAGAGTTTTATTTACAATTTTGCAGTATGATGCCTTATTAACTTGTAATCAAGGTTCAATTACAAAAATGATTTCTGGTTGTAAATTATCGTTTGTTTCACACTTGACTTTAGGTTCTCGTTAGCTATAATCATTTTGAGACATTTTGAACCGAATTTTCAAAAATAAAATGTTGTATTTTTTTGCGAACATCCCTGATGAAGCCTTAAAGATTTTTACCACATAAAATTTATTGTTACAATTTTGTAGGTTACAGTCATTTTAAGTTATGTATAGTAGAGTAACGTTTAAATTGTTGCAGTATGCTGCCTTATTCATCTGTTTGCCTCCCTTAATCAACGTATTGTTTCCGTTACGAATAATTATTTCGAACATTAATTTCAACAATAAAAAGTTTTAATTTTTTTTTGCGATAATCACTGATGTATTGCCGTAGGTTTTATAGAAAAAAATAAATTGTCACAGAGTTGCGTTTATAGTTTACGAAGATTATTGGCTTGTGCAATCTGTTTCAATTTATCATGCTAGATTGGAACAGATGGCACAAGATGACGATGTTCGGGAAGCCGCTCTTACAAAAGCTCTACATCTTTTCCTTTTAAAAATGGTAAAAACTTGTGTACAAGCTGGATCACCTAGATATGAGATGGCTGTAAATTATGTCTGCAATGTAAGCCTACTTCAGTTTGTGTAATTTTGATGAGGAAATAAAGAATTATACTAGGTTTCTCAGTAAGTTTCGTCGTTCGATAAGAAAAACACAATTTTATGGTTTGAAATACATTTTATTATTCAGTATAATCTCCCTAGAACTTCAATACACCTGTTCCATTAATGTTCCAATTTATAAATTTCATCCGGAACGCTAAAATCGTTTTTCATGCGCATGTATTTTTTTAGATTTGAGAACAGCCAGAAGTCAAAGGGTGCTAAATCTGACGAACAGGGTGTATGTTGGAACAATTCGTACTTTAATTCGTAAATACTTTGCGTGAGAGGGTGCGTTGTTTTTGTCAGTTGGTCCAAAAGGTTATAATAATAATCTGATTTTATTACTTTACCAGTTTGGAGGTAATCCACGAACAAAACTTTTTTGTATCTCAAAAAACTGATGCTAACTGATGGTTTTTATCCTTTCTAAAACGCTCCAAATGTTGCTGAGAAAATCGCATTCGAATGTGTTTTTGTTCCATTGTTATCGAATGCGGCACCCATTGTGCACACAGCTTTCTGAAACCAAACGCTTATTGAGATCTCTAGCTTTTCTACTAAATCTGTTTCGGTTATCGACGTTCTAATTGAAGGTGATGAGTCCTTATACACTTTTATGAATATGTTTTGATGCTACACGTTCCAAAAATTAGAATGTTGTCACTGTACGATATTCAATTTTTTCCATTGTAAAAAATACTGTGACACGTCAACTTTGAACGGCTATTAATATAAGAATGTAAAGAAGTAAGTAAAAAAGTAAAAACATTTTCAGAAAAATAAAATGACGAACCTAAAAGCGCTTTCTCTTATCGAACGACAAAACTTACTGAGCAACCTAGTAAGTACCGCAAACATCAACAGCCATTTTCAGAATTTGCCAAGGGTATTTAAAAATTAAATGCCCATCTTGAAAATTATTTGACTGGAAGTGAATTTGTTTATCGCATGTGTAATAATATGGGCCTGGCTTTAAAATATGTGACTTTATCAAGTCAGAGCTCAATTAGAACAATTTCGTTAACAAAAATGTGCACTGCACCGATCATTCCACATTAAAACGTAGACCGTTCTTCATTCTGTGAACCTTAATAAAATGAGTGAACCATCTTCTGTTGAGCATGATCGTCACGTGAGCGGCAACGCGTTTAATAGGGATCTGCAAAGTCCAATACCCAAGGCAAAGAACAATTTAATTTGTTGGATTTGCAAGGACTAAGGCCACAGGTATCAGGATTGCTTAAAACTTTCGAAAACCTACGAGTAACTGTCCCAAATGCCAAACGTGTTACGCGGAAACCCTACCGCCGTCATAACTGACACTAAGTTTTATAATATAACCACAGATAGAAGCAACGAGTTCAAAATTTTAACAAAACCACCAAAAGTTACTGGTAAAAATCTGTGAGTGTGCTCGGGAAAGGGCCATCTGATTTCTTGTAAAAAAATAACTTTCCGTACTAAAAATTGAAATCTAATAGCACCACAGCGGATAATAGTGATTTTTGGACGATATCAGCCTACCGCTATTTTCAGCTTTCATATGAGCTTTTACGTAAAATTTTTGTTTTAAATCAAACAAAATTGGTTCAGATCATTTTATTAAATTTTTCGACTACGAAATTTATAACTTTTTCATGATAAATTAAAAATAGTTGTTAAATGAACTGGATTTTGTGGTATTTGTAATAATTTTGTAATTTTTAAAAAATTTCAAAAATTACATGTTCTGATAAAAAAACTTTATGTATTTCCTCAAGGGGGGGGGGGGGGAGGAAGGGCAGATCAACTTTATCCAAGTCTGTAATAAATTAAATTTGTGTCAAATCATACACGGCATTACTTCTAGAGTAGAGAAGGAACATTTGAATTAATATCTAATTTGTAGGCTTTCTCGTTTGAAGCAAATTTCGTCTCCCTTAACAAAAAAAAAATTATTACACGCACCAAGAGGTGACTGTCTGGTGTAATAAATTATTTAATGTGGTAGCATCGTCCTTTAAATTACACATTTGAAGTCGTTACCGTTTCAAGCCAATTCCATATAACATGGATACTGTTAAAGTTAGCCGACTCGCTTCAGCCGAAAACTGTCAATAATGCAGAGTCGGCTGTAACAACTAAAATTTATCAGCCGAAACATGTCAATAATGCAGATTCTGCTGTAATAACAAAAATGCATCAGCAGGAAAATGTCGATAATGTAGATTCGGTTGTAATAACAAAAATATCAGCCGTAATAGTCGATAATGTAGAATCAAAACATTATGTAGTTTTCGCAAGTAAATGTCAGTAATGCAGATTCGTAATTTTGGTGTTAAACAGTAATTAAAAAACTATTTTAATAAGGAGAAAACTCAATGGTATACCAAGCAAAACTTCAAGGGTTTCAGGACAATTTTCATGTGAAGAGTCAGAAAATTTCGATAAATAAATCGCACACACAAAATTTGCAAATTTCTAAAAATTGACCGTTTAAAGTGACTAGGCTGGAAATAAATTCAAATAAAAAGTCTTATTGATGCTCACACCTGGAACAAATTTAAAGTCGATTTCTATGTTGGAAGTCCGGGAAAACTCGATTGAATATATCGCACACTCAAAATTTGAAATTTTTTAAATATTGACCGTTTAAAGTGTCATAGCTGGAAACGGGTTCAAATGAAAGGTCTTATTGATGCTCACACTTGAAAAAAATGTAGGTTGATTTCTATGTTGGAAGTCCGGGAAAACTTGATTGAATATACCGAATATAAACGGTAAATTTTTAGAAATTTTCAAATTTTGTGTGTGCGATATAAATCGAATTTTTTTCCAGGTGTGAGCATCAATAAGACCTTTCATTTGAATCTATTTCCAGCCATGACACTTCAAACATTTTGTGTGTGCGATATATTCAATCGAGTTTTCCCGGACTTCCAACATAGAAATCGACCTGAAATTTGTTCCAGGTGTGAGCATCAATAAGACCATTCAACCGGACTCAAAAATAATTTTTTACCCACCTGAATAAGCTTGATTTACCCTTCTGTGGCCCTATTCTGGCTTTCCCAGAGAATTGGGAATTGGGAAAATATTTTGCTGTAATTAAAAATTGCACTAATTCCCAAATATTTATTTCCCATTCCCAAATGTATATTCTGGTAGACTGGGAATAATTGTTCGGGGAAAATTATTTTATTTTGGTTTTTATAAACTAAAACACATATTACGACCTTGGTACAAATTTAATTTATTTTTAAATATATATTTATTGAAAAAAATGATGTTTAAAATATCGAAAATATACGAATTACAATTCCCCTAAAAAATAATGGGGAAAAATTAACGTCAAAACTGCTGTAAAATGGACTTATTTTTCCCAATAAAAAAAAATTCCCAAACGCCAGGATACACTTTGGGAAATAAAAAATTCCCAACTGCTAGAAATACGTCACTAATTCCCAATTCCCTATTCCCGGGGAAAACCGGAATAGGGCGGCCACTGGTGGCGGTTTCATGTAATAAATTATTAAATGTGGAATAACCAACCTTTATTTCGCAATTTAAAATATATATCTTCTGATTCCAATTCCGTCTAATAAAACACAAAAATAATTTATTACATACCTGGATAAGGTTGAGCACTCTTTACAAGACTTTTAGTGCAACATTTGGTCAAAAATCTGGTGGCAGTCTTGTGTAATAAATTATTTAAGTTGGTGAAATTGATGTTTAATCAAGGTATAAGGTTGTTTTCAACTAACTAATTCAATGTAATTAATTAATAATAAGTTCTGGTTCAAAAACCATTCCGATATCATAGCTGTATGAAAAGATACAATTTTGGTAATGCAGATTTAATTGTAAGCTAAACCAACCGACTCGTTCCTCTAAAACGGAAACTGTAATAAAATAGGGATAATAATAATAAATTATCCCGACGACCTATTACCCCTCCCAACCGCGCGCGGGGAGTCTCCATCTGTATTATTATTTTTTTTTTGAGTATAATTCAAGTGAATTATAAACAAGGATATCGAGATGCTTAACCAGAGAAATTAAAAAATTGAATTTTAAAGCGGCAAAAAAAAAAAAAAAGTCAAATGTGATTATAAATAGATAGCTAAATGAAGAGTTAAGCAAGATGATACCCGTCGCAGACGGCAGGAAAACGGAAGTCGAGTCTGCTTAGTACAAACAGATTTGATAGATTTTAAAAAATTTAAATAGTAAAAGATAAAGTCAAGCAAAATAAAATGACACAAAAAAACAAAAAACAAATAAGTTAAATAAAATATCAAACTATAGTCAAGAAAAATAAAGACGTTTTTTCAACGTACGTTTTGTCATATTGTAATCGATAAGATGGCAGTGCTGATTAGCTTCGTACAACATTCTAGAGACGGGCTCGGACTTGTTGTAATAAGTGACGGTTGTAATAAGACGGGCTCGGATTTGTTGTAATAAGTGGGCAACAAATTATGGTATGGATTTCATTGAGGCGGCCTAATTTGGCGTGTTTAGGTTTAAAGCACTCACATTTTGAACACAATAAATGATAAATAAATGATAACAATAAGTAGGTGCGCTTTTAATTTTTAAATTGTTTATCTATCACTCGGGTTGCTTGATTATTTAAATTATTTTGTGTAATTTTCAAACCATTTAATTAATTGGCATTTCAAAACAGAAATGTTAACGAAAATAAGAAAGCTCGAAAAAAATTGTATCAATAAAATTTTATTGTCATTTTACAAAGTATGTTAGATTGGTGAAGTTGTTTATATATTTAACGATTACTTAATTAAAATATTCAATGTAATGTATAAACCCACGAAAATATAAACATAATTTTAACTTGCATCACCAACATACCTACATATATAAAAATTATATTTATTTTTATGTAGACTTAACATATATATAAATGTACCATATAAGCCGTGCTTTCCTACTAGCTTTTTTAACATTATTTTTTATAGCGAAAAAATCACGAATTGATAGATTTCCCATTCACCTTTAGTTTTTTATTATTAATAAAATTTATAATCAAATTAAAAATAAATATTTTATTTTTAACATGTTAAAATCTGTATAATGCACATACGTAAATAATTAATAATGTTGCGGTTTATCTTAGCAATACAAAAATAAAATTTATACGTGGCGTTTTTGGTCTTTATTATTAAAATTTCATTAATCATATTGTCAAAAGATTCATAAAATTGCATAAATCATCATAATTTTATTTTATATAAAATTTATGTTACATTTCTTTAATTTTACATTACGAAATAATGAATATGTACACATATTATTATAAATTCAAAGATGCTTGTTGTGAATGGTGCAACAGGCCAATGGGATACAAACAGGTTCAGATTATATATATAGTTACAAAATCCAATGGACAGAAATATAAAATTAATGATCGCTTTTTAAAGTGTTCGCTTTTACGTTATTATTATTATTATTATTTTTACGTTGATGGATTAAAAATAAATTATTTGCAAAACCATGCATTTTTTGTTGTCTTTATTATGATTATGCAAAAAAAAATCGAATGCAAGCAGCAACAACGAGATATGCATACATATACCTATTACATACATAAATAATGAATTTAAAATTAATGCATTCATCTGTGAAGAGAATAATTAATTATAATCAAACAAAACCCCTTTTGATGCGCCCGATTATTACAAGCGCAAGGAATATAATATTTCAGTATTTGAAGTGATTATTAATTTTTGATTGCAGGATGTCCTAATTTGCTGGTTTTATTATTTTTTTTTTTATAATATCGAAATCCACTTCAAACGGTCAGTGCTTAATTTAAATGGCTTTGTATCTAAATGCATTTTATGGTATTATATAATTAATGGTAATCAATTTTGGTTTATAAAGCAATTTAATTTATTTTTTCTTATGACCATAATAATAGGATTTAAATTAAAAACAAAAATTAATCGAAATGTTGTTAAGTGTAAAATTAGTAATTACAATAAATCATTTGAAAGTTAAATTAATTTCGGTGTATGAATAAATAAAATCGAATTATACAGCTGCAATACGCAAATAAAATTAATTTTGTATTGCAATTATTAATTAGCATTAAAAAAATTCATGAAAAAATTATTCGTTATGATTTTGATGAAATTTAAAAGTTAAGTATCAATTATAATTGGCTAATTATACAATAACCTTGCTATTTAGCAATAACATATACATATATTTAAGAATGTGTTTGATGGTTTTAGTACACTACATGTAATATTTTACAATTATTCAAGAAGCATACGATTAGTATCATAAAATAATTACAATTATTATGAGGTAAATTTTTGAAAGATGTTGAAGATAAAATAATTGTTGAAGGTTTAATTTAGGTTCAACTCACACAAATATGTGTTAAAAAAATGACTGGTTGTAATATCTTCCGGATTTTAACGGATATTAGTTAAATCGAAGTTATTTTTTAATAACACATAAATTATAAAATATATTAATTATTTGTTTTTGATAACATATTAATTATTTTACTATTATTATAGCTATAGTGTTATTTTTCGGACAAAAACGATTTAAGTGGAACACAAAAATAAATTTTTGACACGATGCTTTTTCGTTACCCACAAAATTGTAATGGTAGAAAGGATTATAGCCCTTCGTGAACAATTCTGGATATCTCGCTCGAAAAAATAATGAAATTTGATGCTAATCAAATCAGTCCTAAAGGTTATTTATATTTTTACTTTCGTTTTTCAATTTGTAATGGTGTATTGTGATTATTCCGTATATTGGTCTATTTCAGCACTCTCAAATTAAATACATAATCGTCGGAAATTCTTCCATTTAGCTTCACAATCTGTGTGACAACAATTATGATAATCGACACTTACCTATACACAATCAACTTCCCAACCACCCCATACTTTTCTTTCCTTCAACGCTGGATCGCGGATAAATTTGAAATTTTTTTTTTTTGAACCAAAGTAAAAATATAAAAATTCGTGAATTCGAAAAGTTAATTGTTAAAATAGAAAATAGATGAAAATGTGAAAGAATCAAATTTCGTACGCTACGCAGTAATTCGCTAGTAGTACAACTACATGGTACACGGTTACAAATGAAAGGATAAAAATTAGTTTTAGCCCAAGTATGAAATTATTTTGAATAAATTTTATTTAATTTGGAACATAAAATTCATTCTTTTCGATAACCTAAATATTATTCTCCCTTATTAAATGATTTTCATTCTTATTTTGTTTATTGTTTATCCTTTCTTTAAAAAAACAAATTTTAATCTTTCATGCTATTCATTGCATAAATAAAAATGTCTCCTTTTAATGACGATGTTTATTTATATTTAACCTAAAATAATTTAAATATGTATTTGCAAAATTAATGGCCATTAACTAAATGGTTTAATTTATTCCAAATTGAAAAAAACTCAACAAAACAGTTTTTTAACCTTATAAGTATAATTAATAATGATTTTTTCTTCCATTTTTAGTAACCAAAGCATGATGTGCTATTTTTAATCCAAAATTTATATATGCATCCCAATCGCATGTCCTACGGCATCCCAATTAATTTGCATGTCAATATCGACCGCATCATAAAAGTTTATCAATTTATCGGAACTTCACTGTTGATGCTAAATTAATTCGCAACTGCAGGTTATTTAGCCAATACTTTGTTGTTGGAATAATCATTCACTAATCGGAATGTTGTGTCTAAAGGCATCTGATTTTGAAACATATATATTGTGCTTTATTCTATTCAGGTCATACTATATATAATGCCTTCTCTGTTTCAAACCAATTTAACGATACACAGTGAAATAATTCATCATTATTGTATACATCAACTACAAATGAATTTATCACTGTGTGCCCTTAAATTGGGTAATGCTATCAGATGAACTAACTAAGAAACTTATAGTTCAAATGGCAGCCTCTGTGTACCAAGAAAAATATTTTTTATTGATTTTTTTCATCCATAAACTTCCCAGAGACTATTACGTTAATCTCAAAAAATGTAATGCAAGATTTTCGAAAATAGACGCCTCGAGTAGAACAAATGGATACGTAAATACAGATAAAAATGGTTGATACTGTTTAATACGTATGCTGTAATTCTTGACTTCCTGTAGTTTTAAACTATCCCAGATCAAGCTCAAAGTCTGAAAGTAAATACTTTTAAGTAACAAAACGGCTAGGAAAATAAAATATTGAGGTGAGAACATAATATCGCAAACTACAACAAACAACAGGTTCTCAAATTAATATCATTGTGATATGATTTTGCAAATAGAGCCGTTTTGACGATACAACTTTTTTCTCCACATGTTATGTTTTATAGTTAGAAATTTAAACTTATCAACCCAACTCAAAACTAAAGATGCATTACGAGTGTTACCTACTATGAACAATTGGTAATTTAAGAACGTTTCGTGCTTATTACATAATCATTGTTACAATGGCATTAAAGTATCTTTAAAATAAAATACACATTTCACTCGACACAACAAAAGTTGTCAGAGACTTTAAACCTGACGGAGTGACTGAGGCTTTCAATATTATTTTAATCCTACCACAAATGAAGCATAATGGCATGGGCAAGTTATAATAATGGGATTAGCTTCAATATTTTGATAAAACGCCTGATAATAACTGATATTCATACTTTATTAAATAAAAATGGAAGAGAAAATCATATTTTGTCATTTGTATTCAATTTTGCATAAAAATCTGAACAATTTTTTTAGCTTTAAAAGGATAATTTTGTATGTTTTTCAGTACAAGAACCATTGAAAATTTAAAATTGTATGTCTTTATCTTTTATAATTACTCCTGTGGGGAAGTTAGGGATAACACTCTTTTCCAAAAAATTATTTTGATTTAGTTTAAATTATTTCGACTTCTGCTGTGTATGTAAGTTTTTGTTTTTGTTCCTACACAATTTATGTGGTTTTATAATTATAATAATGATTATAATAAACAACACTTATTTTTAAATAATTTATTTTCTCTCAACAGAAACACATCCAGATACATCTATAGTGAGCCCGCACTCGGTTACGCTACAAGAACACGGATGGAAATCGTCTATTGTTTGAAAATGTAAGGGTAAATAAACAATACAAATATGTATTTGATAAATTTTTTTATATACATTTAAATTATTTAGGCCAGAAACTAGTTAGATGGAACTAAATCACCAGTTAGTAACACGGAGTATGTAATCGGCTTGATATTTCACGCAACATTTAGGAACATGTTAGGAAATTCATGGATCCGAAGTTTATTACATGCGGATAGGATATAATCATCTTAATTTTCATCAACTATTGTATTTATTATAAATTACCAATATTTTAAATAAAAAACTATGTTTTATTATCATAATTTCTACTCGTTTTTAACTGAAATTTTATTTAAAAAAAATTTTGAATTTAATTTGTAAATAGAATAAAATTTTTCCTTGAATTGTATAAAATGTGGTAATGATTAGTGTTTATTTTACTCTTTTAATTAGATAAATATTATTCTTTGTGGCTTATTTTTTATATGCCAAGAAGAGCAAATTTAGTCATTTTCAAAGAGCAAACTCTATTTTATATTTGAGTGCTTTTGACACTCGGCCAAAGAATCAAAATTATCATTATCCGATAGATGAATTTTAATCTTTTGGACGAAAATAAAATTTGTAAAAATTAGGACAAAAATATTTTAATTTTGAAAGTATAAATTTTTTTTATTTGGGAAGTATAATTTTAATCCTTATCAAAGGATGGACGTATGGTTATTCTGCAGAAGGATAGGAAAGGGATGGGTTTCATTCTTTTTTTTAACCGTATATTGTTCTATATATATAGACAATATTTCAATGTAGTAATACAACATCAGTCGTCACGACCTGATGAGAAGACTGATTTTTTTCAAATCAATAATCTCATCTGTTCGAAACTGATTGTTGTGATTCTTACACATTAGCCTTCTATAAGTCAAAAATTCAAAATTATTTACAGTTTTGCTTTCAGCTCATCACACAAATACTTCTAAACAGAAGTGGCTTAATGTTATATAGGTAATGGTTTTTCGTAAATGCTACATATTTTTCAATATATTTACAAAAAACTAAAAATCTCCTATAGGGGGGCGGTCACTTAAGGTGGACCGATTTCTGCGAAATGCTAAGGAATCTCATAATTTATGGAAAAAACATTAGTATGCATTTTCACCTCGATCAGTTAATCCGTCTGGGCTGCGCACAGGATCAACAACAATTAGTCTTCACGACATACATATACATACAGAGATTTTTTAAAAAATACCTTATTTAGATTCGGGGATATACAGATGTGGCCAAATTATTATCACATTTAGATATTTTGTAACGGAATTCTATTTAATTCCGTTACTAACCTATCCCAAACAAAAAACTAATAATTTTCTTATCTGCATGACTTTGGAGATAATTCTCTAACTATATCTAACTTATGTACCAGTCATGCTACGTCTTCACATTTTCTTTTTTACGTTTATTTACTACAAGGCCATTTAATTAATTCATGTTAGAATTTTTTTTTTAATGAGTTTCTGTGGGGTAAGCGTAAATAGTTTATGTAATTCGACATCTCTACATTTTTCAAGTACACGATAAATGCAAGTGGTTTATTTATGTATAGCGTTGACATATTTACGAATACGTCAACCTATGTGAAAATCAAAACCATCTGTATTTGTTGTTGTACAAACTTCCGCTAGTAGCAAATACGAGCCGGAAATTCACAACATGCGCGGTTTCTAAAAGTTTTCTGGATTGTCATCAAAAATAAAATGTAAGTTGATTGAGAGAACAATTTTAATCACTGGGTTAAAATGTAAATTCTCTCTCTCAACAAGTAATTAATTTGGAATAAATACCGCGAAATTTTCTTGGTTAAAGGCAGTCAGTGACCATTAATTATCCGTGTAGTAGCTCAGCTCGGCGGATAATTAAGCTAAATACATAGTTTTTTTTTGTTTTTGGTTTGTTTTTTTGTTTAATGAATAAAAGTTTTCTGTGTTAATTAAAATATTGTGTGTTTTTTTTTTGGGGTTTTTGTGAAGAACAAAGCGGTAAATTGGTAAGTATACAGGGCTCACCATACTAATTCTTACGGCCCTGGTAACACGGTGTTCTTTTGGCTGTCTCTCGGGACGGGAATGTTGTGACATAGGCACTCTTTCCCCTTCTACCAAAACCGCCGTGGTACCCAAAAAAAAATACTTACTAAATTCTGTTGTGGGCCAGAGGCCAATATATTTTTGTTTCCATATTAATTGATCTAATATGGTGGTGTAAACACCATAATATACAACCTCGGTCGACTCGATCCGCATAACGGGTCGACGACACTGCCACTATGTAGGGGTCCGTTACCCCACTCAACTGTTCCCTCTTTCTTCTGCGGTTAGCAAGGCCGCTATCCATGCACTCCAATACCCACGCCATTTTCCTCTAAAAGACTGAGCTGCGGGAATAAATGCCGCAAGGAGTGCGAACATGGGTAGTGGCAAATTCTGTGAAACCGGGCTGGCCTCAATAGGTTAGAGGCTAACCCGTTTCAATTTGGAAGATTATTGCTTTAAAAAATTAATTTTTCAAATAAAAGTTAAAATTTTTTATGATAACTATATTTATTAATACTTGTTAAACATTCCTTTAGCATTTTTTTGATAATTTTATCCTACGGGGCATTTCACTCATTGCATTTTTGGTTTTGGTAGGTAGATCGGCTACATTTTCCTAGACTTCTTCGGCGACTTTTTTGCCGTATGGCATGGAGCCTTATCACGCATAACAACTACGTCCCCATTGAATTTTTCATTCATAGTCGGTACCAATTGTGATTGCAGAACATTTAAATATTGATTCGCGTTCATTATCTCGTTAACTATACAAGTGAGAAGAGTCCTTTTACTGATATTGCAGACCAACCCATGAATCTAACTGCTTGTTTGACCTGCTGTTCGACATAGAAAGATAAATATTCTTCTTTTTTTGATCTACGAACGATTCTGGACATTGCTACTGTCAAAATCATCATAGTCTCGTCACTGAATACAACCTTAACAAGAAATAGAACAAGATAAAGTTGTAAGAAACATTTATTGAAAAGTGGAACTTTAAAATATTATTAAAAGAAGGACTTTTATTGTTTGTACCTTTTCCCAGTCCTCTCGAAATGATGTAAAATGTCCTGTCCATTTGCCCATTTATTTCTTTCTTGTATAATCCTAGCATTTATCCCTTGCTTCTTGTTAGGTCGTCTTGCCCATAGCCCATATTGAAAAAGTCTAAGTCTCACTGTTCTCTCCAATATTTCCGCACCAACGTTACGCATTGTACTCCTCAGACAATTACTGGATAACGTTCGATCTTCTTTAGCTTTCCGAATTAAAAATCTGTCCTGCCTAATTGTTGTTTTAGGATTGCCACCACATTTTCCTCTTCTTCTGGGACTTGTTGAAGACTGAGATGCTAATTTTTGTGAAAACTTGTTGACGGATGATCGGTTCACTCCTGTTTTGTGGGCTATGTGCGCCTGCGTATAATGACCTACTTCCAAATACGTTGTAATTTTGGCTCTGGTTACAGCACTGATGTTCTTTGCTTTACCCATAATGAATTTCACTAATATTACTAAAACCGCTTTCACTTTCACTTTTCAAAGTCACAAACGAGACTGAAACTCTTCAGTAAAATACTAATTCTTAAATACTACCTAGTTGTCATAAAATCAAAACAATTTGGAGGTCAAACTAATTAACAGGACAAAAAATACTCGGAATTCATATTTTGTCGAAATCGGTTCACAGGTATTAAAGACTCATAGCAGGCGTATTTTTAGGGTATATTAAGTTTTTATTGCACGAATTTTTTGAATTGGTCGATATCTACCATAATGACGTGCCAACTATACAATAGGTTGTAGTTCGGCCTTTGAAAATCACATTACCATGAATTTCGTATGAGGTGATAATAATTTGGCCACATCTGCGTAGGGAATTGTAAATCGGCCAAGATATCGAGGCCAAAGTTTTTCATGATTACTATTCGCTTGGAGCTTTGATTTAACTGCCATCTTGCGCCTACATAAAGCAGGCCGTTTTTATATTTGACAGCTACAAACTTTAAAATAGTAAAAAATATCTTGTAACACGGCTTTCTCGAATAATTTAATGTTTATTATAAAACGTAATACCTAAACGTGGAATAAATTTGAGGTGTGTGGTAGCTTGCAAAGGAGAAATATTATACGGGAAAATACTTGTATGAGTTGTAACCTCCAATTAAGAAACCGAAACCCGCTCCCATTTAATGTGATATTTCAGAATTAGCTGATGGACCTCCTTTACGATCAATGATACTTGAATCAGCCAAAGGTTACAATTAACAACATAACAAATACTGAGACATATTTAAAAATTATGTTTGCACTTCTATTTCCTATATAGACGTCAAATGAAATTTATAAAATGTCCTATTTATTTCCAAATTTCGACACGGCGAGCAGTACCTGTATTTTAGTTCTCCCTTCCACACAAACGCTCTAAGTGAATACTTTATTTAGCTATACTTAAAAAAAACTAATATTTATGTATAGGAACCAAAATATTCCAAGTAAGTAGTACGTTTTGTTGTGCATGTTGTGCACTTTTGTGTTTGTTTGTCTGCGCTATTTTCCAATCAAATTTTTACAAATTACTTGACCATTCAATATCGACGATGTCTCTAAATAGGAAGTTCTTTATATTAAAAAAATAATTCTTCTATCGGATCTGATGATTTGAATGTTAACATAATTAAAGACTGCGTTGATGTGCTTTCCAGCATTCAAGCAAATCTAATAAATACATTGGTGAAGGAATTAAATGCTCCAAGATTGTACCAATTTTTAGAAAGGGTAAATTTAAAGTTTTTTGACAACTCGCACTCAATATGTATGTACATCAATAAAGATTTAAATAAATTGAAAGATTGAATTTTTAACAAAAGTTGGTTTTGTGGATTTCCTGAAATTTACGCTCAAATGAGGATTTTTTATTGTATAGATTAGTTTTCTTTAAAGTCTGATAATCATATTTTATTGCTTTAGAAATCATGTGTGGCGTATTCAAGATCTATGTATGTTTCGTGGTAAGTAAAAGTCGAGAATGTTGGCAAGAAAATATTCACCCCTCCATTTTTATGGAATGGCTTTAATAACGCTATGTAATATTCTTTATGATCTTTTTGTTTTAAATAGTCAACGAATCAAATGCCGGTGCTCATCTTAAAATACAGCGACAAATCTTTACCGATCGTCTTTTATGTGCTTCCTTACTTGAAGTGGTGGATACATGTTTCATCCATTGGCGTATACCGACGCAAAAAGCCGATTTATTACAGTTGCACAGCTCTAAGCAGTAAACAGAATCATCGACACTTTACTGATTTTTTATCCAATTGATCAGCTGTCTCACGCATCTTCTCTTTGCGGTTTTCTAAAACGGTTTTGATCACTACTACTTTATCATTTCTGGTATATAACTGCTGAGTTCAACTAACCATAGCGTTTAGCATCACCAGTGTTTGTACAGCCACGTTCAAACCCAGCAAACAAAAGTTCGACAATCGCTTTCGATGGAGCAGTAAGCCCTTTTATCTCTTTATTTTGTAGTCCATTTGTTTATTTAGCTGATGTATTATTATATCACAAAGCTTTAGTTCCTCGCCTTCCACTTAGTTTGACAAGTGTTTTTTAAATAATTGATTTAGTATTCTATAAAACTGAAGCAAAGCCTCCCAAATAGGAGAGTCGTAAGATTCCGCAATTTTTTCATGAGCTTTAAATAGAGGGGAAGCTTTTTGTTGTTTTTCATACCAATCATACCAATCATTTTCATTTCATCAAAATAAATATTTTTAGAAATATATCATTTAAAAAAATCGCTATGTTTCTATATTTCGACTAGCGTTAATTGCCTCTACCGTTAATGTACCGCGGAGATATTATAAAAAAATTTTGAATTCCATTTAATTTTGAACTAATCTTTGAAGTCAGTCGTTCGAAAACAATTTTGTACATCGGGAGGTCGAGTATTCGACACCCTTATATTATTAAAATTCCCCATTTTTAGTAGAATCTCAAAATTTCCAAAAAATCCATTCCAATTTTTGCTGTTTTTTGCTTAATTTTCAGTAAATATAGGTCAATGTTCTTAATATAAATACTTATCTTAGAAATTTTCAAAAGGTTTAAATAGCTAAGGGATTTTCTAGTGAAGCCACAGTTTATAATTTTTCAAAATTAAATATTTGCCTATACCTGAAAAAAAACAAACCGGGAACCAAAATCATCAAGACTTGATAAAATAAATGTAGATAAAATAAACACGAACAGGTGAGTTGTTTTCTTTAAATATGATTTATTTGGTTACACAATGTAGTTTTGCTTGGTATAATGATATCAATTACCGCACGTAAATTGCTTTTAAATTCAATTCCAACTGAAAATGCTTAGTAGTTTTAATTACATACAAATACACATGTAAGCGTTAATAATTTCCTATTATAGAATTTCTGTTTTAATTCAATTTTTAATTAATTAACGCCCATATATTAATTTTATTTAGCAAACCTACGAAAAAGCTTTTTTCTTCACCATCGTCCACACCAAGATTTTATTTCTTTTGTACTTGATATCGTAAACGTATCATTTATATTATTATTAATTATTAGACAGAGTATATAAAAAATTGCTTACATATTTCAATTTAATAACCTTATAACATTTAATTAAATATAGCATAATTAAAACCAAATTAAATTAGAATTGAAACAACTACACATGTAAGTACAAGGAAAAATTTGATAATTAAAACATACAAAGTTAATTAAAAATAATAATAATTAAAAAGCAAACAGTCTAACAAATGTACATAATTATTCATTGAATCAATGTGTGTCGCCCATTCGTACTATTAATGTTTGGGTTGGTGCGCGAGCAACGGTTACAATGATTTATTATAATTTGAGCTAATTATTTTCCAATCAATTCATTTAAATAAAATAATAATGAGTAGTCACTAACTTGGTCTAGCCACCTGCAGTTCCAATCAATTTTTGCCACTAAATTTCGAATAGCCAGTGTGATGGGAGATCCTCAGAAAGAGTTACTCGCCATGTTTATGCTATCAAGCATTGATTAAATTACTGCTTTCTAAATAGCGTCTGACGAAGTGTTTGAAGTTTTTACTAATTATCTTCATATGCACCATCGAAAACCGAATGATTTCTAATGTCCAATTATGATAAGTTTTCTACAACCGACTATTCAAAAAGTTCTGTGTACGATAAGTAATGTCCCCATCCTATTAGCATAAATCTACGAATGTGTATTGCCTAATAAATATAATTTATTACGCTGGTTGTGGTGAAACATGAAGAAATGAAACACGCGTAAAAGATAACGAAAAGGTCTTCAGGTACCTGGTCCAGCAACATACACGTGACAAAAAGCAAATGATTTACTGGACGTTGAAGATCTGCAATAACGCGGAAAGAACGTTACTGTGGTTAAAACAAAACAAAGCGGTAAATTACGGGGGAACTAATCTTATATATTAATACGCTTAATTTTTAGTTTGTGCTCCCTTTTTAACCTATTTCCCGTGCGCGTATCTTAATGAAACATATATCAGGTGAAAGGTATTTTTTCATAGATGCGTGCAGAATATATGTTTTATTAAGGTACGTGCACGGGAAATAGGTGTTAACGCCAAGAAACATTTTTCCTATACTGTGCATCTAATAAATTCATCACGACGCCAGAATGTCATGACAAAATATGTTTGTATTGAACCGTCATTACACCGTGACAATACAGAACAAAACAGAAAACATAAAATGATTTTACATACATACAAACATTTTGGTGTTCTGTCAGTGTAAAAATACAATTTTGTCATGGCACTCTATCATCATGACAAAATTTTGCGAGTGAAGATTGACCATAGTACTTACACAAACATAATATCTATGGAAAGTTTGAAATAATCATTTTCGTCCGATTTCAGGTAAAAGTCATTGGATCTCTTAATTTATGCGAAAGGTTAAGTGGGAAGTTTCATCCCGATATGCGGTTGATTTGTGTCCCAGTATATTTCGTAACTGGATAATTTATTAAGCTCTTAATTAAAGCTCATGCTTGAACTAGCGTGACGTGTTTCTGCTTTTTGTGTGGTGGTCAATCGACTATCGACTATATAACCTACATAAGTACATTAGTTTAGTACGTCACAATTATTCATATACAAATGAAAATAACACACAATTACAGCGGTCCTTTTGTACATTTCTTGTGCAGTTGTGTGCTTTTCCTTCTTGAGATTTTCATATTTGGAAATGGCGCGTTTCGACAACATGTATGCGAGTGCAAATGAAGACCTGTCAGCAAAGGTCTTTTACGTTGACGCTCCCGACGGGTGTGGCAAGACATTTGTATTGCAATCACTCATTGCATTTGCCAAGGGGCGTGGCTTGGAGTCCATTTGCTCCGTCTTCATCAATGAAGCCAAACTCCTCTCACGCTACCAAGTTGAAAAGCGCGCGACTCATCATGATAGATGATGAGGCCAGCATCATGCCAGGGGCCGCGCTCATAATCAAAGACAGACGTGTAATCGATTTCGTGTATGGTGACATCAACACTACACTAGCCGAGGGCACCATAGA
This sequence comes from Nephrotoma appendiculata, assembly GCA_947310385.1. Lineage (NCBI taxonomy): Eukaryota > Metazoa > Arthropoda > Insecta > Diptera > Tipulidae > Nephrotoma > Nephrotoma appendiculata. Next base: position 172,058,530 of record OX371225.1, read on the forward strand.
GGAGCGCGCTATCCTTGCACCCAAGAATGATCATTGTGCGCTAATCAATCAGCAGGTGCTTGACCTCCTGCCCGGCGGACAAGAAGTCAAACTTAGTGTTGATAAAGTTGCGAGTGACGACATGAATGAGGAACTCGGCCTACATGTCGAGGTTCTCAACAAGAAAGGATCCGGATTTCCGCGCCAAGCCATCAAGCTAAAGATAAACGAGTTCGTTCTTTGGATGAGGAATTTAAACACTAGCAAAGGTCTTATCAATGGAACAAGCATGCGAGTCGCAAAACTAAACCGTTACAGTCTGGAATGTGATTTGCTGGCTGGTTTCTCAAAAGGCGAGCGCGTTCTCTTGCCACGCATAAAGCTCTCACCCTCGGAAGGCACCTTCTCATTTAAAATGTCTCGCCTCCAATTTCCCGTCCAGCTCGCGTTCGCCATAACCATCAACAAGAGTTAGGGCCAAAGCTTGAAGAAGGTAGAAGTGTACTTTCCGGCCTCCGTATTTACACACTGTATGTGGCCTTTTCACGATGCCGCTCATTTGACGGACTCAAGGTGTTTATGATTGAGACAAGCGATCAATCAGCTGATCGGGACGGGCGCAGCACAACAAAGAATGTTGTTTTGTAGCGATTCTACCCATGTAAATTCATATTTTATTATCCTTTTGTACATTTCTTATTAAATATTTAATAGCGTATATGAATTTACTTTATTTTTAATAAAAGTGCACCAAATTTACATCTTAATAAATCTTCTTAATCATTTCTTAATCAAAAATATAATAAAATGTAATCACGTGACTGATTATTCAGTCACAGGCCCGCTAGTAACAATAACTAGCATAATTGTGCAGTTTTGCAGAATTCAAGTGTCTTGTTAATTGGGTTTCTTTAAATTACTCATTTTGAATTAAAACAATTTACATGGAGAGACTAATAATATTATTAAAATTTCTTACAACAGCGATAAATAAAATATACGATTGTCAGCCATATTCCAACATTCTCCAAAAACGAAATTAAGACTTATCGCAGTCGATTCCTGACACTCGAAATTACCTCTTAATAAATGTACAGTGACTCAAACAACTGTCCAAATATTGTGAATAGATAGATCGTTGACTCGTTGTTGTTGTTTTATAAGTTTTAACACTTGGTTTTGCAACAGTTAATTAATTAAAATTTAGTTACTGCGTTTTAGGTTATTTTAGCTTGAGACGAAGATCGCAATAAATAACAAAAAATGTTATTATACAGAACTGTTTGTAGATCTGACGGCAAAATATTTAACCTTATTGGCTCATGCAACACGAGCATTTTTTGTATTTTGGCATTTTTTTTCTACCAATGTTTTGTTCTGCTCTCTCTTAAATAAAATTTTAACTAAAATGAGTCAAAAATGTCCTTGAAATATTTTTTATTTCATTTATGTTTGAGTTGTGTGGTAGAACAGAAAATTTGTTTAAGTCGCAATTAAAACTTGTATCATAGGTAAACGGGGAAAGAAACGAAGAAAAATGCGGCATTTTTTTTTTTAAGTGTGGCATGGGCCATTGGGTCTATTTTGGTATCCGTCACGCCAGCCGGAACCATATCAGCCGGAACCAAACAACTATGGCACAAGTAGCACGATGCATTGCGCATCATTGAGCACTATATGCTTTTTCAGCCGGAACCTAATAATTTCAGCCGGAACCTGATAAAGCCACACAGAACCATACAACAGCCAAACCAACTAGAGCACTAGTAGCACGATGCAGAACCTTATAAATTCACAATTATAAGATTTTTCGTTGAAAAACCTTACAAATTCAGCCGGAACCATACCCTCTACAGCCAAAATAACTATGACACAAGTAGCACACTATATATTTTTTCAGCGGGAACGTTATAAATCCAGCAATATATGATTTTGCGGTGGAACCTTATAATCCCAGCCGGAAACGATGGTTTGGTTATATACAGTCAAACTAACTATATCACAAGTAGCACAATAGATCGTGTATTATTGTGCACTATATCCTTTTTCAGCCGGAACCTTATAATTCCAACCGTAACCTATTAAAGCTAGCCAGAACCATACTGTAGTAAATCTAACTATGGCACCAGTATATAATTTTCCAGCTGGAACCTCATAAATCCTGAAATATACGATTTGTCGTGAAAAAACCTTACAATTTCAGCCGGAACCATACACTCTACAGCCAAACTAAGTATCACACAAGTAGCACGATGCATTGTGCATCATTGTGCACTATATAATTTTATATAGTAGTTTTCTATATGTTTTTGCAGCCAGACTATAATGCCATCCAGAATAATAAAAATCCAGTTGAAACAAAATGTTTACATAAATAGTGATTTTTTCGGACGATCAGAAAGTTATGCACTGCAATGCACAACAATGCATCGTGATACTTGTAAATATGTTGTTATTTTGACTGTAGGGTTCTGCTTAATTTGTAAGGTTTTTCCCCGGAAAATCGTACATTACTGGATTTATAAGGTTCCGGCAAAAAAATATATTGTGCTCAATGATGCAAATTGTAAGGTTTTTTCAACACAAATCATATATTTCAGGATTTATGAGGTTGCGGCTGGAAAAGTTTATAGTGCACAATGATCCACAATGGCATCGTGCTACTTGTGCCATAGTTAGTTTTGCTACAGTATGGTTCTGGCTAGCTTTATTAGGTTACGGCTGTAATTATAAGGTTCCGGCTGAATAAGGATATAATGCACAATGATACACGATCCATTGTGCTACTTGTGATATAGTTAGTTTGACTGTATATAACCAAACCATCATTTCCGGCTGTAATTATAAGGTTCCACCGCAAAATCATATATTGCTGGATTTATAACGTTCCGGCTAAAAAATTATATAGTGTATATTACAATGATACACAATAATGCATTGTGCTACTTGTGCCATAGTTAGTTTGGCTTTAGAGGGTATGGTTCCGGCTGAATTTGTAAGGTTTTTTCCCGAAAAATCTTATAATTATGGATTTATAAGGTTCTGGCTGAAAAACTATATAGTGCACAATGATGCACAATACATCGTGCTACTAGTGCCCTAGTTGGTTTGGCTGTTGTAAGATTCTATGTGGCTTTATCAGATTCCGGCTGAAAAAGCATATAATGCTCAATGATGCACAATATATCGTGCTACTTGTGCCATAGCCCTTCTGGCGCGGCGTGACGTTTACGTACAGTTTACGAGGACTTTGCAGTACTAAAGTCTTCGTAAACGTCACGCTATCACAGTACACTTATGTGACGGAAATGAAACCTTTGTCATGAGAGAATTGAAACAAATTTACGAAGATCTTTCTATGTTTTGGTGTAAATAAAACTGTTTGTAATATGTACGCTAAAACGTGACATTTACGAGCCGCCATTGAGTAACATTTATGCACTAATAATGTTATAAATAAAAATAAATTTTGTGCATCTATCAAAGATACATACTTGGCTATGCCGCCATCTTCAACAGGTAGATGCAAAAGTCTATGAATGGTTAAGTCATTTACCGGCCCGGCAACCACAACTTGCTTTTCAAGATTCTTTGACATATATTTTCTAATCACGTTAATCAAAAAGGATTTTCCTGTGCCACCAACACCTGCAATTATTTTACGATAAACTGTGGGTGGTGCTAAACGAGGGTTTTTCAACGACTTGTTACTTTTTTCTTTGTCCCATGCTTTAATTAATTATTGATATAATTATTGACGCTATTAACAGCTTCATTAAATATTCTTTTCTGATCCAAATTTAATTGCACAATTTCATCTGATATTGATAATTCATTTTGATTCAGTGCAAAATCATTAATGTCATTCAATTCATTCTCTAATGGTAGCTCAAACCCAAGAATATTATCATTTTCGTTGTCTTGTGTGCTCGCATTCTCATATTCATTAAAAATGTTGGCCAATTCTTTAACAAATTTATCAAATGCACACTCCGCAATACACAGCCGACAGCTGTGTGAGCGTATTCATAATTCATTCTTCGCCTCTCGCTATTCGTCATTACAATGCCGTGCGTCTGTGTATGAGGCACAATAACACGTAGCAGCCACTTGTGTGCTATCGAGTGTGTGTGTGAACTGTTTTGACTGACAACAATAAAACGAATCGTAATTCAATTCATTTTCAATTTGCCGTGCCAAAATCATTGATATCAAATAAAAAACCTCTTAACGAGGTAAATGTTCGAGTGACAAAAGCCGCATTCAATTCACAAAATTTCTGATATCAAACATTCCGAAAAATCGTTGACAAATCGAATGCAATTGTTTTTTTTCGGCACAAATTTGATATCAGAAATTTTGTGAATTGAATTCGGCTTTCGTCACTAGTTAAGAGATTTTTTATTTGATTCGGTAATACTAAGCTTCAATTTCCATTTCCAACTTACTTTGTGGCAGTCGTGATCTCGCTATCGTTTATGCCACTATAAGCTCATGTGTTTTTTCGGTGGTTGTTTGATTTGCTTGGAAGCTTCTTCTGTAATTTATGAAATTTATGTGAGCCGGGATCTACATATTAACATTCGAACATGATGTTTTCCATTTTGTTTTACAATCATCGCTGTTGCAAAATGAAATTGAAATTTTATACCCTTCGACCTCCTGAAATTTAGTAAAATTCGCAATTTTTGTGTTAAGAATCGACCAGTCATTAGAACGCGTGATCATTTGTAGAAATTTTGAACAGTCCTTTAAATCACGTGTTTGTATTTACGCAAAACAAAAGTCTTTAAAGTTTGAGAGTGACACGTTTTTATTTTTTCAGGGGATGGAGTTGTGCAACCATTATACGAATGCTGATTCGCTGAAATCGGCGTTCAATAGAACTGAGGTATTCTGTAGCAATACTTTATAATAACTTTCTTTTTATAAAAAGCTGATGTTATTTGATAATTTCAGTTGTATAATCGTTTTCATGAACTGTCCGTTGAATAGCTCGTTTAAAGATGACTATTTTAACGGAGAACCATATGGAACCACCAAACCACCACCAACCAAAAGTGTGTTTGCAACAAATAATAAGAATTTTGCATTTTTTAATATTTATGAAGCCCTTAAATTCACGTATTGCATTTACTAGAGATTGAATTATTCCACGCTAATAAATACTGTTCAAATGTCATTTGATGTATTACTCATAACGCCTACTAAATACCTGGATGAGTAAGTGCTAATGTTATGCCATTATTCATTATTTTTTCACGCCATTAATGCATTCATCACCTACATTACACATTAAAATGGAATTTAATTTCCTTTTTGTCTAAACAAAATTGATTTCGTTTTTTAATTAAATAAAATTACAACACATCATCATCATCGTTGTATGTACATCGTAAATGCAATTAAAATTATTACATTCATGCATTTATAATAAGTAAAGTGAAACATTTTATAGAAAAGTAATGTAGGTATTTATTTATTTATACGCGATGAAATGAAATCGTGACTTTGGTGTTCCGTCAATTTTTATAAAACAGCAACGGCAAAAAAAATCAATTTCTAATTTCTAATTAGCTAATTAGTTTATAATATTATTATTATTTCAATGTGTTTGCGCCTTAAAAGGGGAAAACTAAAATTCCGCTTTTATGTACAGTAGATTTACACGAGCACCTGTGTATCGCATTTCCTTTAATTAAAGGTATGTCTTGAAAATTTAATTAAAAATTCACTTCAACTGCGATGCAGAAAAAAAATTTCTACTAAATTAGCAAACAAGAAAACTAATGATTTATAATTTTAAGTTTCTTCCAATTTTATACTTTAAAATCGTGTATCATTATCATTTTTAAATATGTACATATATGGAATACTTGCGCCACAAAGAAAAATGTAAAGCTCATTACAGTGCAGGTAGATGATTATTATATCATTAGAAATGATCAAACGTCACGATATGTAAATTGAAAAATATTAAATAGCCTGTGCGGAATAAATACATGGCTCAGGATTAATTGGAAAATTAATTAAAAAATTTAATTTATTAATTAAGTAGGAAATGATTTATTTTTGTTTGCTAAGCTACTTATACGAGTAAGTTATTAATGGTTGTTTTAATGCGTTCATATTGCAATTTTAATCTTTTTGGTTTAAGAGTGAAATAAAAATCAGCATTGGCAAAGTATCACTTGATGGAGTCATTATTTTTATTCTTTTGTTAGATCCCAGCCACATTGCGCATTGAATGTTAACGCCAGATTAAAGTATTAAGTGACTCATTGGTCATTATTCATTTAAATAATGATGCTGTGTATCTTAGATCAATAGACGCGTTTTGTTTAACTTCTCGTGCACAACATTCAATGCTTTATTTAACCATTTTAAAATTATGTATGATTATTTTCGTATTATTTCTGACTAACTAATGTGCATGTGGAGTTAAAACACGTTCGCTAAAGAATCAGTAATCTTCTCAATATTTCCGTTTTTATTTAGGTAACCACAAACGTTTGAACTTACTTATTTTGTACGAAAAAGGAACTAATTTGTTTTGACAGTTTGAAATTCTGAATCACTATCACTTTGCTGAGTTCCATTTCTAATTTTCGAAACTACAATGATTCTGCACAAGTTACCTTACCGAGACGGTCATATATTCGACCTCAGATTTTAAAATAGCAACTGTGTTTTTGCTTGCATGTAAACACTGTTATTACTTTACTGCATTTCTTTTCCTTAACCTAACTTGGGTCTCGAAAGCTGACTATAGCAATTCTTCCATTTATGATTTTTGATCTTCGTTTGTACTGCCAATTTTAAGTTTGATTGATTTTGAATGTGCGATAAAGTTTCCACAGTTTATCTCACGGGTGACACTGGACCTACAGTACACTTTTTCACATGTAGGGCACCTCAACCCTGTTACGGGACAAACCATGCACCAACTAATATTCAATTGTAATTCACCCAAACAAATTTTTTGAAAAATACCACAATTTTTCTGTTGCGAATTGAACAAAATTATATTTCAGGCATTGGTCTGAACTACAAATGGATGGCTTCTGGGGCGGTGCTGAATGTTTACCTGAGAACTCCCAATAATTCCATCAATATCAGTTTTGGTAGCTGAAATATTTGCGGCCTTTATAGATCCTAGAAGCCAGACGTAATAGAAGTCGCACTGTGTACGAAACATTTTGACATTTTTGGTATTCAAGAGACTAAAGTGAGCTTTGGACAATGTTCAGCGATGAACTATTCATGGTATCAAAGTAACGACCCAAGGACAAAGATAAAAGGAGTAGGCACATTTGTAAAAATAATTCAAATATTCAAATTAAAAGAATTAAGTACTAATTAAGATCAATAATTACTATACTTGAATGTACATTAGACCAATGTGGAATACCCATCTCTATTTACGTTCCAACTCAAAAATATCGTTCTAATCGACGAAATGCATAAAATTATTTTTAAGATTATTTTTTATAATAGACCATTGTCCTAACTACCATTGTCCTAAATGTTGGGGACCAACACAGGGATAAATAAAAGCGGAAAACCCTTAACCCTCCGTTACTATCCTCTATTTTCAGTACAGAACTACTATCCCTGGGTGTAATCCACCCATACTACAAAAATCGCTCATGCAAAAAATCTTACCACCCAAATCGTATAATTTGTTAATTTTAAGTAAATTTAATATTAAAACTATTACATTAAAAATAAAAATATAAAGATTTATTCATTCAATAATTTTTTCCAACGATAAACGATATACTTCATATCAGCACAAAAAAAAAAAAAAAAATTATGATTTTGTAAAGCCTAGCACACTTAGTTTAATTTAGTCATTTTATGTTATATATGTATGTTTTTGGAAAGCTGAAATGTTAAACAAGGTTTATTAGAACATAATTTTTTATTGGTTGAACATACATTTTGAGTAAAATACCATAGAAATCGAGCAATTTACCTTGTTTTTTTTTGTCATCAAAAATTATAATTCATATCATGATGTAGCGTTTTCTGCAACCATGTGGTCCTGTTTTTATAGCCATCGATGCAAAGTGATATTGTATGAGTACCACACTTGTATCTATCACATTTGAAAAAAGTTGATTTAGTTTTTCGATTACTTTTGGAGCTATACAACAGGCATCGATATTTCGAAAATTTAGCACCCAATATTACATAACGTAACTACTATCCTGGGTGTAATCGACCCAGGCACTTTTTATATTCTACGATGTGACCACTTCGAATGACAAAACAATAGTGAAATGTATTTTAAATTGTGGGGAAATACCTAAAGATAATATACAAATAAGTTTACAGCTGGTAAAAAAACATAATCGGTTTATTTATTCAACGTTAATTCTAATTGGGTGGATTACACCCATAGGATAGTAATGCAGGGTTAAGGTTTGTCCAACAGTTTATTCATTCACAAAATCAAAAGGTCATTTTAAACATTTAAACGGAAAATGGACTGATGCAGATTAAAAAGCCGCAGATCCTTCCTTAAACCCGATCCACAAAACTCAATTTCTGTAGCATACTTGAAAACCGTTAGACGATGCTTAGTCAAAAAATATTCAGTTACTCATTTCCATAAGTATCAGGAATTTTAATCCAACCTAGATTAACATAAACGATCCGATAGAGTACGCAAAGTATTTGCATTTCTAGAAAACCATAGAATAAATACCAATTTAAAAACCCGCAAGTATACTTCCAATTACTCCTGGATCCGCAAGTATTTTGTAAGTCTTAGTCTCATTCTCAGTACTAGTATCAGTGCCAGTACCAGTCAGACTCTCAGTCTCAGTCTCAGTCTCAGTCTCAGTCTCAGTCTCAGTCTCAGTCTCAGTCTCAGTCTCAGTCTCAGTCTCAGTCTCAGTCTCAGTCTCAGTCTCAGTCTCAGTCTCAGTCTCAGTCTCAGTCTCAGTCTCAGTCTCAGTCTCAGTCTCAGTCTCAGTCTCAGTCTCAGTCTCAGTCTCAGTCTCAGTCTCAGTCTCAGTCTCAGTCTCAGTCTCAGTCTCAGTCTCAGTCTCAGTCTCAGTCTCAGTCTCAGTCTCAGTCTCAGTCTCAGTCTCAGTCTCAGTCTCAGTCTCAGTCTCAGTCTCAGTCTCAGTCTCAGTCTCACCAGTTCCCGTTCCTGTTTTTGGTTCCGTTTCCATTTTCGTAGAATGATATAAAGAATCTATTATAATTCTTCTAATTCCATTCGCAAAGACATCTTAATGTTTGGTGCCTGACGTTGGCCCGGTTGAGCGGTAGTCCCGATAATCGCAACAATACAGCAGCTGTTCCGGTTGGCTTGCAGACACTTTTTAACAGCCATTCAGTGGTGGTTTTCATTAGCAACATTAAGATTTACACTTTTATAAAAATTCTTTTTACAGTATTTGTCATAGGCACTTGGCGAAACACCCTTACACTTAATAAACATATTTTATCAAACACTTTGTTTTCCTATTTCACAAAAAAAATTGTATAGAATAGAAAAACAAATGTTTAATTATAAAAAGTGTTTATTAAGTGTTTATAAAAATTGATAACCGCTTTTAACGCGCCGGTTCTCACTCATGTGGACCAAAAGACGTATCAGCATTAAATGTAAGCGACCGAGAGCAAGTGCAAGCATGCAACAGGCTAGAAGAAAGCCGCTTTTGTTTTCGATTATATTGATCACTATCGGCACAATCTCGAGAAAAACGATGAACAACATCGTAAATGAGCGGTGTGTGCTAAACGTGGAGGAATTTGCGTGGTATCATCTCTTTTTTGCATAGCATTAGTGACTACAATACAGCCCGACCACTCACTAGCGTACCGCTGGACTACTTTTAACCGCAAATCTACACTCGATTTTAGCGCACCGATTATCCTTTCTATGCACTCTCAATGTATACGAGTATCATTGTTTCATGGATGACATTAATAATTGCGGCAAGAATATCCAGCATAAAAAGGAATTTGTGGGAGACGTGATGCTCGTAACTGCCTCCATATATTACATTACATTCAGCTGAAGTGATTTTCACTGTGAAGACTTGATACGCAGACTGTTCTTCGCCGACGGTACGAATTATGTTGAAATATACATAATTAATGAGAAGCACCCGATTAATGAAGGCTCATTGAATTCTAGAATAGAGGTTTGCTTAATCTTTACATGCTTGTTTGTGTCGACGATACACTAGACTTGACATCCGGAAATTAAAGTTATGGTGCAAGGTATTCACGACATCATAACACCACGATGTGTCTAAAGAACGTATCCGCCGAATGGCAATTCAACATTCCGCGTGTTCCCAGTGAACCTACTCACATTATCTCCAACAGGTTTCGAAAAGATTTTCGAAAGATTCGACAAGAAGTTAGACCAAAATTTTCGTATGCGATTGCGTTTACCGATCCTGTCATGTCTGAAGCGATTATTCGTCGATATGTTTTCAATAACACGTGCAAACCTGAACAGTGCTTAAAAGTTCTCCACTTTGTGAATAATGACGCAGAAAAAATTAAAACTGCTGTCGTTCGAGTACCATTCTTCAGAGTAGCTGACGACCAAGAGGACTACTTCAACTGTTGTCTTGCCCGATATTTGCCGTTCTGCGACGAGAATTAACTTTTGGTAGATTATGAGTCACTTCATGAAGCATTCTTATTGAGAGAAGATAAAAGGTTAAATGGGCATTTGGCAATACAATGGAAATAAGACCGGCAGCTGGAAAACGCGATTAATCAGGCTAAAGCTATCTTGCAACTGGTCGAACCAATTATCGACAATGATAAAGACGGCAAATATCAAGAAAACAACGATGTTAGGTACCGACCGAGAACCATATCACGCGAACCATCAAAAACAGCTGGCCGGATCACCGTCGGCGCTGTTACACTGGAGAACAGAGTTCGGTGAAGGTTGGTGCGCTTACTGGTTTCGCAACTATACTGATTTTTAGCTATACACCCTACACTCAATGTTTTGTCTCAAGGCGGTCAACGAGATGAAAAGTTGCTGAGACTGCCAAATCTTATTGGAAACACCGCTTATCGGTAACGAGACTTTGATGGTTACATCCGAGATGCTCGAACATTTGAAGTTCCTTTTGCAACAGCTGAAAGATAGTACGCAACTCTTGGGCTGTATAAACATTGATATTTAGCGAATTAATGCAACTCAAATCTAAAGAGCTCAGTACCATTAATTGCGAGTGCCCACCATAAGCAATGCGAGGCTAGAAGCGATAGCAAAAGCGATCATAAGCGGCAAAACTGGACACGTCTATTTAAATAGAACTGTCCTCAGATAAAATGACTTGAGGTGCGAGAGCGGAAAAGGAAAAGCAAGTTAATGAGAAATTTAAAGCGAAAAAGTGGTGAAACTGACCTTGTTAAAGTTAGCCGAAAGTTGCCAACCGAAAGTGAAAAAATCGATAATGCAGTTAGTGCCTTGACTAGTTCGGCCGAAAGTTAAACAAATTTTATATTAAATTGATCTATCCGAGCCGAAAGTGACTAACCTACACCATCAGTCGAAAACATATATTATAACAAACAACAATTAAAATCTTCAATTTAACCGATATTAATTTATTGAATCGTATCAATTGTGAAAGATTGTTTCTTCATTCAAGATTTTGGCATATACGCACCAATCTTACTATGCCGATTCGATAGCCCATGATCATTAGTAGATTCTGAGTATATGGTTGGGGTGCGTCTAATGTGGTTATAGGTGTGAAATTTTGATTATCCCCTTTTCGGCTAGTCAGATTGGTGTCTAAAGCCAAAATCTCGAATGATGAACGATTTTAGCGATGAAAAAAAGGGAAAATCAAAATTTCACCCTTATAACCCCATCAGAGCCACCAATCTCTAATGACGAACGATCCTTGACGATGCTTTTCAATCTTCTTTTTCAATCTTCTTTATCGACTACTTTTGGCTATATAAAGCAGATATGCCATTTCATCCCTATATAACCCCATCACACTCGCCCCTAATCTATAATCAAATTATGTCTATGGTCATAGGATATTGAACCAGCCTAGCCAGATTGGTGTTCATGTGGCAAATTCTCGAATGAGGCAAATGTATGGTCGAAACAACCGAAAATGGAACTTTTCACCAATATAACCGAATAGAACCTACTACAAACAAATATTCAAATTCTACTTAGGGTCATGGTTCATCCAATTGGTACAGCCAAATAGTTTATCTGTCAAAATCTTGATATACAAACCATTCATCAGTTAAACGTGACTGCGTCTCATGGCTATTGTATAGATGCTTGTTATTGACATTTTCTTTTAGAAAATTGATGATTCATTTGTAACTTTCAAATCTGTATTGCTGGCATTTTTCGGTTTGAATATTGAAGTCAGTCTTCCTTCTTTATCGATGTAATGTACATTTAGACATTTTAAAATATTTTCGGTTAGTATAAAATTAGTAGCTGTATTACCATCTTTCGGCTCGGACCGTGCCGGGACCAGCAATTAAAAATAAAAAATAAAACTTCGATAAATGAAATCAATTTAACATCAGAGCAGGAACAAAATGTTAATATTCTAGACGAAACGGATATCAAAACTGAAACTATCTACATTTTCCCACTGTTAAAAACAATAATTTTCAAATGTCGAAAAAGAAGAAGTTTAATTAAAATGAAAAAAATAAAAAACTGGAATTGTATGAAAAAAAAAACAATTTAGTAAAACACGAGATGAAGACGAGGCTTTTTTTGATAGCTTACTACCATATATCAAAAAATAGGGACCCTCGAAAAAATTCTTATGTAGTATGGAAATTCAGAAAGTGAGATGCAAGCACGTATACGAGAATTCACCATTACCACAAATTTTCTCGAATTCTTTGTCGTGCTATTCCATTCCAATTATTTCTCCTATAATACTATAATAATATAATGATATACACTGCACTATACACATTACTTTTTATTTTTATTCAGCTCTAAAACTCGCTTCTATCGTATCTACTTTGAACAGCGCTCGCTACTTGCCTCGCCCGAAATCGTATCGATTCCCGCCTCGCATCGCTTATCGCGCGCATTCTGGCCGCAGCCTAAAGCGGATCACGCCAATGTTCTATTTGATAAAGTAGTTAAAAACCCAACTGGTGAGTTCGGGGTAAGAAAAGCATCCCTACAACACTCAGACTCTAATATACATGCCCCACAAGACAACAAACAATTGATGAATCTTTGAGCATTCGAACGCAAGTCTGTCCGACGCTAAGGACATCAACAAAGTTGATACCTAATAGCTCATCCAAGAAAACATTAACAAGACTAGCGGATTGCCTAAATCTTTGACGCTGTTTACCTGTACAAAAGTGATGCTGAATTATAACCAGGCTGAATTAAAACAAACATCCTTGTTTGAAATTTTGACAACTTTTAATTTTTATGGAATGGACAATTTTTAATTTTTTTTTTTTACTTTCCTGGCAATGCTTGATTGAAGCCGGTCATAAACTTGTTTCGCGCCTTATCTTTCCTTGTTACTTGTCCTGGATTAGAAAAATTGCTGGGGTACGCCACCTCTGAAAATCATCCAAAATGAGATCTACTAATAAAAATTCACACATTGAGAGATTGCATTAATCAGCAATCAAATATTTATTCAAATAACAAAAATAGGCAATTAACGTCCATATAATCTAATAATACATTTTTTGTTTGTTAAATAAACATTAAGCATTTTTAACATACCGATAAATAATTTTATAGTCTTGCTAATTTACAAATTTAATAATAGCCTTTCATCAAATATAATGTTAGATCCAATACATGTTGTATGGTTAGTATATGTATGGCCATAACAATCCGATGCGGTTATTATATAAAGATTATCCATTTGTTGTTGCTGTATTATATATAGTAAAACCACCTGGAACTAATTTTACTTTTATTATAATTAAAAATGTAACAAAAAAAATTATATTCGAAAAGTAAAGCATTAGATTAGATCTATTTCTTGTGTTATTATTTTGATATGGAAATTACACCAATGCCTTTTGTTATTCCTTAAATATATTATTTTTGTATTTTTTTTAGTTTTTTTTGTAATCCAACAACAATATACTCTAAACCTCTAATAATTTCATGTCATGTTCAAACTTCATGAGTATCATAAAAGAAAATTACCATTTTCTCACATTTTACCCTTTCATTAAATTTTTTTTTGGTTTTTTTTTTTACTTTACGTTTACCATTGGTCTTAACTTAGTTATCATCTTTATACATTTTATTGTTGTTTCTTTAATTTTATTTTATCGACTTATGTCTTACATGAGTATCTGCTCGTATATTATATGGAGGAATATCGAATTATGAATTATCCGGTTTAATTTTACGATTTTTGTTGTTTTGTTTTTGGTTTTAGTGGTTTTCTAAACACCCGACGATTATAACGTATCACCTGATAATTTATTGCTATTTTAAATTATGTACGTAATTTAATTTTTTTTTTCGTGTATTTATAGCAGCTACGTTGTTTTTGGAGGTTTTCGATTGAATTTCGACGATAAGGAAAATTTTAAAGCGCAGGCAAATGAAATATTATGCATTTTATTTCCCTTATGGGATTTCATGATTTACCCAATGCTATGTGCAAATATCGTGTGTTTAGGTATTTTATATTTGATGTACTTTCTGAACAAACCGTTAATAACGAAAGTAATCATACGTATAGGTACACAATTTTAGTCGATACCATGTATTGTGTACGGTTATATATTATTTATTTTGGTGGTATTTGGTAATGGTTGAGACTTTTAATATAACTTTTAATATAATTGTGTAATTTTAATATAATTTGCCGGTAATTATTAGTTCGAAAATATTAACGATCGAAAAGGTATAGTTTTATTTGACCAATCATTTTTGAGTTTTTGAGACATACTATTTATATAGTACTGATAGCCACTCCTCAAACATGACAATATCAGAGCATCATAACCTTTACATGGGGATGGTAAATTTGTCATCATCAAAGGTACATTTGTACCTCCTACGTCTTATATCTAAAATGCACTAATTAGTTAACCAATGGTAACCATAATAACCTTCTCATTAAAATGTGTTTTATCTTTAAGTATAAATCATTTTAGTTGAACATCATATATAAGGACTGAGTTTAAGTTGCATGGATTTGAAACATATTGTATATAATAACCCTAAATGTCTTAATGTGCATTTGATCAAACCTTTTGAATTGGAATATGATCAAACCTTTTGAATTGGAATAGATCTCAGTGGTTAATATGAACTATTAATTTTCTTGTTATAATATTTAAAATTTAATTTTGTGTCAAAACACAATTTGGTTGTCATCGGAGGGGTTCATCCCACAAATAAGTTTACAATTTGAGCAGAGACTTTCGATACATAATGTTCTACAACTGAATCAGGTAAAATTGGCAAGTTAACTTCGGTCCTTATACTGTTAACTAGGGTGCGACTGTCGTAGACAGGACAACCTTAGCTACATTTATTGTTGCCACTATCCTTTTAACTGTACCCCGTAGGCGGCATTAACCCGCTAGCTCAGCGGTAAAGGTTAATTGGCCGTGGGGATGGGGATACAAAGATAGCGGCCTAGATTACCGCCGGAGGTAACAAAATAAGACGGGTATGGATGGGAGAGGGCATCGGGCCCTTAAATAATGAATTGGGCCATCAGCCCATTGCAGAGAAAGCCGGTCAGACGCTGACCGTGGTTGTATTTAAAAAGAACTATTCTAGCATGCTAAGGATTCAGAGGCCTCTCGGGCCTGAATCCTTAAGGGAATCCAAAAAAAAATGTTAAGCGTATAATTAGCAGTGGTATGCCACAGTGCTCGCTAGGAAGAGGAAAAGATCCAACTCGTGTCACCAATTTCCCTCCCAACAAACCCCGTGCCAACCCACTACTGTTATTTAGTTTGTTAGTCACACATATAAATATTACCTACCTTAAATCCTGTTGATACGCTTTCCTTTTTTATATTTATTATTTTTTTTTTTTTTTTATATCTGAAGCACACAACTTTATATTTTATATGTAAAAAAAAAAATGAACACAATTATTTTCCTTGAGTATTTATAAGCAAACCAATTTTTTTTTTATTAATATTTCTAAATGAACACAATTATGTAACTTATAAAAAAAACTCATTTTTCTTCTACAACTTATTTTGCTTTTTCTTAATTAAATGTAATTATTTTTTTTCATTCACGCACAACACAACTTTTACTCGAAAAATTAAATTTCAGAAACCAAATTAAATCGCCTATAAAATAATTAAACGAAAAAAATTAAGTTTTTTTCTCTCATCAAAATAAAATTAAAAATTATATTTAAGGTTTACTGCTAAAAACGCAGTAATACGTCTTTACATAACGACCGTTCGACTAAAAACTCTTCACAGTCAAAATATAAATCCGCGTTCGTTTCTTTATCATCCAACGTTCACACCCTGGTCTATCTATCGACCGCCCGTCCACCAGAAAAAAAAACCAAAAACGCGGTTAATTTTTCTAATTTTTCATTAGTTGGTTGAGAGGGGGAAAAAAAGTGTTTTCGTAATTAAATTGAAAACCTCAACCAATTTACGAAATCAAATTACCGCGCAAAGTAAAGAAACATTTTTGCATACTCGGGTAATTTGGCACCACTCCGGATGCAGTCTTTCTTTTATTGCATCGGTTATGCCATTTACCTATGCACAAGTATATAAAAAAAATTACATTCCCATATGTGCACAAAAGACGTAATCCAATTACGTTCATGAACATATTTTTAGCTCATTTAACCTTGGTACATAAAAATTCTAACGTGAATGAATTATGTATGTCGGTTAAATGAAACCTAAGAGGAAATGTAACAACTTCAAAACATGACGGTCACGTTGAATTGGAAACAGGTGAAGATATCGTCTTCGAAGTCATGTTATTATGGGATAGATGGATTGGATTGGTCGGTAACAGAATTAGATATAATTCCGTTACAGCGTGGGGAAAACCCAATCCCTGAGATGAAAAGAGATCTCATGCTCTATTTAGAAGGACGTGGCTTAGGGATTCAGTCTTTAGATAGCACAACGTGGCGGACGCCCCACACCCTGAGATAGTCTCAAAGCCGGGCACTTAACCTAGTTATTCTAACTGTTAGCATTAGATACTATTGACAATTATTCCATGAACATTCAAACAAAAAAAAATAGCACAATTCATTTTTGTTTTAATAAATTATTGAACCGAACTTAACTAGTTTGAAAATTTTGATTTGAATAGTTAGCTTTTTCAATTTATCTACCATTATGATGTGTAATTACTACTTAGTGTGGAAATAGTTTTTAGTGACTTTATACAATTTTGATATTAGGGTGTTGAATGTTCAATAGTATACCTCCTTAAATTAGTTTGCTTAAAAATAGTTATATTTTAAAAATTTACTTATGTCTTATTCCAAAAGTGTGTTACTAGAAAATGCCATAGATTCATTACAAAGGTTAGATAGCAAAAAAAAAAAAAATGGAATTATAATATAAAATAAATGTTTAAAATCATAATATTGTATCAGGGTAGAGGAACTCATGTAAACCGTTGAAATTCCTTTGATGATGAATTATGAGACGTGTAAAGCCTGAATTTGTTGAGTTGGTATCCATTATGTGATGCCTCTCAAATACGGTTAATGTTTGGTTTGGAATTTCTGCAGACAGTGAAAAAGTCAAAACTTTGGTTTGTTTGTCTCCTCGGTTGAATTCCTCGTAGTCGAAATACACTTTCGCCTCGCGATTCGCTCCCATACACAGGTGTTGTTATGCTTAACTTGATAATCAAATCCTCTTGAGCAGTATTGCAGCAACACAAGAATGGTTAGTGGCATAGTCACATTCAATAATTACTTGATGATATGACATCCTTGACATGCGTTGACTTTGGCCTCATACGTCGTGCCCAAAAAAATTGTTTTTTTTTTTTTTGTCGTATCCGTGGTCGAAAAACATAACGCGCCTCTCATGTAGGGTAGAAACAATTTATCTCGAATGTGGTTCATCCCTTATACTGGATTGACGGTGCTGGGTAACTTGGTTTTTGTATTTTGCCAGGCGACGGAATCACCAGTTACATGTTTTTCATATTGTAACGAATTGGGACCCATTATCTTACTAGATTTACTAGGGGTTCTCGCAATTCGTAGAATTTCGTTAATCAGCCGCTTAGTCTTGTTCAATTTCCAGTCGTTTGTTTCTTCGTTCATCACTGGTACCGCATCGCATGACTGCATATCTTCAATCCATGTGTAGTTTTCGGAAAGATTCCATTCTTTGTACACCTGATTCCTCTTAATTGTTCACATCTTCGATAAGAAAGTTTTGGCTATTCTCTGACTGCATAAAAGACCTCCCCAACATACCATCTATTGTTTCATCACCATCTTAAGTTTAGCGGTGCCTTATGTTGTTTTCAATCCATTATATGTTTCGAGTTCCTCTTTATTAAAATGTTGTTTAATTTCATTTTACATTAATTGACATCTTGGCGATATAACACTTTTCATTACTGTAGATGGCGCTACCTCAACCGGACTTTGTTACAATTTTTAATGACTGGGGTTGAGCTAACCTCATCCTCTATCTTATTTACTAATTTACTAATTTATTAACCTTAATTTTATATTTCCCTAACTAATATCTTAAGTAATGACGCTGGTATATTTCTAATATCGCGCACGATATACCAGCCTTCACTTTACCATTACATCATCTATGTAGGTGCCCAACTAAGCATAGATGGTCTAATGGGAAAGCGGATTATGTATACGACCGCGTTTTCTCCGGCGGCGCTTCCAATTTCGGTGGAAGATCTTCATTAGAGACTTTCGATTGTCATACACTTTGTACCCGTGTGTATGTTTTGAGTAATTTAAGAACTCCCTATTAGCAGATTGTGTCCTACCATGTATTGTCTTGGTATCCATACGTTGGACTATGAATCGCCTCAATGTTTGTCTGATTCTTAATTGCCTCTTGCTATATCCACATGGTAATGCCTTGTACGTTTTACACCTCTTTTTCTTTCTGCGAGGTGAGCTTTTTTTGTTTTGTGAGGCTCGTATTTTATTTTTATTATATAATTTGATGGACATCCCCCTGAGGTTAGATTCTGATGCTCTATTACGTGATGAAGGTATTAGTCTCGATGAGGTACCACTTAGTGATAGCGCATTAACATCAAAACGGTCATCTACACCTATTTCCTTTCCGCTCGTAATCATCTCTTGCGGCGTATCACTATGATTTAATTCGGTGGCATTAGCAATTTTTAGCTGCGATGTAGATTGCAACGCCACAAATTCAGAGTTTTGAGATGACAGTGTCTCAGGTACTCGGTGTACTAACTTCAGTTCACCAACCTGGTCAACCACACCTCCCGAAGGATTTTCATCCTCTTTTAAAATACAGATTGACGATGAGCTACTTGATGTTATGTCAGTAGCACTACATATGCCATTTGAATTTAACGTTGATTTAAACGTTACTTGTGATGTTTGCGACGATGGTTTGGTACTATTTATATTTTGAACTACCTGATCATCGTTTGTTACTAGCGTGAATCCCGGTAATGGTCTTTCTGATGTTATTTGAACTAAACTATATGAATCAGTTGAATGAGCACCTATTGGTGAATCACCTACCGGTTTATTTGGCAGGCAATGCTTCTTGTGCAATTTTTGCATTAGCCTGAGGTGTTGTCGCTGCGTGCGCTCATTTTTATAGTACGCACTTGACGCAGAGTAGATTAACGCACTATTTGGTGACAAGTTTTGAACCTCCTCCAATCCCCTCAAACACGCTTTAACCTCTTGTTCAGGTATTTTGATGACCAAATCCTCTAATTCTTCTTGAGCTTGCTTGGATGTCAGCCTACCCCGTTTGACCCGGCCTATTATCCTTCCACTTTCGGTTACAGCTTCATCCAAGCTCTCGAACATCTTAAATGTCTCTTGGGTTTTACTTACCCTATTGGTTCTACCCTGAATATGCACTAGTTTTGCCATCCCCTCGGGCAACCAATCGGCCACAGCGGTATTGTTCCTCAGATTCTCGACCATCCCTTGACACAGCAGTAGAAGTTTCTTGATGCATGCCTCTATCTCACGCTGCGGTTGTTTTTGCGCGGCGGCATGTGCCTTAAATGGCGCTAGAAATGGATCTTCGCGCTCTACTTCTAATCTGCGAATTAACACTTGCTTCAAGGTTTGGGATACTTCCTGGTTAGCCTTAACTACCAGGTTGCGCACCTCCAACTCTATGCGCAACTCGTCCTCGCTCAATTTTTCTATGTTGAACTCCATCCTGAGACAGAGTTCCTAACTTATAACTTATTTAAATAAAAAATTATGATTACTATAAACCTAACATCTTATAAAAAAAATAATTCAAAATATATATACAACCACGGTATCATCTGACCTCCATCCGCCATGAAATGACAGCACAATAATCATTATTTGGGTCAAGACTAGGAAAGGAAAGGATATGAAATAAATTTTTGGATGAAAATACTGAATGACAACCCGACCAGCAATGGCATTCCAAACCTCGTATAGCACGCAAGTGAGACTCATTGCCTCGATGAAGCCATTTGGTATTTCATTAACTTACCTAACTGAGTGAGACAATCCTCTTGCCCTCTTATTCACAGTCATCATTCGATTACACCTTGTAAGAAAACCAGACTGTGTGAGTGGCAGGCCGAACCGCTCACTCAACTAGGAACAACAACTCGCCGGTTGCTGCTGCGAATTTCCGTTACTTTACAATACCAACTTACCTGGTTTATGGACAACTTGTATTCATGCCCATCCATTAAGCAGACAGCTAAGTGTGACCAACCAGGTGAGCAGTACCCTGGATGTACTTATGAACTATAAAGTAGACTGGCGACCCCATCCCGAGGGATGATTATTTAAAAATTTAAAACTGAAGTAGAGATTACGCGAAACTTGAATATAAAGTAAATTGGAAATTCCATTTTTGTCAAATTTTTGATGTAACAGAATATTTTAATCTGTGGTAAATTCTAGCCACAAACTAAATTGTTACCGAAACTGGGGATAATTTGGGAAAGGTTCAATTTTACAATTCCGACTGGGATGCGGAATGATGTGTCAATTAGCCTTAGAATGAGCAGCCCTTTATACCACCCAATATCGTCGCTCGGCAGGAAAGGGATATGCTCATTACTTAAGGGATCGCACCATTCACCCTTGCCAGCAATGAATTGTAAAATTGTGTGTTGCACATGGTACACGAAAACCGTGCAACTTTTGATGTATCAAATGAAACATTGGGGAAAGTAAATAATTCGTTGAGTTCCGTATACCACCACAAATATCAGTCCACCCCCCGAAGTGCGAGTTGGGACATGCCGCAGGTGAACTGAATATTCGGGGATCCGGTACCGAAAAGCAATAAATTCCAAAACTAATCTGCGTGTGTATGACCCACCGTGTATTTGGTCAGATATGTATGCCCGAAAGCAAGATCGCTGCCATACGCGCACAAAACAGTTTCGTATTATTTTCACACTTTAAATCACTTTACACATTTAATTATTGAACACTTTTTTCACTAGAAAAATCACAATCGGCCGACTTCCGGCCACCCTAAAAACATAATCAAAATTAAATTGGAATTTTATTTCAAATTCCAATCTAATTAGGAAACAAAAAAAAACAGATTTTAAATTTGTATTTAAATTATTATTGGCTATACTGCCGAACCTTAATTTGGGCGCCATTTGTTAACTAGGGTGCGACTGTCGTAGACAGGACAACCTTAGCTACATTTATTGTTGCCACTATCCTTTTAACTGTACCCCGTAGGCGGCATTAACCCGCTAGCTCAGCGGTAAAGGTTAATTGGCCGTGGGGATGGGGATACAAAGATAGCGGCCTAGATTACCGCCGGAGGTAACAAAATAAGACGGGTATGGATGGGAGAGGGCATCGGGCCCTTAAATAATGAATTGGGCCATCAGCCCATTGCAGAGAAAGCCGGTCAGACGCTGACCGTGGTTGTATTTAAAAAGAACTATTCTAGCATGCTAAGGATTCAGAGGCCTCTCGGGCCTGAATCCTTAAGGGAATCCAAAAAAAAATGTTAAGCGTATAATTAGCAGTGGTATGCCACAGTGCTCGCTAGGAAGAGGAAAAGATCCAACTCGTGTCACCAATTTCCCTCCCAACAAACCCCGTGCCAACCCACTACTGTTATTTAGTTTGTTAGTCACACATATAAATATTACCTACCTTAAATCCTGTTGATACGCTTTCCTTTTTTATATTTATTATTTTTTTTTTTTTTTTATATCTGAAGCACACAACTTTATATTTTATATGTAAAAAAAAAATGAACACAATTATTTTCCTTGAGTATTTATAAGCAAACCAATTTTTTTTTTATTTATATTTCTAAATGAACACAATTATGTAACTTATAAAAAAAACTCATTTTTCTTCTACAACTTATTTTGCTTTTTCTTAATTAAATGTAATTATTTTTTTTCATTCACGCACAACACAACTTTTACTCAAAAAATTAAATTTCAGAAACCAAATTAAATCGCCTATAAAATAATTAAACGAAAAAAATTAAGTTTTTTTCTCTCATCAAAATAAAATTAAAAATTATATTTAAGGTTTACTGCTAAAAACGCAGTAATACGTCTTTACATAACGACCGTTCGACTAAAAACTCTTCACAGTCAAAATATAAATCCGCGTTCGTTTCTTTATCATCCAACGTTCACACCCTGGTCTATCTATCGATCGCCCGTCCACCAGAAAAAAAAACCAAAAACGCGGTTAATTTTTCTAATTTTTCATTAGTTGGTTGAGAGGGGGAAAAAAAGTGTTTTCGTAATTAAATTGAAAACCTCAACCAATTTACGAAATCAAATTACCGCGCAAAGTAAAGAAACATTTTTGCATACTCGGGTAATTTGGCACCACTCCGGATGCAGTCTTTCTTTTATTGCATCGGTTATGCCATTTACCTATGCACAAGTATATAAAAAAAATTACATTCCCATATGTGCACAAAAGACGTAATCCAATTACGTTCATGAACATATTTTTAGCTCATTTAACCTTGGTACATAAAAATTCTAACGTGAATGAATTATGTATGTCGGTTAAATGAAACCTAAGAGGAAATGTAACAACTTCAAAACATGACGGTCACGTTGAATTGGAAACAGGTGAAGATATCGTCTTCGAAGTCATGTTATTATGGGATAGATGGATTGGGATTGGTCGGTAACAGAATTAGATATAATTCCGTTACAATACCCTTAAAGCCAAATTTTCAAATCCTGATATAAATTGTGAAAAATAACCCTGAACTGGCACTATTCTAGCTTTCCCTGGAAATAGGGAAATTGGAAAATATTTCTATAGATAGCACTTTCATCCAAATTGTATTTTTCTCGACTATTCTTGGAACTGGTTTAGTTTAGGAATTATTTTTCCCTATACAAATTTTGTGAAACAAAAGTTTCAAAATCAACTTTCTTTCTTAGATGTTGACACCAAACTAATTTCATATGTAGGCCAAAAAATACAATTAATATAATAATAGAAGTGCTATGAAAATATTTTTCCCCAATATCAGAATAGAGTCACAGGAAGAAAACAATTTTTCTCCATGTTTTAAAAGATCCTAATCCCAAAAATGCAAAAACAAAAGTTTGTCCAGCCGTCTCAAAAACAAACGGTCATGCGATCGATATTGTTTGCGTCTTTGAACTTCCTTTTCCCTAATGCCTAAAATTTTACATATATAAGAATTGGACCAATCTAAAACAAAATAGAAAATTTCACCACCATTTTATTTTCATATTCGCAGTTTAGCTACAAATGTGTAACTCCATACATTTTATAATGCATTTTTAGCTGAAGATACGATAAAACTAACCTTTATTGCTAACATTTCATCAATCTGTGTTTATTTATTGTTAAACAAACTCACACAAAAAATATTAGAAAAATAATAATTCATCATGAAGCTGTTTCATGGAATAACTTGTCTGGTTAATTTTGGAGATCAGCAAAAATTTTATTTCACAGCAGGCTCGTATGTGATGAGTGTGTTGTATATCGATTTATTGGTTTTGAATCAGACCACAATGACGATACCACTTTAGTTCATAAATCGACTGCTTGCATACTAAAGCAATTTTTTCGATTATTATAGAAACTAAACTTGTCTTATCGTACAAAATGACTTGAATATTGCAGTAGATTTTGTTGAAGAGCCATAGTACTCAAAACTACCATTATGGTGCTAAATCCAGCTAAAATTTTCGTGAAAAATTACATACATTTAGCTGATTCACTATAGTTCTCAAAACTATCATTGGTGTCGTCCAAAAGCAGTTGTTTTATCATTCCGATATGATTATGTGGTATATCATCTGAAAAGTTATTAAATAAATCAACAATTTTGTTTTAATCGAATTATTTGATAAATCCACTGTTTTGGCGCCGGTGGCTAATTGTTGATCTATTGTAGAATATATAAAGATCAGTTTCAGGCTCTGATGGCATACACTTTTCTCATTCTGATATAATCATTAGGCCTATCGTTTTAAATGCTTTGAATGAACCAAAACTTTTGTTATCAGAATTTTTTTTCAGAAATCGACTCTTTTGTCCGCGTGGTACAGGAGTCGTTTGGCAGAAACTAAATACGTATTGCATATTATTAAAATGGTTTGAAAACTTAAAAATATCACAAATTTTTGAAATAAAAATTGTTTGAAATAACTTGCACCAGGCAACAATTTTGTTGCCAGCAATTTAGTTCATAAATTCACTAATTTATTGTTTGTAAAACCCATGTCCTTTGAAGTTAATCAGGTAACATAATATTTTCAAGAACAAATTTTCACAAAATCAATGAAAAAGTAGAATAATTTTTTGAAGAATTTTTAAATGAAAATTCTCTATTTTATTTTTTCGCGAGCTTCCTATAGTTGAAGTATAAATAAAGAAAAAAAAATTCGACCTATAGTTTTTTACAAATTTACCATTCGCTTTAACGCCGTACTAAAAAAAGTAGTATTTAAAAATCTCTGTATGTGGTCCCGTGTGGACTAAACGAATGTTGTTCCTCCACAGCCCAGACGGATTGGCTAAGCAGGATGGAACTTCGTTTGCGCTTTTTTGACAAATTGGGAATAGCAGCTTCTATAGACTTTCATTTTTTTGTAAATGTTTTGAAAAGTATATCAGTTATGAGAAAAACAAGTATGATAATCAAAGATTGATAATCAACTTTTCAACAAAACCGGTTCAGTGGCCCTATTCTGGCTTTCCCTGCGAATAGGAAACTGGAAAAAATATTTTCATAGCATTTTTGTCTAAATTGTATTTTTCTGGCCTACTGAAAGAATAAATTTAGTGCAACAATTTTTAAAACCAAGTGAATTGGGAAACTTTTGTTCCACAAAATTTTTATAGGGAAAAATATTTTCCCATTTAACTTTGTTTCGAAAATATTAGCACCAAACTTGTTCCCTCAGTAGGCCAGAAAAATACAATTTATACAAAAATGTTATGATCGGGATGTAACTTCATATATAAGGTTTTCCCATAAATTGGGAGATCTCAGCGATTATTTCCACCGGAAGTGGCAGGTTCGAAAGGAGTTTGTCGTTTTCTGCAAATAATCAAAAAATGCATAACATTTAATAAAAAATATATTTAAGACAAATAGATTGTAAATTGAATTACGTATTGATATTTTTTAAATTTTAAACGTAATGACGGGTTTTGATAAGAAAGAACTTTATTTCTCCAAAGTCGGCGTCTCTACAGTTCATGCGGATTAACTATACAGAATAAAACTACATACTTCAACTTCATCCAATAACTGGTAGAATTCAGTGCTCTTTAGATGAAAATTCAGAAAAATGCACTGACTTAATGGAAACAACTCCGAACTGACCACGCATAACAAGCTGCTGTTATATAAACAAATCCTTAAACCTATCTGAACATATGCTATTCAACTTGGGGACTGCGCAACGAAAACTACAATGAAGATCATTCAAACATTTCAAAACAAATTACCACGTAGCATTGTGAATGCTCCTTGGTACATTAGAAATGTCAATCTCCATTGAGATTTAAACGTGGAATACGTCAGCGATGAAATACAAAAATTTGCACGAACTCATGTTCTGCGACTGCAGCAGCATGACATTGAAGAGCTGCGGAACGTACTGGATCGCACCAATGAACCGAAGTGCCTAAAAAGAAACGAAGCCTTCAGAATTACTGCTTCTCTGAGCCGCTTAAATCAAAGGACTGGAAGAGCTGAGATGAACCGATAGGTTTCATATTATGAGTAGACTCATAAACTAGTAAAAGAATTACTCAAAAATTACTTTTAAATATAGTTGGACCATTTCTTTATTTGAAACCAAAATATTTTATTCTGGTGGTTAGTTTTTATGACCTTTACAAAACAAAAATCCGGAAAATATCAAATCGAAAATATTTTGGAACATAGAAAATGGCCAGTGAATGAAAGCTTATACTGTAACTATCCTTAATAACACTTATCCTTTCTTTCAATAAATAGGAACTATGTCACCAGTACTTGGCCTTACATATTCCTTGTATATTCAATTAACCAATCGATCAATACAGATTCAGATTAGTTTTTCAAAATTTAAGCGGATTTGACGAATTTTGACAAAAAATTTGGGTTTCCACAAAATTTCTGCCGCTGTACAGCCAGAACGAATTAACTGTTCGAGACCGGTTACCCAAATACAGCTTCCACAGGAGCTTTTTCGTTTAAGCAAATATTTTGAAGAGTATGTCGTTTACGAGAAAATCTACTACAAATTACAAAAATTTCGAGATTTATGCTGAAATGTGTTTCGAAAAAATCTGTTTTCAACAGAAATTTGGATTTTTGAAGCTGAGATGGGTTGATTTATCAAGGTGAATTTTCATATTAAAGTAGTTTTACAGTAATTGGCACTATTTTACAACTGAGTTTTGGTCTAAATCGATCACCGGAAATAACATATTCCATATAAGCTTTTTCGTTTTTACTAAATATTTTGAAAACTGTATCATCTATGAGAAAAACGATTTAAACTAGAAGATTGAAAATTATTTTTGAAACAATACCGGCTCAGATTATTTTTCAAAAAATTAAGCGGAAATGACGATTTTATACAAAAAACTGATTTTTCTATGGTAATCACAAATTTTTACCTCGACATTTTTGCTGATTTACCATTCTCTATATCGCCAAAGCCAATAAAGTAGTTTTTAAAAATATGTGTCTGACGCTATGCAGACTAATTGTTTGTGACTTCGATCCACCCCAGACCGATTTTCTTAAAAATCACTAGGATCTCCCAATCAACCGCGGAATGAAACTTCATACTTAAGCATTTTCCTTAAATTTCGAGATCCCAATGATTTTTAGCCAAACAAAAGTGGAATCCATGGGAAGTTACAAAAAAGCTCTTTCGCTTTTGGCAAATGTGTTGAAAGGCATATAACATTTACGAGAAATCGAATAAAAAAGAATTTTAAATTCACTTTCAAATAAAATTATTACTTTTTATTTTTTTAAATTTTACGGAAAATGAGGAGGTTTGATAAAAAAGTTGTATATTCTCAAAACTCGGCAACTCTACAGTCCAGGCTATTCTGAATAAAATTTTGACTGATTGACTATTCTGAATAAAATTTCATACTTAAATTTTTTCTAATTATTGGAACATTCTTGCGAAATTTATTACTCAGGCGTGTAGCAGAAATGGCACAGAAATAAAAAATTAAAAAAAATTTAAGTATTATTTTTCAACTAACAACATATGTTGGTTTTTTATGTAAGATTTTTGTATGTCGAGGTACGTCAAGTTTTGTAATTCGTGGTACAAAAATGTCGCCTATCGGCCACACCCACAGTATATTACCCTCCCATTTTTTTAATTATTTTCATACATTGCCTTTAAGTGTAGAATACGATTTTGTTAAAAGTGCCACTCTGAGACTGTGGACGGTAATGGTCCAGGCGAGTACCAACGAAACCGTTTTCACTTAAATACTGTTTAGACCCAAACAGAGAAAAATACTTATACAGACATATATTTCAGAACCCCAAAAATACCAGGCCCAATGATATGTTTTTTTCGTTTTTATAGCAAATAAAACGAGTTTACAATTAAAATAAAAATTTTTGACCCCGATAATAAAGTCACACTTACGCGGTGACGTTTATTGTAGTTTGGCCCCTATCGATATTTACATATCAAGAATTAATGAAGAGTCAAAACGCTGATCAGTGGAGTTGGGAATGCTAGAGGTCACAAAAAAATTGTCTTAAACTGAAACAATATTCGATTAATAGAGCAAGGTGTCATTTCTTTCAAATAATCACAATCTTTTCGTTTTTGTACCACAAAAGGTGATGCTGCTTATTGCCAAATTTGGTTAGTACCATTGGAGCCCCTTAAGTACATACCATCGGTAGAAATTTCAACAATTTACTGTTCAATTTATATTCCATACTTATAACTGATTTAATTTCGTTCAACCATATCATGATGACATATGACAAGGCAGAATACAACAACTATAAATAATACGGATCATTTCGGATCGTTTTAAAATGCAACATGAGAATCTTCACTTAAACCATTTAAAGAACAAACCAACGTAGAAAAGAAAGAAATAATAATTCTGTTTAAAGGAAATATAAATAACGTTACAGAATTTCTATTTGCTGTTCTTATCAGTATGCGCAAGATGAATATGGATTTTATGATTTATGTTATTCTTTTATGGATTTTAGAATACATATATGTTTGTTACATACGTAATCTGATCGAGAATGTTTTGAGAAATGTGAATTTTATAAAATTGTAGTTTTATAATATGTGTATAGCATACAATCGATAGTCTTACACACGCAGCCATATATTGTTATGTCTAATATAGATTTTTTGTTATATGCTTACAGTAGTTTGATTATAATAATACGGTTCTGTAATGTATATTCAAATAATATAAGCAACTACCGTGATCGAAAACACGAAATGATTTGACCGTTTGGCCAACGTTGTAAATAAACGTTATGTTCTTAAAAAAAAATTAATATCGAATAAAACATATGAAATATTAATTATATTTCATACATCGCCCAAGGACAATGTTTCGAAAATATGCATAAATAAAGGATCTCAATTATTCGAACAAAAATATTTAAAATTATATATCATTCACCTGCTTATATATCCATATTCTTAATAACTTACTTTTACGTTATACCGACCAAATACATATCACCATCCTCAAGGCGGTATTATATGAAGCTCAAGACAAAAACAAAAACAAAAATGTTCTTACATTTATTTACTTTTGAATACTGTACAAGAAAATTCGGTGTGGAGAAAAAATTATCGCTGTTTTGAATCTACAATTACACAAACTGATTTTAATCTTGGCCAACAAACATAAAAAAAAACATTTCTTCTTTAACTTTACTTTTACTTTGCGATTGATATCGCGACCAAAAATTCGAGTGTAATAATTTCAATTGATAAGAAAATTTCATTTAGTGATAAAAATAAAAAAGTTTTTATAATTTTTTTTTTGTTTCGATTACCAGTCATGGAGGAACTTGATATTTTATATTAAAAAAAAACACCTTGAAGAAATTAAAATAAATTTGGTTTTCGTGTGTGAAGTTCTTTTTGTTGTTGTTCTTTTCTGAATGCATTCGTTTTCTTATATATTGCTCATAGGTGTTAATAATGGCGATAATTATGGAACAATTGGCGGTAGCATATTTTGTTGAAATGGAATGGAAATTATGAGTTAATTTTTAATTCGATATAACGATATTACTTTTTCGGTTGTTAATAAAGCCACTGTCTTTATTCAAACAGGATTTTGATGATATGGAATTAGACCTACCAATTTATTTTCGAATCTGCAAGATGCTTTCGAAAAATATTCTCTGGCAGATCAGTATTTATTTATTTGCTTATTTATTTGTATTGGAAAAAGTCTACAAATTTGACTTGAAACGTACTAATTTAAGAATATAAAATATAAAATAAAATAAATCCGCATTGGATTTGAAATATAAAAGTAAAGTAACAAGGAAGAAATCACTGAGAGGCAAAAAATTGCCTTAATCTACTTTTAAAATTATCTTTAGTTGAACAAAAATCAAATAAATAGTTAATTATATTAAAACGTTTCCACATCATCTTCACTGGTTCATTATCGCCATAGTTGGTTCTGTGTCTATCTAAGTGGAGGAAGGCAGGATCTCTTACTTGCCTACCAGCAACCATTATTTTAATTAACTTTAGCACATCCAGTGCGTCGATTAGACCAAGTAGAAGATTACCAATAAATGTACTTTTTAGCAATTCGCGTCTATTTTCAAGAGTTGTCAAGTTGTATAAACCCATCTGTCTTTCCAGGTCAAGTAGCGTATAAACTTCTTTTGCATTTTCTCAATACTTTGGATATGAGCTTCGTAGATCGGACAAAACACATTTACAGCATATTCCAGCTGGGATCGAACGTAGGTACAATACAGGATCTTAATTGTTTCCACGTCAAAATTAACACCCGTCCAACGTTTGGCAAAACTGAAAGTTACCTCTAGGTCTTAAGTCTCAAGTACTATACATCATTTATCTTGTAGCCTTGTGTATAACAGGGTTGGTGAAATAATAGAGATTTGCACTTTTCAATATTGAGACTCGCCCCATAACGCTAGATTGTCAATATCTTCCTGCAGTTTATTGGCATCGTCGACTGACTCGATGGCTTTGTAGATTTTGAGGTCGTCTGCGAACATCAGGATATTGGAATGCTTTATCACTTCGGTAATATCATTTATGAAGATTGTGAAAATTCATGGGCCAACGTGAGAGCCTTGTGGTACACCAGAGGTTGCCTGTATTCTATATTTGACGTTTTATCTTCTATTTCAATATATTGGATTCGATTACTCAAATAAGATTTGAACCAGGCAACAAACTGGCTGGAAAATCCGAACTTGAAAATGTGTTCCAAAATTTTACAATGGCTGATGGAGGCAAAAGCTTTTGCAAAGTCGGTGTATGTTACGTCAACTTGTTTGTGCTTCTCAATTTTTTTAATAGAATAGCTAGTAAATTCTATAAGATTTGTAGATACTGATCTTTTAGGCATAAAACCATGTTGTAATTGTGATAAATACCGTAGAAGCACTGCTTTGATTGAGTTGCATATTAATAGTTCAAATATCTTAGGTATATCAGATATACATAGATGTAATACCTCTGTAGCAAGAAACATCATTTCTAGATCCAGTTTTGAAAATAGGTGTCACTCTGGTTATTTTCCACTTTTGTGGAAAAGTTGCCAATTTTAATGACTGATTGAACAAAATTCTTAGAGAGATTGCCAAATTTTTAGAATTTTTAAAAAATGAAGCAGGAATACCATCAGGACCACATCCTACTCCGAATCCTACCAGTGCTCGCTGGATGTCTTCTGGCTTGATGTGTGGAGTAAATATGAATGTACTATATTCACTACAGGTGGAATCTTTATAATTATCAATGTCAAAGGCTGGGTGACCATCAATTTCGCGTCTTGTTTTAAAAAAATTCCAAAAGTGTCTGGGATCGCCTTTTATTTTATCCTTTAGATTGCGAATATAGCTTCTGTATCTCAGTTCAAAATAAGATTCAAAATTTTGGTTAGAAGTAATAAATTTCTGTTTACTATCCTGGGAACACACTTTGAGGTTTTCTTTATAAGCCTTTTCTTTATTGTGTTTAACACTGACAAGTTTTTTGTCTTACCATGAAGGATATTTGTTCGGTTTGCTCATAGACACGGAAACGAATAAATCGATTCCTTTTAATAGATGTGTGTAAAATTTTTCCACGTTTACATCTATGTAATTGCATTGCAATTTATTTGCTCAAAATATTGTCGTACTGTTTTATTATTGATGACAATTTTAACACATAATTGCTCGATCGATGAGTTCGTTAAATCTATACCAATTCATTAGGTAGTGATGTATCGATAGCTATGAGTACTCCGCCACTGGATTATTTTATGCTTGTTTGTGTTGAGCGATCACATCTATAAACCACATATTGACTAGGGAAGAATTCCGAACTCAAAATTTTATCGTTGAATGATGTTTCGCAGATGATATAAACCGGAAAGAGTGTTTTTAAAAGAAAATTATGAAATTGAGCAGCCTTTGAAGACATTTTATTTACATTTTGAAAGTAAAATGTCTGTTTAATAGTTTTTTGAGGATGTGAGAAGGTTTGGGTGCCATGATTACATTTCGAATTTGTGGCACTATTTTTCCCAGCAATAAAGTTAGCTAATGGATTTGGTGGCGTGTATGAGCTGGCCGAAAAAACGCCTTTCTTTGACCCCAAACAAATTCTTTGACTAACAGTCTTGCTGGCTACACAGTAGAGTTGATCGTGCTTTGAAAAACTTTACGTGGAATATTGATTTTATATGTTACGTAATCATAGTTCATTCCAAAGCTTGCTTTCGGCAACATGCGTTGAACAAACAGATCGTCAGTATTCGCGATCTTTGTCACTAGTTTGCGAAACTGTTGATCCGGCACTGAATTATGTATTCGGCTAACGAAAAGCCACTTTCTGGGTTGTGCCACTTGGATCGAGAACTCATCCATTAATTCAACGTCATTGGCAGTTATTTTAATATTAGAGACAGGTATAGTCGATTGTGATGCTCCAGGTAGATTATTATTTCGTGTTGGCTTTAATTGATCTATAATTTGTTGGTTTTGGATTGCGGACGGTTATGTTAGTGATGATATCGTATGGTTATTGTTCACAATACTTGGTGTTTCGGTCTGGCTTGAGGGTTCGGACATGGATCTTGTGGCCCGACTTTCTTCTGGTTGAACAGTAGCTTGGGACAAGGCATGAACCACTGTTGTTAATGACTCTTCTAATTGATTCATTCTTTTTAGAACATTATCGATTATGGTCTCCTCTGATTTCTCAATTTTTTTGATTGATTTATCGATTTTGCATAGGATGTTATTCAATCCGTTTTTACATTTACTACAGAACCACCGCAAACCAGGCACATCACTCTCTCTCTCTCTAGCATTTACATCCCATGAAGGGATTTTGCCGCCCGCACTATGGTCCTCCATCCTTCTCGGTCCATCGCTCTCGTCCTCCAATTTCGACATCCTAATACGAGTAGGTCTTGTTCGACGTCGTCATGCCAGCGCAGTCGGGGTCTTCCTCTACGACGTACTCCGGCTGGTTGTTGATGGAACACTTTGTAAATCATTCGTTGTTGTGGAGACCTTGCAACGTGGCCGAGCCATCTCACTCGATTAGATTTGATGAAGCCCATAATATCGCTACCTCCGAGAAGTTGCTTTATTTTGTGGTTCATGCGAATACGGTATTCGTTGTTCTCAACTTTAATTGGACCAAAGATTGAACGAATGACCTTCCTTTCGAAAGTTGATAACAATCTACAATCGTTAGTGGTCATGGTCCAGCACTCGCTTCCGAAAGCCAGCACAGGTCTTATGAGTGCTTTATAAAGTGCGAGCTTGCACGACTGCGATAGATGTTTCGATCGCAATAATCTTGATTTGGCGTAGAAAACTCGTTGTCCGGCAGCGATTCGGGCTTTTATTTCTATAACTGACCCGAGGTATTTAAAGTTTTCGACGCTATCAAAGTTGTGGTCGCCAATTCCGAGATTTGCCGTAGAGATGTTCCTAGGTGTTACTAAATATTTGGTTTTACTGCTGTTCACCTCCAAACCAAGTTTTCTTGCGCAGCGATCGAGCGGTATGAAACTGTCTTTGATATCGCTAGGTCTTCGGCCAAGAAGCACGATATCATCTGCATATCCAAGAATTTGGCCTGACTTATTAAATATACAGCGCGAGGTTTCGATGTTGCTTTTCCTCACTACGTACTCAAGCGCAAGATTGAACAGCAAATGCGCGAGTGCATCACCCTGTCGAACACCAGATGTTATTTCAAAGGAGTCTGACACAGATCCTTCAATTACGATTCTACATACAGATCCGGATGTTGTTAATTTACACAGAGAAACGAGTTTCTCTGGGATTCCCAGGCATATGAGCGCGGCCCATAGGTTGTCGCGGTTTATACTGTCATATGCCTGTCTGAAGTTTATATATAGCTGATGTATGGTTATGTTGTACTCCCAACATTTTTCCAAGATCATCCTCATGGTGAAACACTGGTCAGTGGTCGATCGGTTGGGACGAAAACCACACTGATAGTCGCCAATGATGTTTTCGGCGAAAGGGATGAGTCTGGCAAGTACAACATTAGCCAACACTTTGTAAGCAGTGTTCAATAGAGCTTTGCCGCGAAAGTTTTCACATTTAAGACGGTCGCCTTTTTTATGCAACGGACATATGAGCGCGGTCTTCCAATTCTCCGGCAACTCTTCTTGGTCCCAGAGTCCCAGATACAAACGACGAGATTGTATAAACTTGTTGCAAGAGTAGCGCCTCCGAGTTTAATTAATTCTGCGGGGATTCCATCGAGACCAGGTGCCTTTCCGTTTTTCAATCGACTAATAGCTGCGTCTACTTCCTCTACTGTGAGATATTCGACAAAGACCTCTTCACCTGGCGGAGCTATTGCTCTAATGGGGGTAACTTCATCATTCCGATTTAGCAGATTTTTAAAGTAGGTTTGCCATACTGAGAGAACATCAGCGACGTTTGTTCTCAGCTCTCCATTCCCGTCTTTGATGGCTGTACTTCTTGGGTGGAAATCTTTAGTGAGATTCCTGGCGTTAGCAAAACAGTCCCTTGAGTTTCCTAGTTCCGCTTGGAAGCTGATTTGAATTTCAATCATTGGATTTATAAAATTAGTAGAATTGGTAAACTTTCCAAACCCGAACATCCAAGATCTAATGGAAATATGAGTTTTTAACGAATTTTCGCAATAAATCGTTACGTAGAGTTTACCAAACGAGAACAACTAGTGATAAATCTTCAATGACAGTTGACGAAATGATTACGATCGTTGCATTTAAAAAAATTAGTAGTATTCGTACATTTTCCAAACCCCCATCCGAATCTGACAGAAATATAAGATTTTTAATGACTTTTCGCAATAAATCGTTACGAAGGGGTCAATGAAAATTGACCAAACGATTCCGATTGTTGCATGTATAAAATTAGTAGTATTGGTAAATTTTAAAGACCCCAAAATTCAGAATCTGATGGAGATATGAGTGTTTAACGAATTATCGCAATAAATCATTGATTTTGTAAATTCCAGTTTTAATAGGAATATTTTACTTCTTTTTTAATATTTTGAACGACATAGATACATACGAGTATTATAATAGCATATGAAAAAACATGACAAAACAAAATTATTTTTAATTAAATTTCAAAAAATATTTGTTCACCTTAGTTTTTTAATTTTACCAGAAAGTCCAGTTTTGATTAAAAATACTGTACTCTAATAAAATTAGTTATCTCAACAGCCCAGATATCGCGATTTGCTGGATGTGGTAGCTTCCGATTTTGATTATTTTGACTTTACAAGACAGTTTTAATAAAAATCTAGTAAGTTCTATATTTCACTACAGGAATCAAATATGGTATATTCGAAATGAATGTACGTTCGAGGTAAAGACAATTCTGTTGTTGCCCACAACATGTACATCTTTCCACGTCGGGCTACGGCTGGTCCATGATAAGCAGAGTTCAAATAAGCTCGTAATGAATTACATTAAACGAGCGAAGGCAAACAATACATTTTTCTAATAATATTTAGCTACTGTATTTTAAAGAACCAATTCAGTAAACACTATGACCAGAATACTCCTAATAATGATACAAAAAATTGAAACACACCCAAATATATTGTGAAGCATGCGCTTAATCAAGAATTTAATCGTTCAATTTGATCGAATCGAAATGAGTGTACAAAAATTTATTAAAAAAAACCTATTTCAATAATTAAATTGTTGTAATTTCAAGAATAACAAAATCTATTCTTTATAATTTATGATTTATTAATTTAATCCGAAAATAAGAAATAATATGAAACACGTATTAAGATTTATGATTATTTCGACAATAAATGAAATGTACGAGCGCGCGGGTCTAAGAGAACACGTTTTTTTTTGTATTTTTATTAACAATTAACCTTTTTAATTTCTTTTTGTAACGAAATCTTAATCCGTCAAACTTTTATAACCTTTTTGTTGTTGCTGTGGCATTTACATATTTTATACATAATAATAACAATAATAATAAATTTTAAAATAGTTACGAATAAAAGTTTTACTATTTTTGCCATAAATTATACGATTAACGGTTATAACTGGGTGAAATAAAAATATATGAAACTGTTTTTCTTAATGCACGGTAGTTAACTTACAGGTATGCAGAAAAATATTTTTGTGTTGGTGCTAAATAATTTTAACATACAAAAGGATAAATTACAAGTGAGTTTACTGCTTCCGAGTATAATAGGCTTACAGTTTATATAATGCAAAGTTTTATTAGTAAAACATTTACTAACTTTGCACGGTTTTCGCACAATCCACTTAGCAATTTTAATTTTTTAGTGGGAACTAAGATCTTTATGAACTGCTTGCTAATTTATCATTATATGAATTAGGTACATATGGCTTATATTAATTAAACGTTAATTCTATACAAATTGTGCCCATTAAAATGTTTAACCAAAAAAAAATACAACTAATAATTTTGACATATTCAATAATCAGTATTAATTTTAAAATCATTTAATTAAATTTAATTTCGAATCACCTTAATAATGATGTAATAACATTTAAATATTATTTTTAACCTAAAATATTTGTTACTATTGCTAGCTATTCGATAATAATAATTTCTTTTAAAACTTAAATAAAATGAAAACATGTCAAAGTAAACAGAAGTCCAAATAAACCCAATTGTTAAATTCTTATGAATTCTTATAAGAATATTGATTACAACTCAGAAGAGAGAGTTTCTGTAGTGCATCTCATTGATATAATAATATAGAAAATAAATCGGGAAAATGGTCGGAAAATTCCACTACGTGGAAATGATAGCCTTATGATAACAGCCAGGTGCCTTTCCCAAACGGAGAGTAGGTCTATCATTTTTCATTCCCGTAAGTCAAATCAATTTTATTGGTTTGAGTAGTTTTGATTTAGATAAATTCTATATATCGCAGAGTTTGTCGGAAAATTATACTATGTGGAAATATTGCCCTTAAATTGATACAAGCAACAATGTCAAGCGTTATTTTTAAAAGGAGAGAATAATACGGAGTGAAGTTTTTAACAAAACAACAAAATTAACAAAAATCGAATTTGTTAAATTAACGAAAATAAACAGTATAAGTAGGTAAAAGCAATGTTAACAATGGAAACCTGACAACAGACGAATTTCATTAAAACTATTATTAAATGTTAATTTTGATTGAAATAAAAAAACTAAAATTACAATTTAATAATATTTACAGGAGACAAAACATTTTATTATATTTTTTTTGTGCTCTTTGAAATAAAATTGCCCTCATCGAAAAACTACGAGATTTTCTCATTTATGAATGCGTTGGAAAATCAAACCGCATATAGAATATTTTTGCGGTTTTTGGGTTTCAGAGTATTAATTATTAATACACTGCCAGTCAAAAGATTCAAAGCTTTGTTACTACACCATATTCAGCTACACGCAATACCACTGAAGTTGCCAGTCTGGTGGGTGGTTCATCTATAGTACGGCTGATGGAAGTAAAAACACCTTTATGGAATTGAACAATCTTTTTTTAAAAAGAGGCATGATAACAAGATCATCTATAAAACCATCTACCACAAGTTCGGTTAAACGATAATTTTCAACTTCAATGTTGAATATGGAACAAGAAGTGGTATCGGGTCAACGATAAATAAACTCCCAGAAATACACAGTACTGACACAAGCCTTAAAGAGAGAACTAAACGCAATGTTCTATTGACACAAAAAGGCATTGATCAGCTATATTACAGTGAAACGGAAAAGGGATATTCCAAAAACAGAAAAGCTACTGATAAGTAAGAAATCGAACTTCGAAAAATATAAACTACCGCTAAACAACCGATTTGAAACGTTTATCGAAAAGGATGCGGAAGAGAGGCAAATTGTAAATGCTAATACTCATGAACAGGCAAATCGAAACTACAAGCCACCTCCAATCTACTTACAAAAACTCAAATGTGGTGCAAAAACTCAAATCAAGCGTGCGAAAATAATTACGAATGAGAAAATACCATAGTTTTTTAAAGTCTTGTGGCATCATTTAATGTATGCTACACCAGATACTAGCCACTACTCGGTAGTATCTCTGTGATCTGGCCAATAATTAATGTACTGAAACCTAAAAACCGCCAAAATATTCTATTTGCGATTCGATTTTCCAACACATTAATAAATGGAAAAATCTCGTAGTTTTTCGATGAGATCAATTTTATTTCAAAGAACACTTCTGAAGTTGACATTTGATATACGTATATGCAACACGATTTCATTGCTGCTTGGCATTATACATATACCTAACAGAATCTTTTGTATTGCACACTACAATTATTTTATCTACTGTTTTATGTTTGGTTAAACATTTAGGGGCTAGTTTTGGGTTCATGTTACACGCTGTGTAAAAAACTATGTTATTTTAAATGTCGCGTTAAATTGTTGCGTTGAGTACGTGACATTTTAACGTAAAATGTTGTACAGAAAAACCTCGATTTACGGAGCTAATTGGGGAGCCCGTTAAATCCGATTGTCCGTTAAATCCGAATGTTTTTAAATTTAATCTATTCGATCGAATTGTATCTGGGACGGAACTCAGGCATTTCTTAGCCGATTATGTTTGGATCGGGTATGTTGGATGGAAATGGGATTCTTAAATAATGTTGGGAAGTTCCTGAATATGGCCACTTGGGACGGAACTCATTCAATTCTTATCCGATTGTGATGGGATTGGGTAAGCTGAATGCAAATGGGATTCTTAGATGATTTTTTGGAAGATGTTCTGAAATTAGGCACCTGGGACGGAACTCAATCAATTCTTAACCTAGTATGATGGGATTGGGTATATTGAATGTAAATTGGATTCTTATTTGATTTTTGGAACATGTGCAGGGATATATATGGCCACCTGTGGCACTATTCTGGCTTTCCCTGGGAATAGGGAATTGGGAAAAATATTTTCATAGCATTTTGGTCTAAATTATGTTTTTCTGGCCTACTGTTGGAATTAGCTTGGCATAAATATTTTTGAAACAAAGATATATTGGGAATTTTATTTCCCTATAAAAGTTTTGTGTAACAAATGTTTCCCAATCAACTTTGTTTCGAAAATATTTACACCAAGCTAATTCCAACAGTAGGCCAGAAAAACATAATTTAGACCAAAATGCTATGAAAATATTTTTCCCAATTCCCTATTCCCAGGGAAAACCAGAATAGTGCCACTGGGACAGAATTAGATCAATTCTTTATCAATTATGATGGGATTGTGTATGCTGGATGGAAATGGGATTCTTAAATGTTTTTGCGAAGGAATCCTGGAATATGGCCACCTGAGACGGAACTCCTTTAATTCTTAACATGATGGGATTTGGTATGTTGGATTTAAATGTGATTAGTAAAAAAATACGAGAAAGACCTTATATTTTCCAAACATTTGCAGTTCAGGTGGAGCTTAAACCCTGCTGTTTTTTTTGTTAATTTAAAAATTTGATTTTTGTTAATTTTGTTGTTTTGTTAAAAACTTCACACACGTAGAATATTTAATTATTATTTTTCATTCTGTAAAATCGATTTTATTGGTTTGCGTAGTTTTTAGCTAGATACATTTTGGATATCGTAGAGTTTGTCGGAGAGTTCCACTTTGATTAAATGTCTGCTTTAGGTTAACACAAGCAAACGAATCAAGAGCCATTACCAAAAGAAGAAGAGGTGTATATATTTTCGGTCGTAAATCAAATCACAATGTAAATTTAGATAAATGCTGGATATCGCAGTTTGTTGGAAAATTTCACTATGTGGAAATACTAGCCATACAATTACACTCATTATTTGGCTAATTCTATGGCTCTTGGGAATGTGGAAGGTGGAAGTGGAATTTTCAAAAATATGAATGTATCTAATTTATCTTAAATGCCTTTTGCAAATCGCTTTGGACCTTTTGATTGTGTCAACCTAAGGCTAACATTTCCAGATAATAGAGTTTTCACAAATTATAAAATACTAGCTGACCTGTGACTGAATAATCAGTCACGTAAACACATTTTATTGAATTTTTGG
This sequence comes from Nephrotoma appendiculata, assembly GCA_947310385.1. NCBI lineage: Eukaryota > Metazoa > Arthropoda > Insecta > Diptera > Tipulidae > Nephrotoma > Nephrotoma appendiculata. The sequence continues at coordinate 172,098,979 of OX371225.1, forward strand.
TTAAGAAATGGTTTAGAAGATTTGTTAACATGTATATTTGATGCATTTTTATCAAAAATGTAAATTCATTAACGCGGATCCCATGAGGCCACTCCATTAATACGGAGTAATCCAATACTCGCTAATTCAAATTCTCCCTCTGTGATAGACGGGTCCGTGCAGTGAAAAGAAGTACGGTTCACCAGGGCGCTGCTCTTCGAGCTCCATTCTGGTGCTGCCCATGGAGAGGGCGGAGTTAAGCTTCCGGATGTTAGTCTTATAGAACCGCGAGGGGGAGTTAGTTCCGAGAATCAGATGATTGAGGTAGGGGAGATTGTGCAGTGCGGGGAGGGACACCTTTCCTTTACCACAGCATCGAGTGAAGCCGAGACTAAGCCCCTCCTTCTCTGCCCGGAAAAATAGCGCGTCAAAGAACTCGCAAGCTACTTCCATCGAACCTAAATAGTGGATATAAATTTCCCGAGAGCACTTTGGGATGATGCCGTGCGCTTCTCATTGCCCGCCAGGTTTAAACCTTCGAGTGCACTCACAGGAACAAAAAGGCTCCTAAAAAGAAAAAAAATTGGCGAATTTTCAAAAGTAAAAACAAAATGGCGAAAAACTTATATTAAAATCGAATTGATCTTGCTCCGCCTCTTCGTCTGGAACCTAATCCTCAAATGTGAGGAAGGCGTCTGCTGGAAATTCACTTGGAATATTGAGCGCGTCTTGAGAGATCCATGGAAGGGTGGCTCCTAATGGCCCTGGGACCGGGTTGGCGTCTTGGGAGATCCATGGGGTGGTGTCACGTGATAATGATGAGACTGGTTCATGGCTTGAATTTGTGGATTGTGAATTTCGATTTTGATCGTATATTTTTCGTTTTCGAGGGGGTCTTGATTTCCAAGGCATTTTGAAGAAAAATGAAAAGAGTTTTGTTCAAGACTCGTTGAGGTGAGAAATGGTAATGACTTACTCGCTGGACCGCTTGTTCAAAGTGGTTTGATTCATACTCGAGGCTTGACTTGATTATTAACGTCTTTATATTTTGAATTTCTTTGACATTTCAGTATTAAAATCAGCAAAATAAAAATATTTTGATTTTTATTCTATTTAGTATGGATTTGAAAATCGTTATTTTTGTCTTTTTTTACTTTAAAAAGTTAGTAGCTTGCTTTTTTAAAACAATTTCAATCCAGTTTTATTTGTATCCGCAACTTTAAATTTGAATCGCTCGCCAACAATTTAACAACTTTTAATTTAAATCGCGCGTCAACCATTAAGCAACTTTGAAATTGAATCGCGCGAAAACTATTTTGAACTTTGAATCTAACTCGCGTGCAAACTGTTTTGCAATTTTTGATTTGAATCGCGCACCACCAATTTGAACAAAAAAATTTCTTTTCAGTCGTCCCATAAAATTCTCTAATGTGGCAAGATTTCACGCGCACAAAATCTTGGAAATTTTCTGAAACCACCTGAGGTACCCGTTTCGAGTACTTTCCGGTGGAATTTTTCCAATTTTTCCGATTTTTTTACCCTACGCACAGCGCAATATTTATGTAAACCTACCCTGAAATAATCTAACGGATTGGATCATATTTAGGGGTCATTTAGGGTTGAATATGAAAAAATTAAGAGTTTAATATAATAGATAGATAGAAGATAGATAGAAGCTGACCTGTGGCTGAATAATCAGGCACGTGAATACATTTTATTGAATTTTTGGTTAAGAAATAATTAAAAAGATTTTTTAAGATGTAAATTTGTCAAAAATAAAGTAAATTCATACACGCAGAGAAATAATTGGTCATATTAACCAAAAAAGTAAGATAACTTTACCAAAAAATTGTTACAAACTCAACTTACTTATTGATTGGTAAATATTATAAATGTTAAATAGTAAAATTAACATAGAGAATAGTAAAATAATTTTAAATTTTTTTTTTTAGTTTACTATTGTGTAAGTAAATTCAACCAATATATATGTAGATTTTACTACAGTACAAAGTAAAATATGAATAGCATTTTGGTAAAATTAACCGAACGATTAAGTAAAACCAACAATCTTCTAAAGTAAATAAAACCCACGCTATAAAAATAATAGGGTAAAGTCTACAACAAATATAAATAAATTTAACTTAAAATCTCTATTAAAATTGAGCCTACGTTACTCAAAGTAAACTTCACAAATTTTGAAATGTGAAATGGGGTCGTTTGTGTGATAACAAAATATTTGTTATCACGTCGAGATGAGGTCTCATCTTTTCAAAACAGATGAGATAAACATTTTGAATCTTTTTAATAAAAAGATTTGATATCCTCATCAGATTAGGTAGTTATCAAACTACGAAAATAATGTTCATACATAATGAATTTGAATGAAGTAAAGATCAATTGACCTAGCGAATTATACTGAAAATGCAATAATAAATGTTACCTATCGTCGATGTAAATTTAACACACCAATTTGTAAACTTTACATTGCAAGAGAAAGTTTTTGTTAAAATATTTATTTTACATTGTAGATTAGTAAAATTAGCATGTCTCTCGGTTAATTTTACAAATCTATTAGTATTTTTCAAAAAATAATTTATTTTACGAAAATTATTATTTTACTTTATCAATTTAGTTAAATTAACATAGCATATGTTAACTTATGTTATAAAGAGTAGGATAAATTAACTACAAAATAGGTTGATTTTATAATTTTATGTTTACTTATCGATTTGCGAAATATTTTTCGCTGCGTGTATACGCGGTTAATTTTTAAATCTTAAATAGATAGAGTGTCATGACAACATTGTATTTTTACACTCACAACTATTAACACCAAAATGTATGTAAAAATGTATTTTATGTACTCTGTTTTGTTTAATTGAGAGTCAGATACAAATTTTCTACTGATTTTGTCATCACAGTGGTTTAACAAAAACATCGGCAATTTTAATAAATTTTGTCATTGTCACGGTTTAATGCGCATGATCATAGATTCAATATAAACATATTTTGTCATGGCATTCTGGCGTCGTGGCAAAATTTTGCTGAAAACACCTGAGGTGCCCGTTTCAGGTACTTCCCGGTGGAATTTTTCCGATTTTTCTAGCAAAGGCACACCGTTATATTTATGTCGACCTACCCTGAAAAATTTAAACGGATCGGATCATGTTTAGGGGTCATTTTAGGGTTGAGTATGAAAAGCGTATTAATATAATAGACTAGCTGACCTGTGACTGAATAATCAGCCACGTGAATACATTTTATTCAATTTTTGGTTAAGAAATGATGAAGGAGATTTTTAGGATGTAAATTTGATGATTGTTTATCAAAAATGAAGTAAATTCATATACGCGGTTAATTTTTGTCTTAAACTGCAAGCACGCGCTCAAACACACACAATATGATTTACGTGCCAACTCAAATATTCATATCTCAAACGGGAAACGCGCGCTCGAAATCACATGATCATTTACGCGCCCAAACCAAACATTCAAATCTCAAACAGGAAGCGCTCGCTTAGGATCACATGATCACTTACGCGCCCAAACCAAATAATCTAATCTCAAACAGGAAGCGCGGGCTCTCGGGATCACATGATCACTTACGCGCCCAAAACAATTATTCAAATCTCAACTTCGGCTGGACACATTTTCATTATTCACTGCAGCAGTTGTTTTACGAAATGCATTAAACTGTTTTTCGTTTAGAAGTTGAATTCGTAATTCAGCTTCTTGGGCTTCTCGAACTGTATCAAAGACTTGCACTTCTACGGGACTTTTTGATGGAGTTGGTAAGCCGATCATAGCTCAAGAAAGTCCGTGCTGTATAAGAATTATGTTGATATCGTGGAGCATACTTTATCCAGAAATCAAGAGGTTTTAAAGTTTGACAAAAGCAACAAATATAAGCGAGACTCTCGAAGCTGTCTTAGCATTCGAAAGACTGCTGTTTCTGTTAAGCAGTGATCCCATTCATCATCGTTTACCAGACCCCGTGCAACTGTAACTCCTCTGAAGGTTTTGTAAATAAAACCATTGAATGTTCGTACAAATTCAAAGCTGGTTAAACCTCGAATATGTAGCAAAAGCAGCCGCAGGAAGAAATTCTCCTCTTCTCTCAAACTTACTATATACATTTGTGCAACAACCTTCTCTCCACCTCTTTGACGAAGTTGCCATTTACCGCATACGTAAACGTAATGGTGGGAAATGTCAGTATATAGGAAATAACGTGCGTTTTGTTCATTGAAGTTGAGCTGAAGTTTGTGCTGTTAGCAGCGTTTCATCGTCATTACCTGCTTCGAATGTAATTATTTGTTGATTCGGTAGGTGGACAGAAAGACTCATCACGGCATAACTATGCATTTTCGACTCGACAAAAAATAATTTGATACCTCGATTTTCAACAAAGTAGCTGACATCTGGAGAACAAAATATAAACATAGTTTGCTATGAAGCAAGTGGGATTAGAACTGCCATAACAATGAATTTGACAATTCTCGTCCCCCTTGTAGACGTAGAAACCAACGCTATCCACATTCGATGAAAATCACCAATAATAAATTCAGGGTTTTAATAAAGCAAACTCCTGAGTCATGACAAACTCACATAGTGTCAAATCTTGGAAATGTTTTGAAACCACCTGAGGTACCCGTTTCAGGTACGTCTCGGTGATTTGACGAACTTTTATCAAATATAAAGTAAATTCATATATGCGATTAATTTTTCAATCTTAAATAGATAAAGTGTCATGACAAAATTGTATTTTTACACTCACAACTATTAACACCAAAATGTATGTAAAATCATTTTCATTCATCTCTGTTTTGTTTAATTGAGATTCATTTACAAATTTTCTACTCATTTTGTCATCACAGTGTGTCATCACAAAAACATCGGCAATTTTAATAAATTTTGTCATTGTCACGGTGTAATGCGCATGATCATAGATGCAATGGGCGCTTTCAGGTCCCCTATCATGATTAGTAAAATCATCGCCAATATGATTTGAAAAATTCATAGTGCTAAACATTTTCATAGCGTTGGCCGCGATTTTACTCAACATGTTCCCAACTGTTGGGTGCCCTGAAAGCGCCCAATATATACATATTTTTTCATGGCATTCTGGCGTTGTGACAAAATTTTGCTGAAAACACCTGAGGTACCCGTTTGAGGTACTTCCCGGTGGAATTTTTCCGATTTTTCTAGCAAAGGCACACCGCTATATTTATGTTGACCTACCTTGAAAAATTTAAACGGATCGGATCATGTTTAGGGGTCATTTTTGCGTTGAGTTTGAAAAAATTAAGCGTATTAATATAATAGATATAATAGATATTGTTTTCGAGAACGATAAAAGTAACCTCTCCATTTTTTAGAAAATGGCTTTTGACTCATTTGCTGTTGTCAACCTCAGGTGAACATTTCTATATAGTGGAATTTTGTGACAAACTTTCCGATATTCATAATTCTTGTTAAGATAAGAATTAAGCAAACCAATAAAATCGACTTGATTCGGGTGTTACTTTTCGATACAATCATTATACAGTGAATCCAAGAAGTGGTGTTTAACAGTGATATTTATTCTCATTACAAATACACTTTTTGCATACTTCAAAGAGCGTCTTAGAAGTGGAGGTTGAACGAAGCAATGTATAAAAGAGCTTATCCCAAACCTTAATCTCCAAGTAAAGTTTTATCGGCTTGTTGCTGGTTCAAAGGTTGTTCCATTTATAGTGTTTTTATGTTTGGTAAAACATTTAGGGTACTTGTTTTGGGTTCATGTTACTCACTGCGCTAAATACTATGTTATGGTAAATGTTGCGTTAAATTACTGTGTAGATTACGTGACAATTTAACGTAAAATATTTTACAGAAAAACCTCGTGTTAACGTGCTAATTGAGGAGTTCGTTAAATCTGATTGTCCGTTAAAGCCGATTCATTTAAATTTAATCTATACAATCCAATTAAATCTGGGATGGAACTTAGGCATTTCTTAGCCGATTATGTTGGAATCGGGTATGTTGGATGGAAATGGGATTCTTAAATGATTTTTGGAAGAAGTCCATGAATATAGCCTCCTGGGACGGAACTCGATCAATTCTTAACCGATTGTTATGGGATTGGGTATGTTGGATGGAAATGGGATTATTATATGATTTTGGGAGGAATTCTGAAATATGCTCACCTGGGATAAAGCTCAATCAATTCTTAACCGATTATGATGAGATTGGATATGCTGGATGTAATTGGGATTCTTTAATGATTTCGGAAGGAATTCTGGAATATGGCCAACTGAGACGGAATTCGATTAATTATTAACATGATTACATTTGGTATGCTGGTTTGTAACATACATACATATAAAGTTTAACAAAGTTTTACGCTTAATATGCGAATTCGACGTAAATTTTGGATAACAGATGATAAATAAAACCTAACAAAGGGAAACAAAACATTGTATTCTCTAATCTTCTTTGCGACTTATTGCAAATTTTACTGACTAAATTTAATACCAATTATATTAGCCCTTTGCTTCATTAGCTCGTGTGTATCATGCGATAAATCCTTAACCAAGGTGAATCAACATTTTTGAAAGTTGAAAATATCATTTAGAATCCAACCGTTTCGTCCCGAAAATACTGACAAATTTCGCGAAGGCTTTCGTTTGATCCAAAAAATCTCCATGCCAATAAAGGTGAAATTTGTTCTGATTTGGCATATAAATGTGCCATGAAACATGGAGAGTACTTAAGTAACCGGCGTTTTGCTTTGAGTACCGACCAAACAGCCTTCGTTAGAATAGTTTCTTTAAAACCATTCGATAAAAACCGATTTTGTACGACCACGATTACACTTCTGGGCGGTGAGTCCAAATCTTTAAAAGCACCCATAGTATAATAAAATCGAGTAAAATATCATAAAATGTAATTGCCTTGACATTTCGCTCCTCCAGCTCTCTTTCTTCGGCCGCCCAATTATTTTGGTCCTGTAGAAAATTTAGCATATCCTCGTAACCAACTAAACAATCGTTAGGATCTTTATTTTAGGTGATAAAAAAGGAGATCGTTTAAAACTTGTTGGCCCGTTTCCGCAACTTACTTATAGTTGGGCCCTTAAATAGAAATTGAAATGCAAGCCGAGTGCAGTGCAATTTCGCAAAATATTCAATTTCGAACGCACAATTCACTAATTCTGATCGATTTTTTCGGCACGGTATCGATGATTCTTCTTAATAAGTATTTTATTGCACTTTGATAGAGTGGGTATCGCTCTAAATCGGGGAATGCTTCGACAAAATTTTCAAATTAACGTAGGTCAGGTACTAGATTGGGAGTCGTTGCAAAATTTTCAGCTGAATTGAAATTTGGATCGGAGGAAGAACGATGTAATTCGGAAAATCGTTTTTCACTTCCATCCATATTGCTTTCCTCGCGAAATAATACCGAGCGATCCAAAAATAACAATTCACTTCGATTTTGCAAAGTGTATGCCATATCCAATATAGGTTTTGTGTTCACGACAAAATTCATTGTCGTCCGCAGTATTTAATGGCGGTAAATTATGAAACGCAAGTGCATCTTCCCAATAAAAAATAAAGGTCTCCAAAGCTTGGGCATGGAAGCCAAGTTTCTGTGCAAATAACGGCATATAACTAATGCTGGACCAACTGAACCAGATGCCAAGGAAAGCCGATCGGATAGCGGTACAATCGATCCGCCGGGGCTCATTGAGCTCGCCGATGCTTCTGATCCGGCTAATGACGCTAGATACTGAGGACTTCTCAAACTGTTCCTTGTACGTCGGCCATCCCATTTCCGGGTTCGCCTTACTGGTGGTTTACTTGTTAGCCTGCGGCCTAAACACCGCGCGAGCACATCTAGGAGTGCAACACTGGCAGTCACTGATACAACGGGGATTTTTTGTGATGTTGACTTTCTAAATGGCAACAATCATAACTCCGACATTGTTATTGAAATACATTCTTAATTAATATTATATTTAATTAGTACTCAAAAATTATAAACTTTAACGATAAATTTTCAATAAAACTACATTTTTCTTTAGAGAAAGTTTACGGTGTTGGATGGAAATGGGATTCTTAAATTGTTGGAAGAAGTTCCTGAATATAGCCATCTGGGACGGAACTCGATCAATTCTTATCTTTCTTAACTTCTGGAATATGGCCACCTGGAATGGAGCTCGAGCAATTCTTGACCGATTATGATAAGGTTAGTTATGTTGGATGGACAAGGGATTCTTAAACGGTTTGAGGAAGAATTCTGGAATATGGCCACATGGGATGAACTCGATCAATTCTTAACCGATTATGATGGAATTATTTATGCTGGATGGAAATGGGATTCTTAAATGAATTTGAGAAGGAGTTCTGGAATGTGGCGACCTGAAACGGAACTCGATCAATTCTTAACATGATGGGATTTGGTATGTTAGGTTGAAATGGGATTCCTAAAAAAATTCCTTATGAGAAAGATCTTATATTTTAATAAACATTTGTGGTTCAGGTGGAGATTGAACCCCTTCGGTTTTATTTTGGTGAAATCGGCACAAACAAAAAAAAGTTTATTTAAAAAAAAACGAAAGGCTTTCGGACATATGGCCGTGTGTACATGGCATAAACTGGAGGTCCAATTCTCGATCATTCTCTGCAGTATTCTGGTTGTATTTCGGCAATAAGATATAAGAAAAATTGCCGCATTTGGTGTGCTGAGCAGCCAAAAGCTCTTGGTTATTTTTTAAACCAACAACGACAATATAAAATGGGTCATTAGCAAGATACCAACGTTATGAGCATATTAATTCATGTGGTAAGGAAGCCTATCTATATTATGCCGGATTCCAAACTGTGCTTATACGAATATTTATGCTTAATAATGTCCGGCCCCATACATAGTATCTCTAACAAAATTGATATTTCACTAATTTCCTTTTACATCATAACTCGCCATATACAAATGTAAAGGCTACTTTTAATAATAATTATATAACATACACCAATCTGATTATTCCAGGTGCTTTACACATAATGTTCTCGTAACAATGTACTCGTATTAAAACGAACCCATTACCAAAAAGTTTTTTAACATAAAATAATAATTTTATAAACTTTTGTCAACGATTTAATTGCTACTTTTAATATTACGCAAAATTTGAACAAACGGATGGTACTTGTAATTTATAAAACAAATAACATAATATTTTGGGAGATTCTTATCATAAATGCTTTAAAAACATTCACTCATTTTAAATTAATTATCTCGTTAAATTACAATAATAGTTATCATTAAGAAATTGATCATTAAAATTATTTTTGTAATGAAATATATTATAAAACAATTTACTTCACCTGTCGTGTGTCAGGTACACTTTGCGTTATGTTCTGTTCAAGCAAAAGTAATGCAAGAAATTGAAACCCTATACTAATTGCATTGGTACATTAAATTTTACAAAGCTTTAATTATGTTTAAATAATATTTTAAATAATACATTTAAAATAAAATTAATAAATTATTGCAATTATAAAAATATTAAATATTTGATAGCAAAAGTTCAACGTTACGAATATAATTTAAATTGGATATGTTTAACGTAATTATGATAAGAATCTGGAAGCAATCGTCTTTGCAATGCAACAATTTTTATAAGTTTTTTTTTTATTAAAGACGCCTGCATATTTTAGTGCTTGTTATCTACATGTCTCACTTCAGTTTCAAAAAATATACTTTTAATAAAATTGTTAATTTATTTTAAAAAGACCAAAGACTTTGTTTAAAGACATTGTTGTCAAAAAATTATTTTATCAATATACATTTGTTTGTGTAATTATTTGACAAATGATGTACACCTGGAATTTATTAATCAAGAAGATTTTATGCTTGTGAATTTTAACCCACTGGAATTTTAGTGTGAAATGGTTAAGCCAGATGTAAATTACTTAGCAAGGCACAATAAAAAAATATCCATTCATGAATTCTCAAAATGGGCAAAAAAATTTTACCTCGCTTAATTGTTCAGATAATTAAATAAATATCGTTGACTCAGCATCCAGCACGAAAAAGAATATATTTGTATAGCCTTATTCTAAGAATATGTACTAGGATAATTGTAAAAAAGAATAAATTTAGTAAAATATGTTGTTTTATTACATTTAATTTGTAATTTCAAATAACAAAGTTTTATAATATAATATTTAAATAAAAATATTTCTTAGAATTAGTAATTCCGTAGTTTAATGGTTTTCTCATTTCCACCTAAAAGTACTCCTAGTGCACATTATCCCTGCACTGTTTATTTGGTGAGTTTTTTATAGTACCACGAAGTATAGAAGTATGTATAATTAATTGTTAATTTCTAGTTTTATATCAATCGGATAACAATGTCGTTATTTTTTATCTTTTCATTCATAGTGAGCTTCATTAATTTAATTGTTTCAGCTCAATTGCTTGCTTAGTTTGGATATCAGCAACCTGCTCTGAGTAGTAATCAATTAGTTATAAATGTTCAGCCATTTGTTCTATGTCACGATACAAATGTATTACACTTGGATCCTATCGCAACTGTCGTCGACCTTAAATTCTCAAAGGTAATTCAATCCATACCTTCTATTGCTGCTATAGAAATATTTTCGGGTCTCATTTCCTATTATACTGCTTTCACATTGTAATAATTGTTCGCAATTGTTACTAAAACACCTATGTATTTTATGTTATTGGGAAAAATACCCAAAAACAAAGTTAACTCAGTTCGAAACCCGACAGAGGCAGGATGCAAAAGGGATTTTTCATCATTTGATTACGATCGATGATGGTAATGAACACAACTATGACCCCCTGTCGGAGTGCACAACTCATGGGCCGACCCATCTTCCATGTCAATACTATAGGCTGGCATGGAGCAATGCAAGGTGCAGATGGTTCTACGGAAATCGGACCTATAGCCGTACGTCCTCGATTTGGCAAACAATGCGTAAAGTAGGACGGTAAAAGTGAACTGCGAAAGAGTTGGGAGTGCTTCGGCCCCAGAACAGATTGCATAGATTAAAACATAAAAAATTAAAACAAAAAAAAAAAAATAAAAGTTAACTCAAATGCAAATTAATCACCGATCAATGCTGTTGAACGCAGTAATCACAGCAATCGCAGTAATATTGAATACCATTCATACATCTTCGCTCTCTGTATGTAAATTATACGAGTGATTTTTGTCTCGTCTATGCAAAATCGTGACATCGAATTTCTATAGAGATTTACAAACATTTACTGGAAGCTAAACAGTTTTGCCGGAGACCCGCAATCTGTGACGTTGTTCATCAAAATAGTAGAAATGTTGTGAATCAAAGAAACAGCAAACTCGGGCAACCATCAACAAACTATCAATCTAGAATTGGTAGCAAATTTTACAACTTATTCTAAACATTTTGAAACGAAAAATTGTAATTGTAAGGCCAACTGTTGCGATATAAAATAGGAAACACGGTTATAATCTCAGTTATATTTAGTCCAGTAATGCCAAGTTTAAAGTGTTTTTATTTGTTTTTACCATAGATACAAATTTATATAAAATAAAATGTTAAATTGGCTTTTAAATTGTAATTACAATAAATATATTGTTATATTTACTGTTAAATTGTAATTAGTACAAATAATCAGTAACAATTATTATTAAATTGTAAAATTGAAAAATTATTGTTACATATTACTAGTTTCTTTAAACTAAAATTTGTTCATAAATTTTTATCAGTTTCAGTTGAACTACGAATTAGTTTATAGTTTTATACGTTATCTAATGAAAAATTGGTAATTTTTTGTACCAGTTTTTATTATAAATAATTTAAAATTATTGTTTGGAAAGAAAGATTTATTTACTATAAAGTGAAAATAAGTTATGCCAAAAAATATATGCCATTTTGTTAAAAATGGCGAACGTGTGTTGTTAGTATAAGATTGCGATTTGTGATTCTTCCAGAAGTTGTCAGTGTTGTAATTATTCAAATAATGCATGGTATTTAACATGAAGATAATTTTATTTGGCATGACTTGTAACTAACTTGAAAATAAAATTATAGTTCCAGGTATATTAATGCCAATAAAATATGAATTATGTGTTTTGATTCAATAATGGCAATCTGCCTTCCAATTAATTGTGTTGTTTACTCTTAAATAGTAAATAAAGCAAATAAATAAGCAATAATAGCAATTATTATTAAATTGTAAAAAATTAAAACAATATATTAAATTTTACAAGCAATTTGAATCATTTAATATTAATTTGTAAATATTATTATAATAAACCAAATTATCTAAAACAACGTGGCGATCAGTTTCAGTTGAACCTTAAACCAATCAATACGTTCTGTAGTGAAAATTTATTAATAATTATATTACACTGTGCTTGAATTGCAAATTTGTTTTTCGGGACAAGCGGGGCACCCGGGGGGTAAACCTAATTCGAGTATGCTGAATTCAACGGTGCTAGTCCCATTTTAAAGTTAGTCCCCATTTTTGAGATATCGCATTCGACATGTTTTGGCTCTGAGTAAAAATATACCCTCATTTTCACGTTGATAGCTCTTGAACCATTAAGATTTTCGTTATACTTTCTTCAGCAAAGTTGTTGCGCAGGTCAAGACCAACAACTTTGCCGAACAAATCAAGACCGAAAAACCACATCTAATTTTTTTTTGCTTTTCATTTCGACGAAAAACACTGTTTTTATCATTTTTAATCATTTTGTTGAATTTAAATCGAGTAGAATCGATCGAATAAACATCGCATCGATAAATATAGATACAATAGAAACTATTTAAAAGAAAGCTAAATCGATTCAGTTGATTTTATGGTGATTTTTCCTAATAAAAAAATTCCTAAAAAATTAACATTTTTCTTCTCTTTGACAAAACAATGGCGTGCCGTTGGGATAGTGGATAAAAATCCTAAATTTTTTTTAGGAAAAATCACCATGAAATCAACTGAATCGATTTAGCTTTCTTTTAAATAGTTTCTATTGTATCTATATTTATCGATGCGATGTTTATTCGATCGATTCTACTCGATTTAAATTCAACAAAATGATTAAAAATGATAAAAACAGTGTTTTTCGTCGAAATGAAAAGCAAAAAAAAATTAGATGTGGTTTTTCGGTGTTTCAAAATTTTCAAATTTTAGCGTATTAGTATTTAACTTTAGTTGTTATCAAGTTGGAACTTAAATTCAAAAGTATAACATAGAAAACTATCACTATAATTTTATTGTTATAGCCTAGCTTAATGGTTCATAAATATTAAAATAATAAAAATATAACAAAATATGGTTTATAAAACTTTTTTAAAAAATATGTTAAAATCATAAATTTGTTTGTCTCTTTTTTATATGAATTGCAATTTGGCATGAACTATTATAACTGTTTCTTAACATAATCACTTTAAAACTATAATAAAGCTCAATCAAAAAATCGTAAAAAGGAATTTTATTTTCTTTCCTATCAAAGGTTTCACTTTACACAGCTCGTCTTTTATACTGCTTCTGAACTGAGGTCAAAAAATAAATGATCCTTTCCAGTAACGGGTAATTATACCAGATTTTTTAATAATATTTATCTTACATTAACAACAGTAAATTTGCATTACTTATAATACAATTAGTTTGTAAATATTATCATTTCTTATAGTGATTTGTTGATTTCACAAAAACGACAAATTTCTTGTAGAAATTACTATGATTATAATTTGTTTGTAAATATCATCATTTGTAATATTTATTTGTTGAGAAGACAAGAATACAAGTTTTTTGTAGAATTTACTAAAATAACAAATTATTTGTAAATACAACCATTTCTAACATTTATTTATTGACTTTACAAGCATGACAATTTACTTGTAGCACTAATTAATAATACAATTTCATTGTATTTTTACGATTTCTTTCATTTACTTGTTGATTTTACAATCACTGAAAAAATTGCAAATGTGACAATTTATTTGTTCACTTTGCTAATTTTACAATAGTCATAAATTATTTGTAAAATAAACAATTACTACAATTTAAATATTGAAATTACAATAAACAAAAATATTAATTTTAGCAATAATTACAGTAAATATTATAATTTTTTTGTTGGCTCAAAATCAACCCCGGAAATTGTTGAATTTATCGTTTTTTTTGTAGATTCAATCAATTTTTTCTCTCAGTGCAGTGCCGTGCTGCTTACTAGGTTACTAGGGAAGATAGCAACTATATTTGATGCGCCAACAGATGCACTGTATGCGTGGACGGATTCTACAATCGTTATCATGGCTCTCAGATGTTCCTAGGAAATGGAACTGTTTTGTAGCAAACCGGACCAGTTTCATTATCTAAAAACTATCACGAAATCATTGGCAGCACGTACCTACAAACATGAATCCAGCCGATTGTGCCAGTCGAGGCTTATCGCCTATGGAGTTGCTTAAACAACGAATATGGTGGGATGGCCCCATCTACCTGATGAAACTCGAGACTGAATGGCCGAATTATAATTGCGCTTTTACCGAACCCACCAACGTTGAAAAAAGGATAACTGTTTTACTGACCCAACAAGGAAGGATCTAATTCAAAAACCCCTGCACCTGTACAATACGTAATAGAAAAGTATTCTTCTTATACGGCGATGCTCCGAACGTTAATCAATTGTTATAAATTTTCTGAAATATGCCGCAATCATAAAACTCCTTACATCACCAGTCATCATTTAATGAAAAGCGAGCGTATTATTATTAAATGTGTCCAGAATGAAGTGTTCTACGATGAAATTCACATGCTTAAAAATAATCGATCCATTAACAGAAACAGTAAACTTATTTCACTTTATCCGTTCTTAGACGAAAATGATGTCCTACGAGTAGGGGGAAGGTTACAGCATTCCAATTTGTGTTATTCAATGAAGAATCCTGCTATTCTGCCTATAGACAACACATATTGGTCGATAAATTACTTAGATATTTACACATCAAATACCTTCATCCGAATCAATTGGCTTTGCTATTTATAACCCGGAAATCATATTGGATACTTGGAGCGAAAGAAGCAATAAAAAGGATATCCAATAGTTGTGTTCAATGTACCAGGACTCATCCGAGGTCAAACGAACAAATAATGGGCAATTTACCAGATACTAGAGTAACCTTAATACGAGCATTTATAAATGTTGGAGTCGATTATGCTGGCCCGCTTGCAATCAGTTCTAAAAGGGGAAGAGGATCTAAACGAAATAAGGCCTACATCTGTTTATTCATTTGCATGGCAACCAAGGCGATGCACATTGACCTGGTGGGAGATCTATCGACAGATGATTTATAGCAGCACTAAAAAGATTCGTGGGAAGAAGAGGACTGCCAAAAACCATTTATAGCGATAATGCTACGAATTTTGTAGACGCTCGAAGAAAGTTTGACGAAATGTTCGGTATAATTAAATCCAGAAAACACAACGAGACAGTATCTACATATCTGGCCACGCATCAAATAGAATAGCACACCATACCACCGTCAGCCGCACACTTTGGAGGATTGTGGGAAGCAGGGGTCAAATTCGTAAAGACCCACATTCGTCGAGTTCTGGGCGAGTCAGCTCCGACGTCGGAGGAACTACACACACTTCTTATCCAAATCTGGGCAATCGTAAATTCCAGGCCGTTAACTCCATTAAATGAAGATGCTGATGACATGAACATTTTAACACCTGGACATTTTTTATTTGGTGTTTCCTCAGTCAGGCACATCTAGCAGCCTGACTCAAGCAACCCGGAAGGTTCAGTGAGATTAAGCGACAGATGGCAATTCGTACAAAATATGGCTAGAGGATTCTGGAAGCGTTGGCATACAGAGTATCTTACGATGTTACAAAGACGATCAAAATGGCAGCATCAACAGAATTTGAAAGAAGGCGAGCTGGTTCTTATCAAGGAGGATAATTTATCACCGCTCGCATAGGCAAGAGGAAGAATCACTAAACTGTATCCGAGTAAAGATGGCATTGTTAGAGTTGTCTCCTTAAAAACGGCAAATGGAGAACTGAATCGTCCGATAGCTTAATTATGCAAGTTACCTGTGGAATAGTTAAGCGAAACGCTCAACCGGGGGAGTATGTTGCAAAACATTATCATGCAGCAAACGAAATTATTCCATCTGATAAACTATAGGCAATTATTTAAAATTAAAACGCATACACTCGTAGTCAATTAATTTCTATCAAATTTTATTGTTTCCAATCATTATAAATTTTAATTAACGTCACATATTTTTGTTGTAATCTGAATCAATTTTTAATCAGCTGTTCATACTGTTTATCTGTAATATAAGGCACAAATTAAATCGAACTTATGTACTTACATACATTATAAAATTAATACACCTGTATTTGTTAATATACTCGTTAGATATTTAGTTGTCAGCATTAATTTCACTTCAATCACTATTTTATGTAAAATTATCTAATAATTATTTATTGTACACAAACAAAATGTAAATAAGCACAAATTGTATTTGTGCTGTCAAATCACAAGTCAATAAACAGTGCAGAATAAATGTGAAGTAGAATTAACTATTAGAAATTATGTAGAACGAAAATTTATATTGTATGTAGCATCTACTTTTATTTATAAAAAATATATAATTTGTTATAAAATACTGTTATAAAAAATTGTTATAAGATTGTCAAAAACCTAGAATACGAAAAAATGTAAAAATAAAAATCCTCTTACACGTCAACTTTCGAGGTGAAAGCATCGATATACAAATAAATATAAACGCTGAAAATTGTAAAGCTTTTTATTTTTTCATCAAGCAGACTTGGACAAGTTTACAAGTTTTTGCTCCTGCTACATGACTTACATACTGTGTGCATTTGAGGGTGTGCTTGCCGTTTAAGATTTAAAAATTAACCTCGTATATGAATTTACTTTATTTTGGATAAAAAAGCATCAAATTTACATCTTAAAAATTCTTCTTAGTCATTTCCAAAAATTCAATAAAATGTATTCACGTGACTGATTGTACAGTCACAGGTTAACTAGTTTTAATATAATTCAATAATTCAATTTTTTTTGTGAATATTATTGGATAGTCTCAAGTTTCCTCGTTTGCGGTTGTATTGGTCACCATTTTGAATTTGATGAATTTTATTAAAAAATGCCCGGTAAGAGGTTTTGTCAACTACTTCAACGTTCGAAAAACACCACGGATAAATTTTTCAATACTCGGTTTTTATCGTACTAGGTTTGTCGATAAATGTCGAGGAAAATATCTGCATCGATGAACAAATAATCCCTTTTAAAGAGCGATTGTCTGTAAAGCAATGTATCCAAATCCATGTGGCATCAAGGTCTATGTTTTATGTGTCAAAAGAGGAATTTCATACAACTTCTTCATATCATTATTCATCAAGGAGCTAATACAGGTCTTTCACCAAGATCAAGGGCTTACAAGATCAAGAGCTTTTTAACCAGCCTATTATCTTATAATCTTCATTCAATCAAGAAAATGGCCGTTGCGCATAACAACATATTTCATTTGTTTCGTGATTTGTTCAAGTTGGCTAGAGTATGAGCGAATTACGAAACATACCAAAAAAATAATAAAGATCTTTTAGAATTTCGCTTTGAAGTTGGCAACTGTTTTATTCTTGCGGTAATACGGTGAACCCCTAAAATAGAGGACATCCAAGTTCTTGTATGAAAAATATACTAACCGAAATGCCATTCGAAGATGTTCGTTTCAACTCAATCGCTGCAAATTTTTAAACTGTAAAGGAAAACATTAACTCCTGAAATCCTTTAAGAATGTTTCAAAATTAATCAAGGACTCCAAAAAAAGTCCGATTTTTTTTTTGCTACATTCTTTAAACATGGTTTCTGTTATTGGAATGCATTTGTGAGAAAATAGGTAATTCAGCAATATTTGGTTATTTTTTAGTAACATGAATTTGTCCACGATTTTAAACCGTGTTGGGATTCAACCGTTAACCTGCGTTAATTCTGTGATGAATTTATAATTTTTTTTTCGGGAAAGATTGTTATTATTTGTCAAACAAGTTTAATTATATTGCCGAAATTTTCAAATGTTGGTTCTTCATTTGCAACTATTTGTGTCCTATTTACACGATACCTAATGAATTGCACTTTTGCGAGTCATTGTCTTAATTTCATAAGGAAAATAATAGGTTAGCTGCTCATGTATAAGTAAAATTATATATAGTCTTAAGTGTACGTTCAGTGTGGCACTTTATTAATTAACTATAAATCCGGGTAGTGCATCATCACCGCTAAGTACACCGTTTCGAATTATTTCTTTGTTCATAGAAAAATAATTATCTCTCGTTTATAATAAAACTTATATTATTATTAAAAGTTTAGCTATATCAAATCGATAATTAATGTGTAAATAATTTTTGATTATATGGTAAATTAAAAACTTACAAAAATTACCATAGTAATTTGTTAATAGAGATGTAGGCTTCTCAATGTAGACATAATTGTACTTTAAAGTTTGTAAAGTACATTACGATATAACTTATTCCCAATATGTCACGGGTGATTTAAATTCAAAATCAATTTGAAACACTTTCAAAATAATAATAACAAAAGTGTGTATTATTGTTTTTGTTGTTGTCGTTATTGTTGTTGTCTATTTAAATCTATTAACTATTTAATTGAATAATAACAATAAAATTTGAAAGAAATTAAAATGTGTTTAAATGCCTACGTACTCGTATACATATGATTATGCTTACATCAAATTCTTAAAAGGTAAATTGTGAGGTTTGATTTTTTATTGATTTGTTCGATGGATAATTGATTGTAATTTACATTGTATTTATAATATATTCGATGAGGTTTAGAATGGCATAAAAACAATAACTAACAAAAAACTTAACAACAATTTAATTTTGTATTCTTATTTTTTTTGTTAACTCCATTCTTTTTAAATTACAGTTTAAACGGTTTAAATTTAAATGTTAATTATATGTATATTAAAATTTAGGTTGTTTGGAATAGGTAATCGATGGTTAATTTGAAATGTAATTGAATAATTGCTAAAACAAAAGAATTGTACAATAAGCAAAATTAAAATGTTGTAGCAAAAAAAAAATTATAATTAACAGGTGCATATTAAATAATTATTTTTTATGTTTACTATATACAAATACATAAAATGATAAAGTGATTTTATGCCAAGTTATCTGCGGTAGGGTTGCGTAAGTCGGTTGAAATTTGCTTGTTGTAGCAGGATCCGTTTGTGGACTAAGTGTTCTGAAATTGTGTAAAAATATGTCTTTAAGCATCTGATGACAAAAATTTATTCAAAGGCGTGTTATTTGTATGAAAGTAAAAGACAAACAAAATATAAACTATTACAACTTTGCTCTTAATCACCAAATATTAATATGCATCTTCCAGGCAGCATTGGACAATTTATTTTATAGTCGCGAGTATAACTAAGTATTGATTATGATTACCGATGAAATCGTTACGTAATGACCTTTACAGTGAGTCACATAATTGATCACGATTTTATAACATGGTAATATTTTATTATACCAAAATAAAACTAAAAGTATTTTTCAAGTTTCCTTTTCTAATTAAACTGTTTATTTAATAATTTATTTAAAAAATAAAAAATAACTCACTTTGACATCATCATATGTAAATAATTAATTAAAAATATATTTCATGGAAGTGATCAATTTTGTGACCAGCCAGATAATCTTAATTTAATATGTGGTATAGCCTCCTTTGGTTTTCAAAACTGCAGTAATTCTATTGGGCATGCTTTCTACCAGCTTTCTGGTTGTTTCGGCTGAAATGACTCGTCATTTTAACTGAACTCTATCTCAAAGATCGCCTACAGTAGGTGGTGTGTCTGAAAAATCTGAAAGAGATCTCTTAAGCTCGCCCCAGCCATGCTTTACAGGATTTAGGTCGGGGATTGAGGTGGCCACTCCGACATTACTAACCCTTTATCCTCCAGCCATTTTTTCTACATTTTGGAGCTTTGCTTGGGATCGTTATGTTTATAAAAAACAACGCCCCCTATGTTATACTGACATTTTTACACGCTCTCTAGAAGATTTTCTTTGAAAATATGTATGTAGGAGGCGAACGTTATTCTACCCTCGCCTTTTTTTATCTGGCCAATACCATGAGCCATCATGCACCCCCATACCACTTTGGAACTACCTCCAAATTTCATTGTTTTATTTACATTATATGTGGTAATAAAATAGCTCCAGGTTTCCACCAAGGCCACTTTCGACCGTCGGAGCCAAACCGGTTAATTTTGGACTCATCTAACCATATTAGTTTAGCCCATTAAGAAACCGTCCAGTTTTTTTAGTTTTTTGCTAAATTGAGCCGAAGTTGGCGGTGCCGTTTTGTAAGTAGTGGTTTTTTCGTTTTTACGTAGCTCTTCATTCCAACTTCCTTCAATGTTCGTCGAATAGTTTCTGCTAAAATATTGGCTAAATTATTGGATATCAAAATTGTCCTCATTTTTACTGCATTTTCTACTGTTTCATTACGAGTATTTTTGATAATGAACTGTTTCGCGCGCGCGTTGTTCATTTTTGCTTAGCTCCCGCCCATTTTTTGGGGACATTTAAGTTCAGTTTCTTTCGCAGTTCCGATATTACTCCTAATGAGACGTTTAATATTTGGAAAATATCTCTATGTGCTTTACCTTCTCACAAAAATTGTTCAATTTTTCGGACCGTATTTGTAGGAAGTCGGTTTTTGACTTGAGTAAGCATCTATTAAAGAAAAGGCATATTATACGCCATTTTTATTTCGAAGAAATTTTTTTCATACCTTTAGTTTTTTCCAGTTTAAGAAATAACAAAAATATTTACAAGAATTATTATAAAATTCGGTGTAAATCCTCGCGCTATATTACTTCTACTTTCAAAAACAAGCTAAACCACAAAATTGATCACGTTCGATGTGTATAGAAAAATGGAAAAACAGAAATAACGGTATTTCCTATTGTTCTAGTAACAGTGTTTTTTTTTGTTTTGTTGTTTTATAATAATTCACAAAAAAAATCCAGACGATTATATGTTGTAGTTTTAGTGCAATAACCAAAATATGTACTTAAAATTTATGAAATCGTGATCAATTATGTGAGTCACTGTATTTCGGCCAACTGGCAACTCGATTCCGACTAGAGTTGAAATTTCTAAATCCTTTACTGCAGCTACTACTGTGTCACAGGATCATGTTAAGAGAATCCAAGAAATACGCGGAAATTTATTTTAATCCAAACATTTAATAATAACACAAAATAAGCAAAATTTAAAGGGTAAATTTTATGTTCGGTTCCAGTTTGCCCAGAATTTTCGGCGTTTTCTTGTTCGCCTTATCATTCAATTATTTTTATACGTTATTATACATATGCGGCACCGCTTCCATAAATTATTTGCTTTCGATATCGAGGATTTTTATAGACTGCGTGTACTAAAATTTGTTTCTGTCCATTGAAAAAGCATCTGCAACAGGCTCAAATGACCACCGTTAATGTGATTAAAATTGTATCCAACTATATTAGTCTATTTAATGATTTTAATGATTTTAAGAAGGTGCACTGCCGAAGTTTATATGTTTTGAATTAACGGAATTGTACATATTATATTCCGATTCACGTTTAATTAGTGCCTTTTCAATTTTCTCACAACCATTTCTCGGCAAAAGTTTATCGATTGAAAAATGGACCAACAGATGGCCCACCCTGTATGTGGCGCTGGAATTTGCTAATAAAACAACATATGGCCACAGAATATATGTATCAGAAACGACAGTTAGAAACCATTTTTTTACAATACTCCTGGGAGTCAATTCGCGTTCCATGAAATAATGAAAATGAAAAGTTTTTTTCATTAGCAATCGTGTAGGTTTGCATTCACCATAAGAAATTTTGATTTCACATAGTAAAATTTAAAACTACATGCGAATAATTCAAACTACTAGATTGCAAATGAAAAAAACTTTTCATATTCATTATTTTACGCAACGCGAATTGACTCCCTGAAATAGTTCCCACGTTCACCGATATGAGACTCTAAATTAAAAAAAAAAAAAAAAAAATCATTTTGTAAACATTAAAAAATTTTAGTAGTGTAAAAATAAATTCTCTCTCTTCGACTTCTGTCAAATTGTTCGCAACCATTAATCAAACAATGAGGATTATTATTAATGAAAATGATTCGGTTAAGGTTAACAATTTAGCACGGGCACAGATGTATCAAATATTTTTGATCGAATATGCCCAGATTGAATAAAAAATATTGTCTCCAAGGATTACGAGATCAGAATCTACCACACCGACAGCCCATCGTGGTTCAATTCAGCCGAGGCAAACCAATTATTTGTATTCGTCATTAAGCTATATCAGAATGAACTATCTCATTCGACATCGGCATATTTGGCCCTTGCGTCAACAGTATCGCGTTCGAGGAGTCTGACATGAGATCCCTAAAAGTTGCGTCTCGAAGAATTCCAGGGACAAGATACGCTAAACGAAACAATGGCGATTAAAGACTGGCAAAACGCTATTGGATTTGTCGATGATGTAAAGCGAATCAATGTAGCGATTTCACGTATTCGAGCATTACTTGTAATCTTTGGTAATTCCAACTTATTGTGTATCGACCAAAATTGGCGGTAGTTATTGTGTTCAGAACAACACTTATGTCGGATGTAGTTTACCTGAAATTTTCAAAAATAAAACAACTGTCGATTATTGGAAATTGTTCTGGATTCTCAATTTTAACGGGTGATTACTAAAAGAAAAATGTCTATGGGTTCCATAAACTGTTTTGTAGTACATTCAAATTATTTACACCACTTTCTTGTGTTTTAGCTTGGGTTTCCTTCTACAGTACCAGTGAGAGCATCCAAACGAACCGAGAGCGAATCAATTACTTACTTCAAATAGATGTTGATATGGTGACAAAGGTTGCGTTCCCATTATAACATGTCCCAATTTCAGGCAACTTTAGCATCGAGTGCACCATTACCGAGTAATGCCAATGCCAATATAACGATGATTGGCCGAACTATTTGTAATATAGTTTCTTGTGTGGTGTTAAATTGAAGGCTATTGGGAAAACAAGTTTAGTATGCTTAGCTATATGTTGTGTGGCTTGGCCTTATTCACATCAATAAGCCAATTCGTGGCTTAGCCTTATTAAACTAGAATATAAAAATTACGAGACAACACATTCATTAGTACATTCATTAGTTCATAAAATCAAGACTTACGTAATATTTTATCGGGCAAACATTTGATTCAAAGTTCAATTCGCGGTCACAGATTAATAGCGTTAGTAATCCCAAATTCATGAATGGTGTTCCAGGTTTGAGTATAATTTCGATCATTTCACTTGCGACAAAATATAATAAAAAATATGACTTAAAGCCGGAAATTATCTGAACACTCCAGTGTTCATATATAACATGAGAAATATTTAAAGCGGTTAACAGTATTTATCGATAACGAACATCATCTTGCGGTACAAATATAAAGAAATTCGACTACAGTAGTTTAAAATCAGGCTGTAAATCAGAAAAATGGATTTTCTGTTTAGCTAATAATTCAGGTCCAATAAATGAACTTGCAACACAACTCAACACTGCGATTTTCGATTCATAAATTTATAATGATTTTAGATTGTCTTGTGTTGTTTTTAGTATCTGACACAATTTATCATTAGATTTTAAGAGACTATCTTACCTTGTTAAAGTTAGGGGAAGTTGACAGCCGAAAGATAATGCAGATAGTGTCTTGACTATTTCAGCCGAAAATTTAACTCTCTTTATACTCTCGCTCCTATCGATTTTTAAATTCCTATAAACTGAAATAATTTCCCCTTCACCGGAATGATATAATCCGATTCTAAATTAGAGTTTATAACTGAATTTTGCTGTATTCAAGACATTATCTGCATTATCTTTTGGCTGAAACTTTCAGCTAACTTTAACAGTATGACTATCTTTTAAATGGTATAAATATCCTCATGTCTAAATAAAGTGGATACAATTACAGTATACAACCAAGAGCATATCAATACAATGCAAGCATTGTACATAAATCGTGGCCACGATTTTAATTTTTTTGAAAACTACTAGCGCTGTCTATTATATACCATTTAAACAATTTTATCACTCCTATTTTGATTAAAAAAATCAAATATTGAAATTGAGTCGAAAGAAATTCATATAAAAATGGAAGCGACATAGCTTCTGTATATACCGGGTGTCCCCGATTGGGATGCTAATCCGTTAAAGGGTAATTCCTTGATTTATTTCATGAAAAAAATCGTATGGCAGGTGGGGGGGAGGGTCAAATTTTGATATCCTTTGAGATATAGAGTGTTTAAAAAATACGGTTCGGGAAAAAAGTACAAGCGAATATTAAACTGTAACTTACAAAATATTTATCGGACGGCAACCAACAAAGCTTCGTTTGGTGGGCAATTGAATAGGTTATATATAAGATCTTACCGGCTATCTTGCATTTTGTCTTCAAAAATTCTAGATAATTTCGACAATAGCATGTTGACAATTCTAAAATATGCGTAAACGCTCAACATTGCACTAGAACAACATAGTGATTATGTACTAAATATGCTCACAGAACGTTCTGTACTGATATTCATGGGTTTTGATAAACATATACAGGATGATTCTTAAGTAAGTACAATAAATTCAAGAGCTGGTGGTAACACTTATCTGAATAAAAATTAATATGACAGCACCAT
This sequence comes from Nephrotoma appendiculata, assembly GCA_947310385.1. Taxonomy (NCBI): domain Eukaryota; kingdom Metazoa; phylum Arthropoda; class Insecta; order Diptera; family Tipulidae; genus Nephrotoma; species Nephrotoma appendiculata. The sequence goes on from OX371225.1 coordinate 172,123,761, forward strand.
TATAGAGTTATTCAAGGTTCTACTGTATTTTTTTTTCATTTATATTACGACTGACGCTTGTAACCATTTACATTGCATAAAATACATTGCATAAAACATTGCATAAAAAAAGAGTGAGTCCATTAGTACTCTCAAGGAGATGTGTAAACATGGCGTGTGTTGTATGTACAGTTTACTTTGAAGGAAGAAGGAATGCAATTTTACAAACCAGAGTTTTCCATTTGTTTATTATCGTTAAATTGGTCTACTATTGGTGCTACTATTTTAATTCTGAGGTTGAGGATAGCCTTAATATTATAAATATTTTCGATTTTTTCGTGGTTGTCGAAGGTTAGCATCTATAGGAAGGAGACCTCTTCTAATGTTTTCAACATTCCCTCCCCTGTTTTCTCTTGTTATTTTTTTTACTGTTTCCTGTAGCATAAATGTTTTTTTTTCTTTAGCACGGCAATTTCATTGTTCAGCACTGGGTGTGGCTTCAGAAGTTGGCTTAAAGTTTATATGCTTGATAGAAGATGTATTTTCCTTATCATTCTTAAGTTCACACAGTGTGGTGCTCTCTGGCGGTGGAGTTGTTGGTGCACGGTTAAAAATGAAAGAATAAAAGTTAGTTTTAGCCCAAGTATAAAATTATTTAGAATAAATTTTATTCAATTTGAAAGATGAAATGCATTCGTTTCGTAAATCTAAACATTATTCTTGCTTATTAAATGGTTTTTATTCTTATTTTGTTTATTGTTTATCCTTTTTTTAAACAAATTTTATTCTTTCGTGTTATTCTTTACATAAACAAAAATGTGTCCTCTTAATGATAATAATTATCTATTAAAACCTAAAATATTTTTAATATTAGAAAAATTAACGGATTTTGATGTTTCATTTTATTCCAAATTGAATAAAATATAGCAAAATAATTTAAGCTTAAAAGTATAAATAATCAATTTATCTTCCATTTTTACTAAACAAAGAATGATATGATTCGCGTTAATGTTTGCAACATTACGGCAAAGATCATTACGGCAATCTCAAAAAATTTAGCGGACGGTTTTCGAAATTAGACTCCTCGAGTAGAACAAATGGAAATGTAAATATGTACAGATACAATTTGTTGATATTGTATGAGTATAACACGTAAGCTGTAACTCTTGACATCCAGTTTAAAACTAACCCATTTCAAGTTCAATTGTCTAGATAATCAAAGTAACAAAACGGCTAGGAGAACACAATTATGAGGTGAGAACATAACATCGTAAACTACAATATACAACAGGTTTAGCCTACTTTCAACAGCTTACTGCTCCGCTCAAATTGATATCATTGTGATATGATTTTGTTGATAGAGTCGTTTTGTATAGTTAAGACATTTTCCCCACATATCGTATAAAACATGAAGAAATTAGGGGTTTTCTTACCAACCAAACTCGAAAACTAAAGGTATATTACGAGTGTTTATGAGAAATACACAATTTTAGAACGTTTCGTGCGTGTAATATATTCATTGTTACGATGGCTAATCTTAGCGTCTGAGTGGAAGTATAATACCTTTTGCTCAAATAATACCTTTAAAATAAAATACAAATTTTATTCAACTCAACAAAAATTGTCGCACACGTGGCGGAGGCTTTAAATTTTCAATATTATTTTAGTCGTAACGCGAATGAAGGATAATTACATGGGCAACTTAATACACGTTATTTGGAGTTGCGGCACAACTTGTTTGTTTTCTCAATTTCATTGCTGAACTAATGACGATCTATTTTTCCTAATCATGTTCTTATACAGTTCTTAGATACGTTTGTATAATAATGGTAGGCCAACCAGAAGTTGAAAACTTATGATAAAACGGCTGATAATAACTATTTCTAATACTTAGGTATTTACCACTTGCCCGGTGAATCTCATAGTTATTTAACTAAAAATTGAAGTGAAAATCATATTTTGTCCTTTTTAATATAAAAATATTTTTATCATTTTTATTCAGTTTAGCATAAAAATCTGAACAAATTATTTAGCTTCTAAAAACATAAATTAATATGTTTTACAGTACAGAAAACTTTTAAAATTTAAAATTTTATGTCTTTATCTTTTCTATTACTTTTGTGGGGTAATAAGGGATAGCAATCTTGTTGGTAAAAATATGTATATTTAGTTCTGGTAATTTCGACTTAAAAATTTAGTTATCAGTTGCCGATTGTTTAAAAAGGTTCTGCTGTGAATTAAGAGGTAAGTTTTAATTTCTACACAATTTATGTAGTTTTTGATTATAATTAGCGCCATTTATTTTTAAACATTTATTTACTCTTAACAAAAACACAGATACGTCTACAGCCAGCACTCAATCACACTACAGGAACACGGATGGAAATTGCCTTTTGTTTGAAAATGTACGGCTAAATAAATAATACAAATATGTATTTGATAATTTTTTCTTATAAATATTTAATTTATTTAGACAAAAACAAGTTAGATGGACCTAAACCACGAGTTAATAACATGGAATGTAATCAGCTTGATATTTCACCCAATGGATATTCATGAATTCGAAGATTATTATATGCGGGCGGAGAGGATATAATCTACGTAATTTTCATAAACTATTATGTATTATGTATTTATATTGCTAATATTTTAAATAAAAAACTATGTTTTATTTAGTAAAATTTGTACTTTTTTTACTTAAATTTCACTTATGAAAACGTTGAATTTGATGAGTAAAAAAGAAAAAAAATCTTTCCCTGAATTGTATAAAATGTGGTAATGGTTAGTACATATTTATTTTAATCTTTTAATTAGATAAATATTATTCTTTGTGACTTATTTTGCATACGCCAAAAAGAGTAAATTTAGTCATTTTCAAAGAGCAAACTCTCTTTTATATTTGAGTACTTTTGACACTCGGCCAAAGAATACAAATTATCATTGTCCGATAGATAAATTTTAATCTTTTGGACAAAAATAAAATTTATTAAAATTAGGACAAAATTATTTTAATTTTGAAAGTATAAATTTCATTTATTTGGGAAGTATAATTTTATTCCTTAGGCCCTTTTCCAATTACTTACTTATATGTGTAGACGTACTTATTCAAATAAGTAACCTCGTGAGGTGACTTATTTGAATAAGTACGTCTACACAGAAATGTCTCCAAAATTGTGTCTTGTAATACATGCCGGTTTTATTTCCAAATCTAGTGACAACGACTAACATGTCAAGAATTTTTTTCTTTCATTCGTTGTTGCTGCTTTCTTTTCAGATATCCAAACGAAATATTTCTGACTCTATCTGGAGGCATCTTTAAAAAAAAAAATTAAGTGTGCTTTAGACCACACTACTGAAGTAAAACTTCTAATATATATTTAATATTTATAATATAATATAGAAAAATTATAATATTGGAAAAAAAATTGGTCACCCTTTGCGTTCTCGAGTGTCACCTAGCCGTTTATGTCTGATGCCACAAGAGGTAACCTTGTAACTTGGTAACTTTTTCAAGGCCAACTAGTCGTGATAGACAATGTTTATGTATGTGTCACAAAATGGACAAAAAAACCATTTTTGAAATCTCTTCGCATAGTAAAAATGGCCTTGAAATATTTTTTATTTCATTTATGTATAACCACAGTACATCATGTGGTTTCATCGAGAATATGTTTAAGTCGCATTAAAACCTGTATCATAGGCAATCGGGGAAAGAAACGAAGAAAGAATCGGTTTCTGCGATACCTCGTGTGAAATGGAGCTATAATATAGAAAAAATACATATATAAAATATACCACACGGACGAATTTTTTTTGGTCACCCTGTGCGTTCTGGAGTGAGTAAGTTAGTGAGTGACATAGATGTTATAATATAGAAAAAACAATTTTGGTCACCCTGTGCGTTCTCGAGTGAGTCAGTTAGTGACAAAGAAGTCTATATTATGACTTTCCAATTTTCCTGTTTTTCAATTTTCCAATTTACAAATTTTCCAATTTTCCAATTTACCAACTTTCAAAATTTCCTATTTTCATATTTTTAATTTTCCTATTTTGCAATTTTGCAATTTTTCAATTTTTCAATTTTTCAATTTTTCAATTTTTCAATTTTTCAACTTTTCAATTTTTCAATTTTTCAATTTTTCAATTTTTCAATTTTTCAATTTTTCAATTTTTCAATTTTCCAATTTTCCAATTTACCAATTTTCCAATTTTCGAATTTTCCAATTTTTCAATTTTCCAATTTTCCAATTTACCAGTTTTCCAATTTACCAATTTTCCAATTTTCATATTTTCATATTTTCATATCATCATATTTTCATATTTTCATACTTTCATATTTTCATATTTCATATTTTCATATTTTCATATTTTCATATTTTCATATTTTCATATTTTCATATTTTCATATTTTCATATTTTCATATTTTCATATTTTCATATTTTCATATTTTCATATTTTCATATTTTCATATTTTCATATTTTCATATTTTCATATTTTCATATTTTCATATTTTCATATTTTCATATTTTCATATTTTCATATTTTCATATTTTCATATTTTCATATTTTCATATTTTCATATTTTCATATTTTCATATTTTCATATTTTCATATTTTCATATTTTCATATTTTCATATTTTCATATTTTCATATTTTCATATTTTCATATTTTCATATTTTCATATTTTCATATTTTCATATTTTCATATTTTCATATTTTCATATTTTCATATTTTCATATTTTCATATTTTCATATTTTCATATTTTCATATTTTCATATTTTCATATTTTCATATTTTCATATTTTCATATTTTCATATTTTCATATTTTCATATTTTCATATTTTCATATTTTCATATTTTCATATTTTCATATTTTCATATTTTCATATTTTCATATTTTCATATTTTCATATTTTCATATTTTCATATTTTCATATTTTCATATTTTCATATTTTCATATTTTCATATTTTCATATTTTCATATTTTCATATTTTCATATTTTCATATTTTCATATTTTCATATTTTCATATTTTCATATTTTCATATTTTCATATTTTCATATTTTCATATTTTCATATTTTCATATTTTCATATTTTCATATTTTCATATTTTCATATTTTCATATTTTCATATTTTCATATTTTCATATTTTCATATTTTCATATTTTCATATTTTCATATTTTCATATTTTCATATTTTCATATTTTCATATTTTCATATTTTCATATTTTCATATTTTCATATTTTCATATTTTCATATTTTCATATTTTCATATTTTCATATTTTCATATTTTCATATTTTCATATTTTCATATTTTCATATTGTATTTTCATATTTTCATATTTTCATATTTTCATATTTTCATATTTTCATATTTTCATATTTTCATATTTTCATATTTTCATATTTTCATATTTTCATATTTTCATATTTTCATATTTTCATATTTTCATATTTTCATATTTTCATATTTTCATATTTTCATATTTTCATATTTTCATATTTTCATATTTTCATATATTCATATATTCATATTTTCATATTTTCATATTTTCATATATTCCTATTTTCCAATTTTCCATTTGCCTGTTTTCCAATTTTCTAATTTTCCAATTTTAAAATTTTCCAATTTTCCAATTTACAAATTTTCAAAATTTCCAATTTTGCAAATTTCGAAATTTCCAATTTTCCAATTTTTCCAATTTTCCAATTTTCCATTTACCAATTTTCCAATTTTCCTATTTTCTTATTATCCCATTTTTTTAACCAATGATTAAAATAAAATGGTATCAACTAATGTTCCACCTAGGGATTTATGAATTGTCATGGCACATCCTGATACTAAAGGAAAATGATTTCGTTTTGCGTCTATTGTTTCGTTCGCCTCGTTCGATTACACTTTTCGTAACGCATTTGCCAGCTTAGTCCCCAAGTCAAGCGTGCCTAAAGAAGTTTTACTTCAAAAAATAATAATGATTCCAGTATGTTAATTTTATGATTATTTTTGCTTCTATGATGATATTAGTTCTGATGTGAATTAAATATAATAACTGAAATGAAAATTCGTAGATACTCGTACATAGAGAACCTTAGTTAAAATTTTATATGATAAGGTGCACAATGGCGGACAAGATGGCAAAATTGGTCCCTTTCTACTCAAGGCCCTATTTTACAAATACGAAATTAAGTTTTAATGTATTTCTTTTTCTGTATTAGTTTAGCAGTTTTTTCTTATTACTATTTATGAATTAATTTAGAAGTATGAATTGTTTTTTTCTGTCTTGTCCATTCCTAATAAAAATTTTGAGTCAGCAAAAATTGCTTTATAATTTCATTAACAAACTGTCAAAATAAGTAAGTACATTAATTGGAACGACTTCACTTACTTATTTAAGATGGCGACAAATAAGTCAGTAAGTTTCAAATAAGTAAGTAATTGGAAAACGGCCTTAGAAAAGGATGGACGTATAGTTATTCCGCAGAAAGATAGGAAAAGAATAGATTTCATACTTTTATTTTTAACCGTGTGGTGTTCTCTGAAGTGCCGTACTTACACTACGAACATTACTGTAAAATGAGTCAGTTTTAATAATTTAGAAACGGTTACTCATAAATTGCCGAAATAAACGTTTTCTTATCGAAAATTATTTAGTTTATCAAATACGAGATCAACAATAGGGTAAATTGATAATAAAGTAGAACATATTTCTTTATAATAATAATTATAATCCAGAGGATAGAACTCCCTAATGATTATTACAATATAATTCCAAGAACTTAAAATTATACAATAAAAATAAATTCAATCACAAGTCGATACCATAAAATCAGAAAAAGACATAACAGTACACTTCTTAATATTTAAAATATTTAACTTTAAATGATTCCTACTACAACACAAGAATACCAAATCCTTTGCAGATTGTATTTTAGTGTCAGCCATCTGCATGCATAAGTCACCTAGAGTATGAGATCAACAAAGCTGACTTGGCTGAAACGCTATTATTTATGTTAATTAAATGAATCTTGTAAATTTGGCTTTAAACAGGGTTGATGATAAAATAGAGATACCTCTATAATTGGCTATATAAGAACGATTACCGGGCTTAAAGAATAGAGGAGTTGAAGGTATTTTCCATCTCTGTGGAAACACTTAAATATTTAAGGATTTTTCAAATAATAATTTCAATGAATAGCAAAGTTGATATTTTAACAACTTCAAAATATACGAAGAAATTCTGTCCGAACCACAATCATTTTTGAAAGAAAGTTCAATACACACGGTGGAACATCAAAATGAATGGGACATTTAAAATTTAAGTTAGATTTAAGTCAGTCAACAAATTTGTATAAATTTTGAAAAAAGTTCCTAAAATGATCTACAACCACCAATCAATGCTTGATAAAGATTCACTTAGCATAGAAATTCATTCCTATAGTCATAATATATAATTGTTTCAAAAATATTAATATCAGAAGTATAATAATTTCTAACTGAGATTTTCATAGCTTTATAATCAACACAATCGACAAACGGTAAGCATTCAGCATCCAGTAAGTAGTATATGTACATGTTATTATGAAAATTTTGAAAAAACTAAATCTAAATACTAATCTTTGTAATTTTTTATACAACTAATTTGATTTAAACCACATATGGATACAGCGTCTACAAAATTTTGTTCAATAACTAAAGTTACGCTATATAATATTTGGTAGGTTCAAATTTACACATTAGATTGCACATAAATGCAGTAAATATTGAATAAATTTCTAAACTAGTTCGCGGTGGTATGTGATGGTAACGATTACAGTTATCAACTGCAATTAAAACGCCTCTTGCTGATCCTGATGTTTTTGAACTATTATAAGAAGACCGGTCACTGTAAACCTAAAAATTTGAGGGAAAAGGCTCAACACTGTTAATGGATTCATGAACTTAGTTTCGGTAATTGTATAAATATTATATTCAGTGCTAATAACGTAATTATAAAAGCAACCTTCAATGACGTTCCACCAACATTTTAATAAAATATAGTTAGATTTTTATCATGAGACTGAAGTCGACTTGGCATTTGTAGTTACTACAGAAATTGAGCTCGAATTTGATGACGTAAATTTTCACGTCGAGCCTTATACTCTTTAACGAGAAAATTTTGTTTCAAAATTTAATCTCTGGCAAAATGATCATTGGGCCTTAGCTCAATTCTGTGACAGTTGGAACTGGATATTTTAAATTTTCGATTAATAAAATTTGTAAACTGATCATCAGTAGTAGACGTTGATATTCTAAATACAATTAACCATTTCTTCGAAGATACACCATATATAATTTTGCTTGAATCGGAATCGATGGGAGCAGTCCCAATAACAATATTCGTTCTAATCTGCTGCGTTGTGTGGCCTCTTGAGAAATCTGGTTCATAGTCAATTTTATGTACATTAGTCAATGTTCTGGCATAAATTCTCAATAACCTTGCGATGAAAAAAAATCTCCTGTTCTAAACACACAAATGTATCCGCAATAATATTTTGTAGCGATACTTTTTTGTAATACTCGCCAACAGAATCATACAATGATTACACATATATAACATATTTTCCATTATTGCTAAAGTATTTGTAGTTGCTCGATCAACATAGCTCATTTGCTATATGATTCTTACAGCTAGGATATGTTGTGTCCCCTGTCATTTCCCAAATTTATAAGTAAGTATACATTAAGAGTCATCCTGTACATAATAAATCATCAAATATATTTTATAAGTATCACTATGCATACCCATGTTAACCTAATAGAAAAAATTGCTTGATTGACATAAATTTGCGGCAATCAATAAATAATTGCAAGAATACAGTCAATTTTATCAATCGCCATTTAAAATTTTTATTTTAATCCGAAAATTTCGGAGTTTGTTTAGCATCTACTCAAACCTATTAATTCGGAATTTCCTTAACTTATTCATTGTGAATTATTTTTAAGGACATAATAATGATAGTTCAACTATTACATACAAGATGTCACGTCTAATGAAATATTTTCATACGAGGTGCAAGAAATACAGTTTGAATTACCAATAACTTAAAAACCTAAGTAGTATTTTTGTTATAATTATAATTAGTTTTTAATTAAATAATTATATTTATTGAATAAAGTAAACGATTCAATTTAGGGGTAATTAAAACAAATACTCGTTCATAAAACCCCTATAAAACATTTATACCGGTTGCTTTAAATTATAAAAGTAAATCGAAAATTAATTAAATATTTAAAATTAATTATATGTCAGTAAATTGATAATAAAATATAATTTGTATAAACTTACTCATATGAATAATAAAATCAATACAGATTAAAAGTGAAATTTTAATTCTATTTTATTTAATAGAATCAAAATACGTAAAAATGAAAATACGGTGGAAATGAGGTAAAATGGAAAGGTGTAAAATTTAATTTTGAATGAATAATTTTTGTAATGAGACGAAAATTGAAGGCCTATTCGTATATGCAGTATTATATACACACACACGAATAGTTGATTGGTCATTCGTACGAATACATTGAGGAAATCATATTCATTCATAATAATAGAGTGTTTGGCGTTTTCTTTCGTTTTGATGCATATTTTTTTTATAATCTACTACCTAATATAACTACTCCACTATAACTCACTGTAATTAGCGTTAATTTTTAATTCCCTTTTATTTGACGTATGTTGTGCACATACAGAATAATACTCCTTTCACTTTTTGTTGTTGTTGTTGATATGTTATGTCTTTTTATGTTTTATTTATGTAATAACATATTTATGATACTTAAAGTATGTTATAAAATTTTTATGATTGCATTAATTCTATTAATTATGGTCATCTTAATTATGTGGTTTATTAATTTAGTTTTTGTTGTAATTTAGAAAATTATATGATTGAACGTCCGCTGCAATTCAGCAAATAATTATTGCTTTATTAATTAATTATGTACTTGTGATTGATTATTAGTAGTAAACAACAATATTTATGTGTATATAGTACGTATACAATCTAACATGTACTAAGGAGCATTTGTTCCGTAAAGAAATTTATGTGACCTTGATTTTCAAAACATTGCTTACCACTCATTATTATTATCTTGAATACGTTTCTTATTATCAACGGCATTGTAAATTATCTTGTAACAAGTTATATATCACCAGCAGTTCATGTTGTTTTAAACTGGATCCAAAATGTGGGATCCAAAATGATTATATCGTGGCGACAGAACAGTAACGTAACAGAACGATAGAAACACAAAATAAGTTAGTGGCCCCGATTATATAACTCGTCGGATTGACGGCGGAGTGAATTTTATTCGGATTTCATGTTTCACGTTTTCACCGAATGAAAAGTTACCGATGTTAAGGCTTGATTCATAGTTCTTCGTTCCATCATTCAAATAAATTTTTTCGACCAATTATGTTAATCCAAAATGACAATTTTATTCTTCAGCATCTTTAAGATGATTGCGGTCGAAAAAATTGTTTGAATGAATGAACGGAAGAACTATGAACCGGCCTAATTGGTGCGAAAAATTGGTTTTACTGAATTCGCGGGTGAAACGCATTCCATGCAAAAACTGATTTAAACAAAACAATGATCTTCATCGTTGAAATGTAAAAAAAGGCTTATTAAAACTATAATTTGAATTACTAAAACACCTTTTGATTTTTTTTGGTTAAATAAGTTTTTTTATTAAAATTGTCGCAAAAATGTTTGAGCAAAAAACATTAAATTCAATTATAAGATTTTGATATCTAATTATGTAATTTCAGTTTCATTGCGAATCAATATTTATCAATAGTTTTCCGTCGAATGCGGATCGAGTGTGCTCCCGCCGCCGTAAATCGACGTGTTGTACTATCAGGGTGAATATTTATTTTATTTAAAGAAATAACTAAATGGCTTTTAGAAAAATTGATGCGGTTTTAAATTAGTCCACAGCGAATTTAGAATTGTTTGCAAACCGTATCCAGTTCTCGTATAGAAATCCATAATACTCTATTCTGTGTTTTTACAAATAAATTTACAAAATTTTCGTTGAGCCTGGCCCAAGTTTAATTTAGAATTTTCTTTTAGGATCCGTTTGCTTTGAGATCGCTAAATGTCCCGTCATCCACCCGATACGCGATCTCACCGATCTCCTCCAAGTTTGAAAATCTTTTTAAATTACTTTCTCGTATACCTACTACATTTCCTTCAATAAGGTTTCCTTGTGTGGTAATTACTTTTACTTTTATGTTTATGTAAGATTTGTGTAAGAGAAAACAGGCTGAGGAAATAACAGTCCGGCCTGTATACGCATTTTGTTTGAAAACCGCGAAATTTTCTCCAAGTGTTGGCATCATTAAGATCTTTCATTTAAATATACTTTCATCCATTCATCGTGAGATTACCAAGTCAATTTAGAATATTATTGTTAAAGTTTGCTTCCCGAATATTTTGTATACTGAGAACTTAGATTATACTATAAATAGAATACCGACAGTATTGTTTTGAAGTATCAATTTTGTAATGTTTTTATTATTGTTTTGATATTTTTTTGGAAAAGAGAAAGAAGAATGCGGGATAACAACATTATAAATTTCATAACATCAAGTAGTGGCGGTGTAAATTGTTTTATATAGGGCGGGGGCAAAAAATAAATTAAATGAAAATTATTTTATTTTTAAATTTTTTTATTAATGCATTATAATAATAAAATAATAATTGTATAATATTAAATAAAACTTTTAAAAATAATACAATAAGTATAAGTTATAGGTAACTAACATAAGATATTTCATTACTTTAAATAAGTATGTACACATAGATTAAAACATTCTAATAAAGATCATAATATTATACCTATGTTATATCTAATGTTATGCTAAATTATTTAAACCATATTAAAATATCCTGTATCGTTAAAATTAATCGATTTATTAATATCAACAATATACTTTTACTATTAAAATTCATAACTGATTTTGAATATTTGTAAATCATATACTATATGCATATTAATTCACTATACTTGAAATTAAACGAATTAAAAAATAAAATAAATCACAAAATTTAATACAACTAAATAGCGAATCGCTGCCCCATAAAAATTAAATATAAAAATTTTAGCAACGCCACTGGAATTTCAATGACAATTTACGATTTATTTACTGTTATTTTCTAAAATGAAGAGCAACTTTTTCCCGTGTTTGTTTTTAAATCCGAATGTTTCACTTATTTTTATTCAATTAAATTTAAAATAAATCACCTTTATCACTGAACATATTTAATTATGCATACATATACTATAAATTTGTGGAATATTATTAAAATCAATTAGAAGGTTAATCAGAAAAAGCAATTAAAGAGTTTGTAAACACTGTCAAAAAAGTTACTTGTGAAAAGAAATTTCCTTTTTTCTTGATAATCGTGTGTTTTCACACTGGAACACACTACACTTGGTTATTTTAGTATAATAGAGCACTTGATTATTCACTTATTTATTGTAAACTAAATAGTTTTCATTCACATCAATCACAACCAAAAAACACTTTAAAATAACGAAAATTTTCCATTTTTCACCTCATCTGTGTTTCTCTATTTTATGTATATGTACCTCTCGTTTACCCATTCATTATAGTACTTCTAGTTTCGCTTGTGTTTTGTATTGAAATTTGTATTGGTACGTTATCTATATAATCTAAGACTGAGAACGATTTGAATGAATTAAACTGAATTAAATATGGATCTCGAGTCTTTCGAGTCTCGTGTTTAGTGGTGAAATGTTCTGTTTTTGTATTTCACCAGCTATGATTGGTGTTGAAGGTTGGGTGAAATCCAAAAAATGGTCGTTTCTTAAAATAAAATTCTTCACAAAGAGTGATGATATGAAACTTTATTCCTAGGTTCGTTGTTATCTTCATGCAGCAAGCTGATGGTAACGTTTTCTTCATATAACTAGGCAAAGTTTCAATGGTTGTTGATTTATGTAATCTGCTGACAAGCAGTACACGCCTCGGTTTAACAATTAAATTAGCGAGCCTTGAGATGCTCTAGTCAAAAAAGGATAGAGATTTGTTCGATCAACTGTTTCATTCATCGCAGATGGTATAAAAACTCAGTGAATTTCAAATTTCAGCATCAGGCTATATTAATATTTTACAATTACTCATGATCACTTGAATAGTGTACAGGTTTACCACCAACATGTGTCATTCTGATGAGTAATCATCTAATTTGTTACCTCGCTAATAGAACAAATATTCATCCGAGTACCATCGATGCCTATAATGTACCATAATTAACCATCCAGGACAAAGCCGATTTCCTAGTTCTTCCAGGTAAACAACTCTTATTTGTTGGTAGAACGAGAAAATAACCAAACAGCGCTGTAAATATTTTCCAAGCGAGAAGGTTATCGCAACACTCTGGAGGCAGATAAAAATTTACAACAGTCCAGAGGCAATTAAATAAGTTTCGATTTGATCTGAAGCTTTTAACCGTAGCAAGCGCCAATCATGGAGAGCCCTGTGTAATGAAGATGACCAAGCCCCATGGGGTACAAAACTACAAATTTGACACCTTTAGTAAAATTGGATTATGTACCGAGAACAGACGGGCCCATACTACTCGAAATGGAAAGCGATGGAAAAAGCAAAGGTTGGTTTTACTTTATAAAGGTTAAGAAAAACCAAAAACATCATCTTTAAAACGACCGATCTGTATGCTAGGCACATCTTGCAAAATATTAAAACGTATTCTCTGCACCAGACTCGAGGAAGCTGTAGGGAGCTAGAAACCTTGGGACCACCATTATGGTTTCAGCAAAGCCATAAATAAACGTTTGAAACAAACAATTTGGAAATCAACTGAGGCATAGGAAACTTCGAGAAGATGCATAACCAATCGAGAGGTAAAATAATTAGCAAAAGAGTCGATGGCGAAGGCGATGCAGCGCAGAAAACCAAGCATTCGGAAAACGATTGTTAGCAGATGTTAGAAATGGCTGTTGGTAGTAAGGTGAAGCCTAATGATGATGCTTTGCGGAATCGAATGGTAGCGAGGAGACAGCAGAAGAAAAGAAAGAAACGAACTACTCATGAATGCAGCATCGCTGTCTCATTGTGAGCAAACTATTAGTCAGCGAGGTTGATTTCGACGATTTAACTTCAATGATTGCTTATAATAAGGGACAACGACAGTAACCCAGGGTTGCGCACAAAAGTTGACTAGAGTGATAATGCTGATACCTGATGTGCCCGATAAAATCAAATACGGTTTGCTACGCATTGGATAATTTCGATAAGTATGACTTACAGAAAAATAAGAAACTCGATTCAGGTGCGACGATTCTCTGGGATGATTCCAAAGACTAATTTTGGCAGCTATGTTTTGACGGGATAGAGAGATACATAACTAGAACTTATGTTTGCCAGATCAATATCGAATTATTGGAGAAGTTTTTTGATCGGATGAAGTTTCGTTGTACAGAACAATAAAATGTGTTAGGAACAGATATGGTAGATGGATGAAAGGAAAATGGATGGCCCATGGATGATAAGAAAATTTGTGGAACATACCTCCCAAAGTGATGTATGAACTGGTGGAAAGCTAGGGCGAGCAAAAGCCGTGTGAAAAACACTATACAGTGGTAGTGGATTGGATCCTATTCGGAACGAATAGGCTTTGGTGATGGTAGCGCAAGATATTTGTTTAGTCAGCGGAGAGTCTCAGCGAATCGTTCTCGAGATCCGAAAGATTAAAATCGAGCTGGCGCCGTATTCTTGAAATCGGTGGAAATTTCCCCAATCGGAATACAATTTGCTTTGAAATTCTCTATATTATTCGAATTTTTCTCCGGCTCTTTTAATCATTTTTTCAAATTTATTTTTAAGTTTACTAATATTTGTCTCCCTACTAAGGAAATAATTTCGAATTGATTTACCTGGAGTCGGAATTTTTACCTTAGTACGGGGAAAAATATGTTTCTGCATTTAAAAAACGAAAAGAAGTTTAAAAAATGATTAAAGTAGCCGGCAAAAAATTCGAATAACATAGAGAATTTCAAAGCCAATTGTATTCCGATTGGGGAAATTTCCAGCGATTTCAAGAATACGGCCCCATGGCGAAATAGTGTAAAAGGTATTTTAAGTGAAATAAAATTGTGTGATTTATTATAAATTCTGGAAAGTGAATTAATAATAAATATAGTGAAAATTATTTATTGTTGTGTTTTCAAAGGACTAGACACAACAAGCACGGCTCGTCAAATGATCCATACGCGCCTATCCGTTCACACCAAGTGCGGAATGGCAATTTTTTTTTTGGAATATGTTAGAATTTTGGACTTTTGTTTTTATAATCGTTAATATTGGTAAATAATATGAGTACATGTGAATGACGAATGGCGATGGATGAATATTTTTGGCCGCTTTGTGGGACATAATTTTGTAGAGGCGTATGCAACTTCAATAGATACAATTTCAAAAAATTACAATTTTTTTATTAAAAATCGCAAATTTGTAATGTTATAAATAATTGATAAATAATGCTTTACCGTCACTATACTATAGATAAATTCTATAGTCCTTAAGAGTTAAAGAATAAATTGGAAAACTATTCTAAAATTATTTTCAATATTTTCAGGAATTTTCCGGAAACGGTTTAAATTTCGAGTATTATTGTAAACTGTCAAATTTGATCACATTGATTCAGCTTATACATTTTGGGAAACAAATCTATTCATGTACCTGGTCTAAATCATTTAACATCGTCGATAACCTATTTGACTTTAATTTATTAAAGGAGAACTTCAAAAATATCCAAAAGAATTATTTTGTTAATTTTTAAATGTTAAATCAAAATTTGAATTATATTTTTTTTGTTTTAAAGTTTTAACGCTTTTTTGTTTGACATTTTTTTGTAATATTTATTGTTTTTATGTTTTAAACTAAATTATTTAAAATCATACTTGTAAATCATAGAATAGATATATTAACCATAGAAAGGAAACGCGAGGTGAAAAAACACCCGAGACCAGTTTAAATCTCGCGGTAAACACAAACGGCTTACGTTTGCGACCCGGGACCGTAACCATAATTCAGTTTCATCATCTGAGAGTAGAAGTAGCACACTCTCAGCATCAGTATCACGTGGACGCTGGAGCAGAAAACATTTGAATTGTGTCTGGGGTGTTTTTTTACCCCGCGTTTCCGTTTGTGTATATTTTTCGTCATCTTAAAGTTTTTTAATATTTCGTGTTTTTTCCACTTTTTGGGGCAGTAATGAATGCATAATGGCCCACTATATATATTTACATCTACATACTCGCGTGTGTATACCATAACCTTACTTTAATTTTCACTGTTTCACGATTCGAAAAATGACTAGGCGGTACAATTTAAGACCTTTGAAGGCTGTAGTTCAGTAGAGTTATCAGGAGGAAGATCACATTGAACCAGGAAGAGGCAGCTGTGGTAGTAATCGTGGACGACGAAAGAGTATTGTTGTGGTTAAAGATGGGCATAAGTGGTACACAACTCCATGTGAAAGATTGTCAAATACAGGCCACATAGTCACCAATCTTGCCACTCCACTTGGACTGCAAAAAAGGTCAAATCTCCTTATGAAAGTTGGAGTTCATATTTTGACGAAGCCATGCTGTCGAAAATTGTCCGGCATACTAATGAAGAAAACGATGGTTATACTGAGAATCGAGAAATAAACAGGCAGTTGGATAACACATATAAACATGTCGACGTAATTGAATTGATGGCTTTCGTTGGTTTATTGTATTTTTCTAGTCTTCCAAAAACAAATATGACCAATATTCACGATCTATGGGATCTAAAAGTCGGTTGCATAAGATACCGTGCCACCATGTCCATAAAAAGACTTCAAACCCTTCTACAATCCCTGAGATTTGATGATAAGAACACTCGAGCAATTCGTCGTGTTGAGGATAAACTCGCCCCATAAGACAAATTTGGGACTCATTCATTGAAAAATGCAGGACTCTATGCAGCCCCGGAAGGCACTGTACCATTGACGAACAAGTGTTATCTTTTCGTGGGCGCTGCCTTTTTATGGTTTATAACGGTCAAAAACCAAATAAATATGGTATAAAATGTGTCAATTTGAATGACTCTCAAACATTCTATTTAGTCAACGCAATTCCATATGTCGGTAAAGTGGTTTTGGAGGACAAAACAGAAAAAGTGACATCCTATTATGCTAGAAAGTGGAGTAAGCCAATTTATGGAAGTTCCAGAAATATAACCGGCGACAACTGGTTATCTTAACAGACATTTTTGATAGATTGTTGGAAAAGAACCTCACAATGGTTGGAACACTAAAAGAAAATAAACCGCAAATACCTTTGTCTTTCAAGACTGCTGGTGAGCCAGGAAGTTCAAAATTCGCATTTGACCGAATGAAAATTCTGGTTTCCTTCACTCCTAAAAAGCATAAAGTGGTCCTTGTTTTATCAACGTTCCATTGATTGCAAGAAATATGTGAGACTACAAATAAACCAGAGATAGTCAATTTTTACAACAAAAGAAAAGGTGGCACTGACACATTTGACCAGATGTGTCACGAATATTCAACAGCAAGAAAAACTAACAGATGGACAGTGCGAGTTTTCATGGAGATGCTGGACCATTTGGGGATCAACGCCTCAATTATATATAATTTCAATGCTGCAAATTCATCACTCAACATGAGAGATTTATTAAAAAGTTTAGTCGAAGATCTCACAATTCCTTATATCCGGAGGAGGAAAGTGATGAAAAATCTGCCACAAACAGTATTTTGTATTCAAGAGACATTTGAAGAAGAGCCAATACGACGGGACATAGGTGGCACAGGAAGACAGGGAAGATGTGTTCATTGTCCCCGAACCATCGACCGAAAATATGGAGTCAAATGCTCCAAGTGTCAGGCCTTCGTGTGCCAAGACCATAGAGCTGTTATCTGTCAGGCGTGTGGTGAGCAAAAATAAGAGATAAAAATCAAGATAAAAAATGTTTAATGATAAATTTAATATTCTTTTTCAATAATTGTAGTTTATCATTCTAAATAAAGACATTTTTTACCAATTTGAATGAAATTATTAATGGTTATAACGACCTGTGCGGCTAAAATCGATTTTTCAAATTCTTGCTATTTGCGCACTTTGATTTCTTACCTTTTTTAAGAATTGGCCAAAACCACTATAATATCTTTAAAACATAGTATCTCCCCTTTAGAACCCCGTTGGAAATACTCGATTCGCTAAAAAAAACTCACTGAGACATCCTGATTTTAGAAAAAAAAATGCCATTTTTGTTAGTTTTCACGTTTTTTACCCTTCATGGTCAATTTTCTAGGACCCTTTAAACGTTTAGCCAAAACTACTTAGTTCATACGATTCTATATTAAAAGAAGAAAAAATGAGCTCCCTTAGAATCCTCAAAGTCATACTGGGCCCGAGATACGGGCCCTTGAAAATTGGGGTGTTTTTTCACCCCGCGTTTCCAGATTAGGTAAAAAAAAATAGCGACACCTTTCTAATAAATTAATAAGTTTGACAGTGCAAATTTGTAACAATATGTTAGTGGCCAATTTACACATATCAATTACAACTAGCTGACCTGTGACTGAATAATCAGTCACGGGAATACATTTTATTAAATTTTTGGTTAAGAATTGATAAGAAGAATTTTTAAGATGTAAATTTGATTCACTTTTATCAAAAATAAAGTAAATTCATATATGCTGTTAAATAAATATTTAATAAGAAATGTACAAAAGAAAAATAATAAAATATGAATTAACTTTACAGTTTACATGCGTAGAATCTCTACAAAAACAACATTCTTAGTTGTGATGCGCCCATCCCGATCAGCTGATTGTTCGCTTGTCTCAACGATAAACACCTTGATTCCGTTAAATGAGCGGCATCGTGAAAAAGCCACATACAGCTGACCGTGCGTAAATTCGGGGGCAGGCAAGTACACTCCAACCTTCTTCAAGCTTTGACCCTGACTCTTGTTGATGGTCATGGCGAATGCGAGCTGGACCGGAAATTGGAGGCGAGACATTTTAAATGAGAAGGTGCCTTCCGAGGGTGAGAGCTTAATGCGTGGGATGAGAACGTGCTCGCCTTTTGAGAAGCCGGTCAGCACCTCACATTGCAGACTGTAGCGGTTTATTTTTGCAACTCGCATGCGTGTTCCATTGATAAGACCCTTGCTTGTATTAAAATTTCTCATCAAAAGAACGATCACGTTTACCTTTGCGGGATGGCATGGCGCGAAAGTTCGGACCCTTCAATCTTGTTGAGAAACTCTACGGGTAGGCGGAGATCCTCATTTGTGTCATCACTCTCAACTTTATCAACACTATGTTTGACTTCTTGTTCGCCGGGCAGGAGGTTAAGCACCTGCTGATTGATTTGCGAGCAATCATCATTCTTTGGTGCAAGGATGGCGCGCTCTTCGATGGTTCCCTCGGCTAGTGTTGTGTTAATGTCACCATACACGAAATCGATTACACTTTGAGAACTGAAAAGGCGTGCCGGAAGTGTGATTGATTCGGTTCGAGCATTGCCGTTTCCCACAGATAGCAAGTATTGCGCAAACTCGTCCTCACCTTCATCGATGCGCATGTTCTTGGTGAGAATAAACTTGTTCGCCAATTTCCAAAGCAGGTTAAACTTGATGGTTGGCTCGCAAGTTCGCGCGCGTCCCGCTTTTGGTACTACAGGCAAGCACTGTCGGAAGTCACCACACATGAGGATGATTTTTCCAGCGAATGGAACACCCTCTTCCGGCTTTCCTCTGTACAAATCTCGTAACAATCTGTCTATGATTGTGAGCGCTGCCCCTGGCATGATGCTGGCCTCGTCTATCATGATGAGTCGCGCGCTTTTCAACTTGGCAGCGTGCGAGGAGTTTAACTTCATTGCTGAAACTGATGACTCATCCATTGGAACTGGCAGTTGAAAATGTTATGTAGCGTACGCCCACCTTCCATAAAGCTCGCGGCGATTCCAGTGAAGGCGGAACAAATGGACTCCAAGCCACGCCCCTTGGCAAATGCATATGCACACCCACCAGGAGCGTCAACGTAAAAGACCTTTGCTGACAGGGTTTCAGATTCGAGCGCTTTTCGGACATTCATTTGCACTCGCATAAATGTTGTCGAAACGCGCCATTTCGAAATCGGGATCAGCTGGTGCCGGCTCGGCGGTGATGAGACGGTTCGGTGTAGGAAGGCCGAGATCCTGACAATTTTAATTTTGTGTGATTAGCACGTCTTCTATCTCAATCAGCGCGAGACTGTCGCCAGCTTCTAGTGTGTGTCCGGCGTGCGTAAAATCCTCAATAAGCCGATCACGGAGCTTGAACATAAATCTAAGGAATTTGCGGGGCTGTTGCCGGCTAAAATAAAGGCAAAAAACTCGCGCCAGCGACGCGGCATCTCACTCAGAACGACTTCTTCCATTGCTTGTTCCCATTGCTGATCACTTGTTGCGATTCCCCGGGAAAGCGCCGCCTCACGGAACGTCTCGTAGACCACGCCTTCAAATGTGCGCAGATCCTGATATTTGCGTGCGCCGCGCACGTGGAGAAGAAGAAGGCGCAAGTGGAAGAGTTCAAGTTTGCGTGGGTTTACAGTCATAAGCCGGGTTACCGTTGCATGTGGCTCGCGTCTCTTTCTCTTTTGCCAGAAACATTTTGATTTGTCAAATCGATAGGTTTGAGGCATTTCAGTGTACAACAGATGGCGCGCTTTTTCTGTTGTCGTGTTGATATCGAACCAGGCTTGCAAAGTTGTAAACTTACGCCGCGCGAGCGCGCCTTCCACTTCGCCATCATGGAAGTAGACGGCTTGCTGTCGTTCAATGTGACAATGAAGTCGCATTACAGGGTGGTCCTGGTAGTGCATCAGATAACCGAACATGCGCCATGCAGCCTCCACGCTTCCGACGTATCGAGTCGTTTCGTAATGTGCAATCTCATCGTGAGTCACCTCCATAGTCTCTTCATTATTAATTGTAATGGTCGCGCTGTCCCCGCCCTTGTAAACATACTTGTACAGATATTTTATGGCTTCGACGCTTCCACAATATTCTGTATTTATGTGGCAGTCAAACTTCTGAAGAAGGTAAGAATTATATGAAACCACCCAACGGTTATCCACAGTGTGGTCGCGCACCTCCGCTGTGATCCCATTGTTTCTTCGCCTATAAGTTGGAGTGCTACCCTCAGACTCGCGCGTTACAGAGGAAAAAGATTTGGGAAATTTCTTGCTGCAAATCATGAAAATCTCGCCTTTGACATCGCGCATGCACGGGCTTGATGGGTTCAGCTTCCCACATGGCCCGTGGATCATGTGATTTGCAACTTTCTGAAAGAGAGCGGGGTCAACTTCAGGATCTGGCACCTCAGCCGATATCACGCGATCCACGGTTAAAAGTATGTGTGCGTGAACCAGACTGCGCTTCTGATATACGATTGTCAAGATCAAAGCAATCGCGCGCCCAAAAATGTTTCGCTTCTCAATGTCTTGAATCATCTCCATCAGCTTGCAGTAGAAGACGCGTGCTAGAAGCTCGGGACGTAAGTTGGATGACTCACCAGGAGTAAGTTGTTCCTTAATTTCCCGCCAATTTAGATTGCAAGTCATGGTGATGAAATAGTCCGGCTTGCCGTAATGGCGGACTATGGCCATCGCATCTTGGTATCGTTGATGGTAATTACGGGGAGAGCCCTGAAAGGTAGAAGGGAGAACTACCAGCCTTCCTACTTGACCATTTGAATCGTCAACGCGCGTGTTCAAATAATCAATCAGGCTTGTATAACTGTCCACGTGGAGGCGGTCCTGATTGTGTCGCAAATAGTTGAGACGCCCACCTTCGATGCGCGCATACTGATCAACTACCCACTGAAGGAATAGCTTCTGTGACCTGTGAAGGAGACTGAAACTCTCTCGAGTCGCGATTCGGAAGCATGCGTACTCAGCTTGTGTGACTGTATTGCGAACGTTTATGCGAACCTCTTCGCGCGCTTCAGCTGGCTGACCATGCCTTCGGCCGCGCCCGCGTTCATTTATTGTTCCGCGTGGATTGGTTTGGCCACGCCCTCCTACTGCTTCATGACCTCTACCATGGCGATGCCCACCAGCTGTTGGCGCGCACTCATTGTGTGGCATCCCGGGTTGCCATCCCATCTCACCGTGTGGAAAGAAAAGAGGATAAGAAAGCGCGTCTAGACGGGGCTCGGTGATGCTTACAGTCTGGAGGTCGGATGTCGCGCTACCTGGACACTTCTTGTACACGTTTAGAGAGCGCTTGTAAGGTGGCTCCCCCTCGAGAGCGCGAAAGACAATTGCAACATCAGAAGCTGTCGGGAGATTGAATCGGCGTGCGTCCTGATCAGCTGTTTGGATCATATGCATTGCCAGATTTTGACGGTCAAGCGCAGTCATTTCGTTCATTGTTCGGAACTCGCGCATGTAGATGTTTACCAGACTGAGCTCAACTGTAAGGGTGCGCACCAAGCTCTCCATCTTTTCCTTGTCCGCGCGTAACGTGTAGCCGGCCAAGTTTGTACAGCGCATGCGCGTCCCCTCCTCGACATCATAAAAAAATATCTGCTCATACTTGGGAGCTGAACCGTTTGAGGGCCGTGATGTGCTGATGCGATGATAGACGGATCCGTGCAGTGAAAAGAAGTATGGTCCGCCAGCGCGCTGCTCTTCGAGCTCCATTCCGGTGCTAACCATGGAGAGGGCGGAATTAAGCTTCCGGATGTTAGCCTTGTAGAACCGCGAGATGGAGTTGATTTCGAGGATCAGCTTACTGAGGTACGGGAGATTGCGCAGTGCGGGGAGGGACACTTTTCCTTTACCACAGCAGCGAGTAAAGCCACGACCAAGACCTTCTTTCTCTGCCTGGAAGAATAGCGCACCACAGAACTCGCAAGCCATGCCCATCAAACCTTAATAGAGGATTTGAATTTCCCGAGCACTTTGGAATGCCGCACGCGTCTCATTTCCCGCCAGGTTTGAATTTTGGAGTACGCTTACAGGATCAAAAGGCTCCTAAAAAGAAAAAAAATTGCGAGTTTTCAAAAATAAAAAACTAAATGACGGACTTACATCTAGTTCCATAGGAACTGCCTCGCCGCCATTTTCTTGTATGCCGTAACCGGGAAAGATCTCCTGAATAAAAAAATGAATAAGATCACAAATCGCAAAATGTGTCTCTTGAAAACTTACATTAAAATCGAATTGATCTTGCTCCGCCTCTTCGTCTGGAGCCTGGTCTTCAAATGTCGGGAAGGCGTCTGCTGGAGATTCACTTTGAATGTTGAGCGCGCCTTGAGAGATCCATTGAAGAGTGGCTCGTGACGGCCCTAGGACCGGGTTGTCTCTATTTAGAATTGATCTGTTTCTATTACTTCGTCGTTCAATCCGACCGGTTAATGTATGCCGTCGAGGCATAGTAGAATACACTATTAAAAATATAAAAACTCTTGTGTTAAAAAACACAACCAACCTATATAAAAAATCGAAAAGGAGAATACTCACCTCGTCGAACCAAAAACACAAAAAGAAAAATCGGTGTTATGACAAAAACACCAGCAGTTTTAATAAATATTGTCATTGTCACGGTTTAATTCAAAACAAACATATTTTGTCATGACATTCTGGCGTCTTGATTAATATATAAGATGTACAGTATAGGAAAAACGTTTCTGGGCTTTTACACCTATTTCCCGTGCACGTACCTTAATAAAACATATATTCTGCACATCTATGAAAAAATACCTTTCACGTGATATACGAGGGCAAATCAAAAAGTCTTGCAATATCATATGAAAAAAAAGAGTGAGTGAGACAGTAATATTTTTATTTTTCGACATAATCTCCTTTAAGGTTTATACATTTGTCATATCGATCAATTAACTTGCCTAAACCCTCTAAAAAAAAGATTTCTTTTGCTCCATAAAATATTCATTTACACCAGACTGTTCTTCATAGTCACTGGAAAATTTCCGGCCCCTTAGTGTTTTTTTCAAATTGGGAAACAGAAAGTAGTCACTGGGTGCCAAGTCTGGATTTTACGGTGGATGCGGAATTTCCACGAAGCCGCAGTCCTTTAATGCAGCTTGAGCAATATTAGCCTTGTGCACGGGTGCATTGTCGTGAAGAAGCAAGATTTTTTCCTAACTTTCCTTGGCCATTTTTTCCGGATCGCTTTTTTCTTTTTTCGCAAAATCTCTGCGTAATATATGCCTGTGATTGTGGTTTTCGTTGGCATATAATCGATTATCAAAATTCCTTCAGCATCCCAAAAAATTGTTGCCAAAACCTTACCAGCAGACGGTTGAGTTTTGAATTTCTTTGGTGGTGGTTCACTACGTTTAATCCACTGCATCGATTCTTGTTTGGATTCCGGATCCCAGTGATGAAGCCATGTTTCATCGCCTGTTATTATGTTATCCAAGAAATTTTCTGGATCTTCTTTGTACATATCTAAAATCACCTTTGAAGTTTGAACGCGCATTTTTTTTTGTTCTGCATTCAACAAACGGGGAACCCATCGCGCACTTACTTTCGACATGTGAAGGTGGTCATGTAATATAGTATATGTGGTACCGTATGAAAGAGAAAGTCTCCACGCTAACTGCGGAACAGAAATACGCCGGTCCTCCAATACAATAGATTCGGCCAAAATTACGTTTTCATGGCTAATGGCATCTGCTGGCTGACCCGAGCGGTTGTCGTCTTCTAATGACTACCGACCACTTTTGAATAATTTTACCCACCTTGTTACTGTGGCATATGATGGTACAGATTCGCCGTAAACTTTTGATATATAGTTGAATATATAAATTGCATTTCGTCCATCTTTACAGAAAAATTTAATAACGGCGCGATATTCAATTTCATTCATTTTAAGAAAAATTCAAAACACATGTTACTAAATTGATAAAAACAAACGAACTGTAAAATTTACATCGAAATGTTCTTCTAGAAGTTTCATCGCGATAAAAAATGGTGTTGAAAAATATATTGTTGTCTCACTCACTCTGTTTTTTCATATGATATTGCAAGACTTTTTGATATACCCTCGTATGTTTCATTAAGATACGCGCACAGGAAATAGGTTAAAAAGGGAGCACAAACTAAAAATTAAGCGTATTAATATATAAGAAGAAGAAGATGCTAATTTTTAACATTTGAAATTCGGATTAATACCGAATTTTAGTAGAATAAACTCATCCGCTTACATTCTGATCACCAATAAACACTATAATTTTGTAACAAAATTTAAATTAGTTTTTATTTGTTCCTAAATGGTTCTGTTTTCAAATGCTGTATTTTTCAAAATATTTGCAAGAAATGAAATGTTCCTCTGGAAGATTTAGTCATAGAACTTTTTAAAAACCGGACTTCGGCGATATAGAGCGAATGGTAAATTTGCAAAAATTTCGAGGTTAAAATTTTTCATAATTACACACTTTATTTTACTACGTTAAATAAAGAAAACCCGAGTGAATTAGTTCTTACAAAAAAATTAGATTTAAGATTAGGCACAAATATATTCTGGTCCGGCCTGACTTGAACCGTTACGTTTTTATTATTTTGCCTAATAATTTTTATTTTGAAAAGCAAGATCTAGCAAACTTTTTTCATTAAATTGAAAACGAAACGGAGCGAAAATAAGATACATACTACTAAAATTAAGTCTCCTCAAGGGCAGCACATTGTCATCGTTATTTTGTCATAACAACATTAATATCGGTATTTTCGATATGAACGTATGTTCGTAGTTCTTTAACTCCTTTATGCTTTGTTTAACCCGCCCACTAAACTAACGAATTTCTGTAATAAATAATAATCATAAGAAAACTAAAATTATTACAAAAAAAAAAAAATAAAAAATGTAATATTAAAACGAAATATTCATAAATAATCACTCATCTGTTGTAACACATTTTATAATCTAAAACTGTCTTCTTCCAGCTGACTTTCTATTTGTATGTACGAGTATAAACGTATTTTCCAAACAAGATAAGTTATGAATTTTCATTACTTTCAATTTTTCTTATTTTTTATTTTTATTAAATAATTTTTTTTTTCATTTCAGTACAAAAAAAATCTAATAAAAAAAAATTGAAAGAAATAATACAGACAGCAGATGTAAACCAGTAGTAGTAATATTATTACATTTGAAGTTTAAAAAGTTTTTTATAAGAAAATTTTTATCCAACAAAAAAATTGTTTTTTCCTTATAGTCAAGGATATTAATTTGCTTCAATACTTTAAATTGAATTTCAATAAAACATAAATATAGTTTATTATATGTAGTTACATAAATTTTATACTGGGCACTATAATTTTTATCCGATCGTACATCGCACAACTGGGATGATGTAAAAAAAACAATCCTTTTAAAAAATAAAGGGTTTTAATCGTCATACACTTAATAAAAATCCATTAACGTGCAGATAACAAACGCACATAAAAAATTATATTCATTCAACCATCTCGTAAATAAATAAAAAGGACATGATAGGTATAAAGCTACCTACTATGTACTGTAAATAAAAATGCATACGTTTCCGCTGAAATAATCTTACGTGTAATTTATCTCTTTTCCAGATGAAATGCAAATAAGGGTTGTGCAATGTTAATAAAAAAAAAAATATTCCTCTTGTACTGTTTTTTTAATTTTTAGTATATGTAGCATATGTACCGACGAGTTTGATTGAAGGTAAAAGTGATTTTAATTTACAAGGGTTATTAAACAACAAATAAAGCAACTGAATTTTTGAACCTTGGAAAACACACACACACAGCCAAAACCACCTTTTCGTGTGTACATTTGAGATAAAATTTGATATCGAGAACTGAAAATAAAAATTTGATATTTTTTTTTTCAGATTTGAAAGTGAGAAATATGGGATTTAAAATATGTCTATGACGTATCCTTTTTAAATGTGTGGGCACAGTGATTTGCCTATAAAGTATAATAAATTCTGTTGAATGTCATGTGCAACTAAAATTCGGTAATGTAATTCAAAACCCAACGATTTTTTGTTTTATTTGAGTTTGTGATTAAATTTAATTATGCATACACGATAAAATGCTTTAAAACCGAGAGTAATTTAGTTACTTCAAAAAAATTTATATTTTATTATCTGTTTATTGCAAACACATTTTAGTAGCATAGTGTAACGACATTAATAGAAAACAAACATCATTTAAATTTTTTTTATTGTTTTTCAACGAATACCCTGGTCAATGGCATTTCTTTATTTTTGTTCTGTTAGGTTTGTGTTCCTCGACAAACAAGTTTTTTTTTCTGGTTGTTGAGCTGATCTGGTAGCACATTATTTTAGATGAAAAAAAATTCACGACACCTTTGGCATAAGGAAAATTGATTTTGGCCTTGTTATCGAAGCCTGATTATGTTTACTAGTCTACCATCCATTTTTGAACCATCCTTGTTAATACCTTGAAGGTATACAGAACAATATCTCTCATTTGGTCCCTTTCTGTAGGAATATCAGTTCAAACTCTAATCATGGTGACCCATCCAGGATGTTCCAGAGACGCTACTGTTTTTTGAAAAGACGAGTGTCCTCTGCTCAAACAGGTCCACATGAAGAGGGAGTTGAGTATCATAGCTGAACTCGCGGCCATTTATTCACCTACCGCGTGCTCCTGGGTGCCCCACTAATGCTGTACTTCATCGAATACTTGACGCACAGCAGATCAATTAGAGCCGGCCATAAGACAGTATTTCCATATAATAAAATGGGTTTAACGGCAGAAGTGCGGAACTAGTGTACGTTGAGGGCCTCCTAATTTCGTTTTTCCTAAATGCATTTTACAAAAATAAAACACAATAATATTTGCGTTCTTTACTATTTCTTTAATATATTCGGTTTTCAGCTCACTTTGTCCCAACTTAGTTTACTGTCATTTAACGTTTAAACCAAAGGTATCGGTCGTTTTGCAGAGTACTCACCTTGCCTTGCAAGCGTTCATGTAGCGTGCATATATATTTTCCGAGAACGCAAACCAGCCACTTGTTTAACATACGCAATTATACGAAAACCACACCCGTTTATTGTCAGTAACCAGTGTTACTAGTAGTCGCTCCCTATTCCTACAAAAAAAAATGTGAATATTTCTTTCTTCAACGTTTGGCAGAACTCTAGTTGTATATTGGTTTATGTGGTGGGTCTTCTGGATGTTGTTGTTCGAACTCAATTATACAATTTGCATATTGGCTCACCGACTGGACAAATCCTAATTTATTTTAATAATAAATGATTTCTGTATCCTGGGATTATGACACGTTAGTTCATACTGTTGCAACACACATATTTTGTCTTCGTCTTCAATCATGCTCATTTAAAAAAATTATACACCGCATTTTATTTTGAAATATAAAATAGTTCAAATAACAGAAATATTGACATTTGATTTTGTAGCAACGTTCATCGCGTGTCCCAGCCTGTATATCCAGAAAGTTATCATGGTGAATTCATTGTACTCATCGGATTTCTTAATAGCGCAAATAAGGGAGTGTAGAGTGGAGCAGTCTCCACAAATTTCTATAGTTTTGATCAGCTCATTCGAACATTAAATGTGAGCATCTATTTGTCTTTCACAAATTTTTGCACCAAATATTATAAGGCTTATAAGCCCTAGATCTTGGGGATATTAATTGAAGTTTTTTTCCATCTTCTTCGTTGGTATTTAAACATTCTGAGGACTTCCCTATAGAAGTCCTTTACAGTTACATTTTAGAGTAGTAGCTAGTGACATGAAGTTCTTTTGACCACCCGGATGGCTTTTGTTTACGCAAAGATCTACTAATAGGCCACGACACTATAATAGCTTCGTAATAAGAATTTTATAGCTTTTCAGAAGCTCCCCAAGTACTGTGAATGAAATTAACTATCTAGAATAATTCTGAAGAAATCCCAGTCCGGTCTTCCTCTGATTCCTATGAAATTAAATTTATTAGTGATTTCAACATTCATTCATTAAAAGAGATTAATTTTAATAAAAATCAATTGGCGCACGTATGACTGATCATCACTTGAGAAAAGCTCAGCGGATTTGGCTGATTTTTTTGTTGTTGTGTTCGTAGTTATCAGGACAAGGTTTGTATGAAAGAAAACTTAGGCGGAAAATTTTTGAAATCGAAAAATGATGTTTTGTACAAAATTTCCCACGTATCCAATCCAGGCGGTCTTTTAGAAGAGAAAAATTGGAAAATCGTAGTGAAAAACTCGAAAAAGTCCTGAAAAACTCGAAGAAAATTGATTATTTTTTCTAGCGCATCAGTTGTGAACGGTGAAACCGATTTGACTCAATAGTTTTTGTTGTATTCGCAATTACCAGCAGATGGTTCTTACGAAAGAAAATTTTGGGAAAATCCACCGGTAGAGTCGGAAAATTTGGAAAATCGAAAAATGATGTTTTGTATAAAATTTCGCTCGTATCTGTTCTAGACGGTCTTTTAGACGAGAAAAATTGGAAAGTCGTAGTGAAAAATTCGAAAACTTTCGGAAAAACTCGAAGAAAATTGATTCTTTTTTCTAGCACATCAGTTGAAAACGGCTGAACCGATTTATCTCAATATTCTTTTGTTGTATTTCCAATTTTCAGGAGATGGTTCTTACGGAAGAAAATTTTGAGCAAATCAATCGGAAAAGTCGGAAAATTTGAAAAATCGGAAAACCGAAAAATGATGTTTTTGTACGGGATTTCACACGTATCCGATCCAGATGGTCTTTTAGAAGAGAAATCCGATACAGATGGTCTTTTAAAAAAGGTCTTTTAGAAATTGGAAAATTTTAGTGGAAAACTTTTGAAAAAAGAACTTTTGGAAAAACCCGAAAAAATTTAATTTTTTTTTAGCGCATTTACATTACATGAAAGTCATCCCACTATTCAACATTCGTGTGCGTGCACTTGGAGAATAGATAACGTATCTATTTCACGAAAGCTAATGCAACACAACTAGCAGTATGATCACCAGCTACAACACTCACGAATTTCTTCGAAATTTACCAAAGCGATCCGTTCGCATGAACATTGCTTTACTGGGAAATGCCATGCTATAATACTTGGAATCAATCGACGAAGAAGTTTCAACGACAAAAGAAAGGTCAACCTGTTGCTACGTCGATGTGTATTCGACTGATATGCTTGGCCGTGTGTAACACGTGTTCATCCACGATGACAAGACGAATGCTTCTATCAACGTTTGATTTTGTTTCATGTACGTGGTCCTACTTCGTTCGAATCGCTTCATACTGTAGATGGTGTGTTGTGCGGGACTTATAGAGAAGCTTCACAACGTCTGAATTTGCTGGAAAACGACTCACACTGGGACTCACGCCGATGCCACTGTTTCTACGCCGGCAAATCAAATTCGTTCACTGTTCGCGATCATCATAGTGATGTGTTTAAATTATGAGGTTGAGATGAACGATGAGATACGCAACTGCATCATGATTGAAGACATGTGCGGCAGCTATTTGTCGAAATTGGGCATTCCGGCACCAATTCGTTCGATGCAGGATGCATTTTATTGCGTGAATTACTATAAGAGTATGTGTACGATCACGATTCAATGAGACAAATAGTACAAACGAATGCCGCGCTTTTTAATGCACAGCAAAAAAAACGAGTAAGACGCATTGATGAAGGCAGCTGATGAAGGAAATAGTGAAATATTCTTCCTCGATGCTCCCGGTGGAACCGGTAAAGCTTTTCTGATTTCATTGCTTTTTGTCACAATTTGCTCGAGATCTGAAATAACGTTAGTCGTTCCATCATCGAGAATTGCAACATCATTGCTAGCCGGCAGCCAGACCAAATGTGACAGCGAAGAACAAGGATGAAGACAGTCTGAATTACTTAATTCAAAACCAAAACGCTGGGGAAATGCATTGTTACAAATCCGTTGAAAGTGGGACCAATCAAAACGAGATGACCAACTAGTTTGATGCTCAAGGTAGGATCTGTGATAATCATGCTGCGTAATGTAAACCATCCGAGATTGTGTAACGGAACGCGATTGGCTGTGAAGAAACTGATGATCAACTTGATTCAAATGATGATCATCAAGGGCAAATTCAAAGGAGAGGATGTTCTAATTCCGAGAATTCCTCTGATTCCAACTGACATACCCTCGACTTCATGCGCATTCAGTTCTCCGTTCGTTTGGCGTTCGCTATGACGATTAAATCACAAGGTCAATCGTTGGAAGTGTGCGGAAAAAATCTAGGATTTCCGTGTTTTTCTCATGATCAGTTGTATGTCGCGTGTTCGAGAGTTGGCAAACCATCATCGTTGTTCAATTACGCGCCGGAGAAAAAACCGAAAAATATGGTCGACCATAATGCATTGTATTAATTTGGGTCTGTGTTCCATTTAATTCCACTCGAATAAAATAAATTGAATTATTTTGAGTTCCAACTGACTCCAATTCATTTTCACACTGAGATAAAAAATAACCAAATTTTCAATAGATGCCTGAGTTTGAATCAACAGTTCATTCACATTTCAATATGTCATACGATTGGTTGTGTTCGTTTGGTCATTTTTTCGACCAATCATTGGTCAAAAAAATGACCGAACGAACGCAACCATAAACCTGCCTTTATTGTTGAATTCGATGAAAAGACGAATGGATTGGCCAATCAATTCAGTCGTTTATTGAGAATTGAGTTGAGTTGTTTGATTTGTTCTTTCATCAAAATCAATTTTCGTGAAGCATAAAAGTATTTGCTCGGAACGAAGTAATTTGGGGCGGAACGAGGTTCGCTGGTTCAGTCCTTTTTTAAATAAAAATGATCATAACACGAATAATCGTCAGAAACCTTGCCCTTCTTTATATTGTCCATTATTAAATCAGAAATGCATTGGTTTGTACAAAGAATAAAATCTAGAAGAATCTCGCCTATCTGCTTCATATCCATGTAATCCAAGATTTTATTATGTGAATTTGCATCGCTTCCCAAGTTTATTCCTATGTCGATGATGTCAGTCTGCTTTGCTTTTATTTTGAACAGAAAAGCAAATGAGGGTTAGCCCTCCTGCCTCCTCACTTATTATGCAAAACGATTCGCCTGAGAATGAGTCATCTCTCTAGTTCAGTTTGGTTTTGTGCCAAATTGCCAATAGACTTTCTACAGTCTAATTGTAGAAGGCCTGAGACCATTGGTCGGCTCGCTGTCAATTTGATCTGGTTTCGACAACACTCAGCACTCCGGGGGAATGGAGTTAGTACAGGGTCTTTCCTCATGGTTCATAGGTAGATCGATGTTTCAGCCTTTACACCTAAACATAATAAGCAAGCACAGTACTCCCATCTTAACTTGCTCCGTAGATCATAACAATCACTAGATGCTCCTTGAGCCCTTTGTTGAAGAAATTTGAAGTAATTGTCTGCACCTTGGTATTGGTGGTAGCCATAAACGATCTCTTTTTAGATGACTGTCTCTTGAAGAGTAGTCTGAAGTACCTCTCTGCAAGGCTTCTGTAATTTTCCTTTCCCATTCGAGCGTTTTGTTATCTTAAATGGTTCCCTTCTCTAGTTTATCGCATATGGACTAGCTTCAGTTTTGCTATTATTCGTATATTTCTTTTTAGTAACCAAAAATTTTGTTGCTTGAGTTCTGTTTTTCCTTTGGACCATGCGGAAACTAGGCCTTAAAGCGAAAGTTCTCTCAACAGTACTATCCTGATTTGTAAGAGAGCCAGACCCTTCTATTTGTGTTTATCTTTGGTGGACCAGGAGTTTCATGCATTATCCAATTTTTCATTCGAGCCATGGAGATCAGGCCTTAAGAACATAGATCTCTCAGCAGGGGTTTTCGGGATTGTTAGATAGTACTATAGTATCGAAAAAACGGTGTTCATCTATGCCAGAGTTTTACAGTACTCAGATAAGTCCACTTGGTCTGAAAAGTGCCATGTTATCGGATACGCCGTTAGAGTTTGATTCTAGCTGGTTAATGCCAAATTCAGTTTAGGATTACCTATAGGGTGTCCCAACGCGGACATATTATTAAAATAATATATTACTGTCAATAGTATTTAGGGTTGGGAATTAAATTTACATCCTATGGTTACCGAATTGTCTCAAATAAATCTGTTAATGTTATCGAAAGACTAACAAGAATAAATGTATTGGTATTATTTTATTCCGACTTCCCAGTTTAGGAATAAAAAAACTTTCTATGTTCTCCAACATCGTGAAATCCAACATTGTGGAGCCCTGAAATCAATGTAGTAGTAAAATGTATCAATGTAGTGTCGAATGAGAAGACACTCATGCTGTTGTTTGACAAAAGATACTTCACTGAAAAATTCTGGAAAACTGAAATGGACCATTATGGTGGCAACATTAATTTAGAATCTTTTAGTTCATATTCATTTTTCTTGTGAACAATATCTTTTCAAAATATATAAAAAAAACGAAAAATCTTCTATGAAAATTACTTCCGGATCAACAATTTCTGCCAAAAAGCACTTTGATCACCCTGATCAGACAAACTGGGCTGTAAAGAGGAAACAGGCATTTAATAATTTTTTTTTTGAAACGAAATCAGTATTTTTTATCATTTACTATGTAGAAGAAAATAAAAGAATTAAGTTCTATTCGGAAACAAACTATACTTAATTTAGAATTAACATATAAATCTGGTATAAAGCCGTTATTTATAGAGCCTAATAACCAATTTAATAATACTTAATTTATATTTTTTCTTTAATTGGAAGGTCCGTTGGACAAGTCGGTCCAATTGGTGGCAGTAGAGGTCCAAATTGAGTATTTGGTCATTGAGCCGCAGCTCATAGCAGATGATCCCTTTCCAATCCCACCAAACATACAGCTAAATCTTGCTGACGCTCAATCCTGGTTTGGCCAAGGTTTAAGCCGCTTTGCCAGCCTTCGATCATGACCGTTTTTGCTTGATTTTGTCGTATGTGCGACCCATTTCTCGTTCTAGTCACCATCCGCTTCTGAAAAGGTTCTTTCTGAAAATAGCCCCATTCACATGATTTCAAACTATTTTGCGTTCGATCTTCCGCTTCTGGGCGATGCTACGACAGCTCGCATGTAGGTCTATTTAAATAATTTCTAGGATTTCATCGACATTTATTATATTTATTATATATTAAAAGTCATTGCTGGGCATATTAGTCCCGTTCTTGCACACATTTTTAACCTTTCCTTTGAGTTGGGAGTTGTACCCGATCGACTGAAAACAGCAACTATAATTCCCCTTTTCAAGAATGGTAATCGCCTTGATAAAGGTAATTATAGACCTATTGCCTTGCAGCCAGTAATCCTAAAAGTTCTTGAAAAGGTAGTTAAAAATAGGGTTTCCAATTTTTTAGATAAAACGGGTGTGCTGAGTATCCATCAACATGGTTTTCGTCATGGTATGAGTACCGAATCGGCCTTGTTAGATTTTCTAAATACAATCAACACTGGTTTAAATAAAGGTAATAGCTGCGGTGCTTTATTTATTGATACAGCTAAAGCCTTTGATATGGTTGATCACAAGCTTCTGCTATCTATTATGTATGATATAGGGTTTAGAGGAGTGGCAAATAAGTGGTTAGCATCGTATTTAGATGGTAGATCGGTGAGAGTTAAGATAAATGATAATTTAAGCGATCCGAAATTTATTGACGTTGGTGTTCCCCAGGGTTCAGTATTAGGCCCTCTGCTGTTTCTCATTTATACAAACTCCGTATTTAAATTGAATCTTCATGGTTATTCAACCGGGTTTGCTGATGACATTGCTCTGGCTTACTGTGGGAATTCTCCCAGCAACGTTATTTCGATGATCAATTCTGATTTAAAAGTTTTACTCTCATGGTTCGACAAACATCGCCTGATCTTAAGCCGGAAAACTAAATTCATGTTGTTTAAATTGTCTGGTAGCTTTAATACGTCTATTTTGCCGCGGGTGACTAATCACAGCAGGTATGATTGTGCGTCTAGTGGTTGCCACTCTGAGTGCTTTGATATCGAACAAGTTGACTCGTTTAAATATCTTGGTGTTCACTTGGATACTTGCCTTAATTGGAAAACGCATGTTAATTCAGTCCACCAGTATCTGTCATCAACTGCTAGAATTTTCTACCTTCTTCGTGATTATTGTCCTCCGTCGGTTCTAAAAATAGCTTACCGTGCGCTAGTTATGGCTAAATTGGAATATGGATTGTCGTGCTGGGGTGGTTGTTATGCTGCAACTTCGTATCCTTTATATGTTCTACAGAAAATGATTTTGAGAATATATCTAAAGAAACCAAGAACTGAACCATCATGGAATTTATTCTTTACGACGAATATTTTGCCGTTGAAACATTTGTATGTTTATAAGGTATTGAGAGTTTTTTTTAATCGAAGTGGTCAACAAATAATGAGAAGCGATTTTCGTTACAATTTTCGCGGTAACCATCAATTTCTTTGTAACATCCCAAGATTCTTCAATGACCACTTCCGACGCTCTATTCTGGTCGCTGCACCAACCTTTTTTAATGCGCTACCAATTTACATTAGGAAGGACATTCATTTGAAGTCCTTTTTACCTAGAGTTAAACAATGGCTATTTGAAACTGTTGATATCTCCTATTTATTCAGGGTTATTACATAAAACTTGATGTATTTAGTCACATATTATGAAGTTGAAATTTAGTAGTAAAAGTAGTAGTAATGGTAATGGTAGTAATAGTATTAGTATCTTAGTCATTTTATTGTAAGCTTTTATCACATTTTATTCTCATTTTAATCATTTAATTTTGTAAATATTAGGATTATGTTGTATATTTATGTATTACGCGAATTTGCTTCTGCCGTTTTTTCGGCACAAAATTCGTTATATTTTTTTGAATAAATAAATAATAAATAAAAAAAAAAAAAAAAAAAAAACATTTTCGACGATAGACTTTTCAGTGCGCGGTGCATCTTTGATTCGAAATGAGCGAAACGAAATCAACGAAACCAAAATTGCGCATGATTGTCTGTGACATTATTGGGACCATAGACACCATTTATAATTTAAGCCCGTTTTTGCCTTTATCGTAGCAAAATTGACGAATACAGCGAATTTTCTGCTTACCTCTATCCTTGCAACGCTATATAACTCACAACTGAATCCCCCAATCACAACAATGAAGCAAATGAGTTTTTTAGTTCATGAATCCCCGTTTCCAACGAGTATAAATATGGCTTTATAAAGTATAATGTATAAATATAAATTTAGTATAAGAACACTTTAGTTTTAAGTAATAAGTGTTCCAAAAATATTTTAGAAATTAAGCTTCAAAAGTTATAATAAAAGTTGTATTGTGAATTTAAATTAAAATTTGCAATGAACGTGACATAAACAAAGATTTTATTAAATCCATATACATACACTCAAAAAAAAAACATATGCGATTTTTACTTATCCAGCTAAGTAAAGCAAAAAATGTAAATCAAACCTAGTTTATTATCAAATTTACCTACGCTAAGTAAAAATTTTCAAAGTAAATTTTACTAAGGCGACGTTAAATCAACAACTTTTGAAACGTGAAGAAATGCTTACGAAATAAATTACATGACTAGTTAAATAGATGGTCAAGTCAACTTGTTTTAATAAAATTTTAACTTCTTGGTAAGTAAATTCTACATATGAAGTGGAAGCTACAAAATTTATAATTGAGTATAATATTTGAATTTATGTTTATATAAAAATCAAGTTAATTTAATGTAAATTTTACTTAGTGATTTAAGTAAAACCTATCAAAATTTTTTGCTTTAGAAATTCGCTGCCAGAAATTAACATTGCCAAATTGCTGGACAGCAGTATAAGTTTATGAATGCTTTAAACTATATACATATTCTCAATATCCACTGAAAATTGTCGTAAACACACATTTTCTTGTAAAATTTCATTAAGAGCTTGAGTTATTAATTTTCTTCGTTTTATAATTTTTAAATTTTTGCAAACAAATCAGAAACCCTCCTGAAAGTTAACAAGGTCACGTCGTCTGCTGGTGCTAAAATCATTAGCTATAAACTTCTGTTCTACAATGAATACGTACTGGATATACACATACTGCTACTGGTATGACACTCTTAGTAGGCGCTCATTATGATT
Source organism: Nephrotoma appendiculata (assembly GCA_947310385.1). Taxonomy (NCBI): domain Eukaryota; kingdom Metazoa; phylum Arthropoda; class Insecta; order Diptera; family Tipulidae; genus Nephrotoma; species Nephrotoma appendiculata. Next base: position 172,160,959 of record OX371225.1, read on the forward strand.
AATATGATAAAAGTAAAAAAGCTCATATGAGATACGACGTATCAAACTACTAGCAGTTTAATGATGTAAATCTTCAATTTATTTTATCGCTTGAACCGCTACTTCTACATAAACTGAGCTACGCCATCGGCAAATATTACCCATCTCAAAACTTTGACTACTCGACTAGCCTCACCTGAAATTGGACGGCTGTTACATATAAACATTTTAACATAATATCGTCATAAGGCAAATAATAGTTAATTATTTGTTTTAAATTTCCCAAACTAAGTATTTAAAAATAGAAATGTGCTCTTGGGAAACAAATTTAATGTAAGTACCTAGTATAATTAAAATGTTGAAAAGGCATTGACCTTAATAACTGCATGCTGTAGCTGAGATTGATACCAAATTTACCAGTAGTTAAAAAGCATGCTAAATTTACTTTCCCACATATAAAAAATACTTTAGGAATATCCACCATTTATTTTATTTGCGAATAGGAAACAAAAAATCGTATGCCTGTTGAAAATTAATATAACATGTCCTTTACGATAAGTAAAATTCACATAAAATTTCGCAATATAAAGTTAAATTAACTTATTTTACTTTACTATAACTACATTAAAATCAGCTTAAGTCTAGTAAAACGAACATTGTATATTGAAAATATCATTTAAAAAAATTGTTTAGAAAAAGGTTAGATGTACTTTACCATAGGTAAAAATTACTTAACGTTTTAAATCACATTTAGTAGAATGAACATAATTTAAAGAAAATTTTACTTATTAGTAGGACAACGTACTTAATCTTTGTAAAATCAACCATGATTTTATCTGAAATAAATTTATGGAAAGTAAAAATTCTATACGAAAACTGCATGTATTCCAACGCGGTATTAAATTTATTACGTACCTATCAGGCAAAGGTTAAACATCTGTCGTGTGTTGAATAGAAAATCTTATTTAGTGCCAGTTTTGATATTAATGATATTGCGATTGCCACCAATTTAGTTTTATAATTGTAATATTGTGTGAAGCAGAAATTGGATGGAGCCACAGGATGGAAAAACATTAAATTTAAATCAATAAAATCGTAAGTAAAGTGTATTTTGTATCTAAACAGTGTTTTTGCAATTTTCAAAATTACATATTTATTATACAGGAATAAGACAGACAGAGTAAAACAGACTCATAACTTGAATGAATATTAATACTCAAAAATCTTGGTTTCCTCTTGTTTTATATTTAGGTATGGGCTTAACTATTGAAAGCTTTTAGAAAATTAGAAGTCACAACCTGAACGACATTTTTGAACGTCACGAGTACGGGAAACGCCTTATTTTTGAAAATTATTTATACGAATGGCAAAAGAAGGAAAATTGTTTTGTAGCGCCTAGTCAGCCCAACCATTACTCAGAACAAATTACAATTCAGAGTATGAATAATGCAGAACCGCTAAAGGAACACAAATTTATTGCCCTAGATACATGTTCGGTAAATAATTTTTAAGCTTAATATTCCTGATAATTAATTTGATTAATTCATTTTTTATTCGTAGTCGGTCGAGAGTATAATCCGAGAACAAATGATAGGCCAAATGACTAGTGATTTTTATCAAAAAAATAAATACATAGAGAACAAGCATCGAGATGTAATTTGTACATTGATCGCACAAAAATATATATTAGTCAACAATATTAAAGTGACTTCAAAAATGATTAAAAAATTAGCTGAAGACGTCATCCGCATGTTTCCTGGCGAAATTATGGTATATTTATAAAAAAAATTATTGTTAATGTTTTGATTAAATCAATTTATTTTGATAACATTTTAGGACACATATTATCTGCACCGACCAAAAACCAGATTGCCTCCCGTTGGGAAGCTATACCATCGGTTCCAGTACCAGCAAAGAGCCCTGCAAAAGTTGTATAGCGCAGAATTACGTGATTCTCAGAATCAATCTGCTCCACAAAATAATATTTCTATTTTGGCCGGGGAAGGTAATTATCAGTTTAGATAATTTAAATAATTAATCTAATTATATTTTGTTTTTTATTTCACAGTAACTGACATCGATTTGAAGGATTTCAATATTATTAAAACAGAGCTGCTTCATATACGCAGTCCACGTGATGTTGTTTTAGAAAAATTGCAACAAACCTCGAGGTTACGGATAGATCAACTAATAAAAAATACGGACGAGCCACTTAACAATATATTTGAAGAATGGCCGTTGTACAAAAACGCATTTGGACCAGAATGTGTATGATTTTGTGATTAAAATAACAATTGTTTTTAATTATTAATATTATATTTTTTCATTGTTCCAGATAAATATTGATTATTTAACGCTGTATCCCCAAAACAAGGCGGTGTCAAAAGATAAACTTAAGTTGCATGTACTATATATTATAGATTTATAAAT